>CM040240.1:145354391-145792491 GCA_022545495.1 Chrysanthemum lavandulifolium
TGTCCAAGCATCCGGGCACACTCCTATGAGAGTTACAAGATTTGGGTGCCTCAATTTGCTCAAAACATTGACCTGAAAAGTTAAGAATAAGGTCAGAAACATTGAATGTGCAGTACAAAAAAAAGACACTGGTCAAATGTATAAAGAGTAGCACAAAAAAAAAAAAAAAAAAAAAAAAAAAAAAAAAAAAAAAAAAAATTCAATGACAAGAAGATTTGGTGAGCCAACTTGTAATTAACCAGGTGTGATCATATTAAAATCACCCATTTTGCCACCTCGGCATATGAGTGCACCAAAGTTCATTAAAAATATACAGCTGAATGGAGTGTCAGTAATTGTACATGAGCTTTAGCCCAATTTACCCAAAAGGAGCCTTGTAAGATACATGCTACTCGTTTGGTGTGCGACAAAAAGTAATCTTAAATCTTATATTACTAAAATAGAGCAACAAAAGGAATACACATCATATCATACCTCCTGCTGAAATTCCGAAGGCCCTTGCAGGCTCTGTGAGTGCAACATCTTTATGGCAACTTCAGTATGCCGGAGGACGCCTCGGAAAATACTTCCATAACCCCCTTCTCCAATCTTAAGTGACTGGTCAAAGTTGCGAGTGGCGTCTTGAATTTCTGTAAATGAGAATTCATTGTAGAATTGAGAGACACCTGAGCTTGAGGCTTCACCCGTTTGCTTTGCGCTCAGTTCTTCTACTAGTTGAAGTGCATGATCACACTCTACTTGCATCTCCTCACGTTCCTCTTTGTAATGCTTTAACAACTCGATAGCAGAGAACATCTTCTGTTCCACCTCCTGAATGGTATGGTTCAAATCTGCAATTTGACTTTGAAGATAGGATTTTTGTTCAAGTGCCACGCGGAGTTCTTCAACAACTTCATTGTGTTCCTTCTTGATGTTTTCATTTTCTTCCTTGGTTTTTGAAAGTGTTTTGTCAATCTCTTGCCTTCGCCTTAATTCTTCTCCATACATGTTTTCTAAGGCCTTAACCTGTAAGAAGGATGGCCACATATATATCATTCATATACTATCACAAATTTTAACTAAATAAAATACATTAAAAAAAGTATCCTCAAAGACTTGACACTTACCTTGCGTCTAGCGTCCATGGCATCTTTTTCTGCTTTCCTTCTCCTAATAGACTCTTCAAATGCTTCTCGTTTGGAAGTGTCTGCCTCAGCCATGGCTTGTTCAAGCTGATCATAGAGCTCATCGTTCATACCTCTTTCCTGCTATAGTTTCACATAAACACTTTGTAAAAATCAACTTCTATAGATACTAGAAATATAGAAAAAGTCAAAAAGAGATGCTTAAAGAAAATACTTCATATACTATGACACTCGAAGGTGGAGGATTCTGAACATCCTCTATGAATAAAGTTTTAGCACCGTAGTCTGATTGAACTTCACTAACTTCACTTATTGAATATGGCGTCTGTCCAAAATCATCCGCCAATTCACTAGAACATGGTAAAAATCGTGAATTTGTTGAACGTGAAATCCCACTCCATTCATCAAATGCCCTTCCTGAAGTTAATCTACTGGTAGAAGTTGAATCAGTATTGAAACTTGGTGATGCGCAGGTAGGTATTTCAGTCCCACGATTGTCAGACATGACTCTACGATTATCAGTACCAGAAGTTGTATTTGGTGAGGCTGACGGAGATGCAGTTAAAAAACCAACTCCATCCAGCGTGCCTTGCCTAGTGAAAATGATGTTTCCCTGACATATGAATTGAATCTGGCAGATAGCAGCTGCTTTTAATTGCACATAGACGGCTTTTTTGGACCTCACGTCAACCATTCTCCTATATTGTTATGATAAGTTAGGCACAAAAATATGATACTTCACCTATAGATCAAGAAATGTCGATGTAAGCTCTCAAGCGTTTTTACAACTTACTTTGAAAACTGCTTGTCTGCAACTGCTCCCATAACAAGCTTTCTGACATTGTGCTTAAGTATGAAATCAACAATACCTTTTTCGATAGAATTCATTTCAATATAGTGCACCTCCGCAAACACCTAATAATTATAGATATTTAATAAAATAAAAATAAAAATAAAAAAAAGGGTTTTTGTGTTGTCAAAAGACATAACCGAGCATCAAAGCAGAAAATAGTAATAAGCTTACCCCTGCTTTCTCACATATCTGTTTATATTTGTCTAGAATCTGGTTCATTTCTTGCAGTTCCGCTGCACGGTGTGCCACGATCTCATGTGTATACAATATACCCCCTGAAAATTAGAATAGACATTAAAATATATGTATAGAAAGGCGCACATAGATTTTATAATAAGAACCGTGACACTTCCAGCTAGCGTCCCATATTCTAAGGACACACTAAAGATGGTCTGATGTTCAGTTCTTAGTATGAGGAATTCACAGCAGCGATCTTTGCACATCCTAATGAGTAATGATCACTGAGCAGCCATACCCCTTTTGATGTTAACCTTTTTAAGTTTTAACGGTTTAACCCATATGGGCATTCATTATATGACTTTTAATATACCTTTTGTACAATTCCTAACAACCAAAATATCTAATCTAGCAAATTATCAAGTTGCAAAACAAATTTGCCAAACTAATTGAATTCGGAACATTGACTAATTAAGGGGGTGTTGGAAATCGCTTATCATAAAAGGTTATTTGCTTACAGCTACAAATATATAAGTTGTGTCAATATGGAGGTTCAAATTGGATATTCAAAAGTTTAGACAAGCAATGCCCAAACAGCTTTTAAATTGCTTATTTATTGTATTAATGACCAGTTATCAGAAGCAATCCCAATCACCTTCTATGCTATACATATGAATGATACGAGTCACAAAGAAAAGAAAAAAAAGAATACCAGTGGCGATCTTCTCTGAAGGTTGATGAACATGAAGTATGCATAACTTAGAACCTCCTAAATTGTCTAACGCCCAACGCAGAGTTAACTGGCTCTCTTTCACCTCTTTCCCGACCGCCACATATACATTATCTTCCTCAACTCTAGGATTAGGAGGTATTTTCTCAACTATATCACTCCTAATTTCCATGATCTCAGATGTATCAATAACCGGATACCTTATCCGATTCATCCTTTGCGCACCGTCCATCAATACAAAAACTTATATATTTTTTTATACTAAAGTACTCTACACATATATGCTCACCCTCCCCGGGTTACCTGAACAGGAAAACCACGTCCGTTTACCCGTTTAACATTACTATGCAATTATCAACAACAAGACATGTACAAATGAAATATATTCAATGCTACAAAGTAAGAATGGAAAATCATATATTAAGTTAAAGATTATAAAGAATAATATAAGATGATGTAAACAGATATAGACAAACCAATGGAAAACTGAACATTTAATGGAAATGTAGAATGATTATGGAACATGTTTTAAGCTAGATATATTTGTTGACAAAGATATATATACATATAAAGATTGGTTGATAGAGATAGTTTATACATATATAGAAATTACAAGTGCAAATTCATGCGAGCTACATTGTGACTCCAAAGGTTTATAATAAATAGTTTATGCTTAGTTGAATATGGTATTGCGAGATATATAATTCTAGGACTATTTCCTTCCACCTTAAGTTTTATTATTAAGGGGAAAGTAAAGTAAAGTAAAGGGAATAAAAGGAGTGGAGATGAGGGGAAGAAAACTGGTATTTATTTTGTGTTCTTAAGCTCAAATAAAAACAGAAGAAAGTGAATGGAAGTCAAAACTTTATCACCACAAGACATGCTCACCGCCGCCGCTGTCGTTGGTGAAGGGATGGAAGATTCCGACGACTTTGTATTTGGAAATTAGTGTTATGTGTAAGATTAGTTTAACTGTTTTGTGTATTAGGATGATTCGTAGAATTGTTGTAAGGAGGATCATTAACAATTTGCCTTAATTTGGTGTAGAAAGAAAAATAAGTGTTTTTCAAGTTGAGTTGAGTTTTTACAGCAACTCAATTATTGGATGAAAGACTTTCACTCTTCCCTTCACTTTCTGCCCATGAAAGACTTTTGAAGAAAAAACATTAAAAGCTCCACTCACTTTCATCCCCCTCATTTCCTTTTCTCTTTTCAAAAAATCTTGAGAACACGTACTGTACTTTTTTTAATTCACTCCATTTCTTTCACTTCCTTCCCAAAACTAAACTTAAGAACACAGACGATGTATTTAAATGTCACTCAAATTGCCCAAATTTCTTGTTTTGTTTCTTTGCATGACTTTTTTGTTAATGAACGACAAAAATTCAGAGACCTATTATATTAAGAACGAGGATTTTAGGTTTTTTAACCTCTTGTGTTTCACGGCAGGATTCAACTACAAATCTTATATGTTGTGTTGGAATTTTTATCTAGATTAGTTTTAGTTTTTTTATTGGGCTAATGATTTAAAAATGCATCTAATTTGTCAATAGTTGTTGTTCCGTCTAATCATTTTTTATTTTTTACTATTAAAACATAAAACTCTCAAATTTCAACCTTTGTTTGTATTTTGTAACCATTTTATCCTTACTTTTTTCAAATTTAAAACAGTAAAATGGTCATTTTACATAAATAAAAGAGTAAACTACACCATTCGTCCTTGTGGTATACGTTGACCATCAAGGATCGTCCTTTGACCAAAAAAAATGCACCGTTAGTCCTTAAGTGCGAAACGTTACTCAGCGTTGGTCCCTCACCCTAACTGACGTGAGTAACGGGCGTTAAGCCTATTTAAGTCAAGGGTATATTTGTCATTTCACACTTCATCTTCTTTCTTTATACATATCATCAATTCATCACCATCTTTACCCAGAAATTCATTATCATAAGCAGGAAAAAAAACATAAGTCAATTCTTTACCTAAAAATCCATTTCATCATCAAAACACAAAACATCTATTACAATCCTATTTCATCATGAAGAACAAAAAATCAAATCCAAACCCATCAGACACATAAATCCATCATATCAAAACTATGCTTTTCACCCAATTTTCTACTTAACAATCCAAAAATAAAACTCATAAACCAAAAATTAAAACCACCTGTTTCTTTTAGCTGTGAAAAAAACCAGTGGTGGTATAAGTATTTTTCGAATACATCCGTGGTGGCACACCAGATCTGTGGCTGCGGTGGATCGGATTTTTAGGTTGTTGGCCGGCACGGGTGTGGAGGGTTGGTTGTGGAGAGAATAATAATAAACCAAACTAACCTCACGTTGCCTTCAATTCCACCTCCTGCTACCATCGCAATGAAACCCATCTCCGGCCACAACCAAGCTGTCACCCACCATCTAAAAAATCACATGGTTTGCTTTATAAGCTTTAACGAAAATGGAAGATAAACAACTTTTTAATTTTCTAACAAACCCCATATCAAATCATCAGATCCACCATCACCCGCCACCCACGTTGCCACCATATACCGAGGTTATCTTCATCCACCATCAGCAGCCACCGACGTTGCCACCATCACTCGCCACCCATATCCACCATTCACGGCTGACACGTCATCACCCAATTTCAAACCAAACCCACTTTCAAAATCACTTCAATTTCATAACCCAGAAACCAATTTAACCATCTCCCCAATTTACACCTCCGTTAGGGTTTCACCCTACCCCAAACCCTTGGTTTACATTTTCAAAGTTAAAGAAATGGGTGTGAAATTGGTGAGGTTACATTTTCGTAAATTTGAATTTGGGGTTAAGGGTATTGGGTGTCATGATCAGTTTCATGTTGTAGTTAATGATTATGTGTTGATGTATAATTTTAGTACAAAAAAAATGGGGATTTAAGTACTGTTGTTAAGGATTTTATGATATGGGTTGTAAATAAAATATACAAAATGTCAAAATTTGAGAGCTTTGTGTTTTAGTGAAAAAAAAAAGAAGAAAATGACTACATGGAACAATAAAATTGAAAAGTTAGATGCACTTCCAAGTCATTAGCCCTTTTATCATAAAGCATACATAAAAATTTGAAAGTTTACATGATAATTGGTTGTAAAATGTGTGAATGGGTTTTGGTTTTAACCTTCACGCTTATGTGAGGGGTTGAACCACAATGTTTAATTTGTATTTTATTAGAAGATATATGGCCAAGCCCGTTTGTTGGCTTAGGGTTTTAGGGTTTCATATGTAGTCACGATTATAAATTATGGATCAATAAAATATAACACCTCACGGGTTTTCATCATCCAACATAGTATCATAGCGGTCCGATCCTCGACCTGGTGGTTAAGTTGAGCCGCTTTTTATAGCACCCCACAAATCCTAGCAGCTGTTATATATCCCTTTTCCAAAAAAAATGCCTGCTTTTATTTTTTGTTTCGTTGAGTCTGCTTTTGCTTTTGCTCTTGCTGCATGGTGAAGATTAATCTCCGCTCGTTGTCGGATGTCTTCATCAACAAATATGTTATTTGCTTTTGCTACTGCATTTATTTGCTTTTACTGCTTCTTCAAGAATTGCTTCTGCTCATACCTAATTATTCATCAACAAATTATGTTTTATTGCTTTAATGTTTATTTAGTTTTCTCATCCATTCCGAGCTTTTATTTCGCCGCTCGGATCATGGAGAAGTATTAGAAGATATATGGCCCAAGCTCGTTTGTGGGCTTAAGGTTTCTGGGTTTTATGTGTAATACCATTATAAATTATGGGTCAATAAAATATAACACCTCACGGGGTTTTCATCATCTTACATGGTATCCGAGCTTTAGGTAAGATCAACCTACATGAATTTGCTATCCTCCGGTCATCGACTACTCATGGGGTGACCGGAAGGATCCTAGTTATTTTCGCTTTATTTTTATTTTTTAAGATTTTGTTTTTCTTATTAAATGCATAAACCCTAAACCCTAGCCGTCAAAACAATAAAAATGTTGAGTTGCCTTCAACAAACCATATTTTTTCTTCCTCATCAAACTAGCCGTAAAAGAAATGTTGAGTTGGTTTCAACCAACCATATTTTTTTCTTACTCATCAAATTGTTTTCGTTGTTGAAGATCATTGTCATTTTTCGCAAATAGTTGGTCGCAAAATTGTCGCTCCTACCTAAAGGCAAAGCAAGCCATGACGAAAAAAAAGTCACGCAAATGAGGAAGTCGCAAGCAATAAACAACTATGCCACCAAATACAATTATGGCTTTCAACATATGTTACAGTTTGTCGGTTCGAAAGCCTCCCGTTCAAACTGCGGGGGAGTGTTAGATAGATTAGTTGGCCCAAACCCAATAGCGGTTTAGGTCGTTTAGGGTTTGGTAGCTTATTATCAAAGATATGTATTTAATATGAATACATATGCTATCTCATATGTAATGCATTCAATCAATAAAACTTTATTATTTTACATGGTATTAATCTTTAAGAGACGTCTAATTCAAGTCTAAATGAGTAATTTCTAGTAAGTAAAAATGGCTGGTAACATTGTTTCACAAAAGGTGTAGATTAGCGGAACACCACGATCTCGGTGACTTTTGGCACCGGCCATTGTCCACCCATAAGGAATAGCTCCAAGAACTCTCTGGTCTAGTGGGGCACCAACTGGAGTGAGCACGAGTCAAGACTCGGACCCGAACTCTTATTCCACAAAGTCTCTCCAGTGTGCCCATAGGTTTTGCGGAGGTGGATACCTATATGAAGCAAATACCAAGGATGAGACTTGAACTTGGGTCAATTGACTCAAGCACAAGTGCTCCAACCATTGGACTAATGCTCCATATTACCGATTTACCAGAGCAAAACATGAAATAATGTAGATAGTTACACCCTTACCCAAGATCAAAATGACTATTTTCAGATTTAGTTTTTATTTTTATTTTTTAATTCAAGTTTAATTGGGTACTACGAGTCAATGAGATTTATTGCGTAAAAGCATCAAGAATGTCGTTTGAGAAAAGGTGAACGTCAATTCAAGATTTAGATTCTTTAAAAATATCACACATAGAATACCAACGGTTGACATTATTAAGAATTTTTTATTTTTATTATTATTTTTTTGAGCAACATTATTAAGAAATTGGATCTATAGTAGTTTAGTGTATAAAAACAAAAGAATTATTCCACGGTGAGGGTGAGCATCGGTCGATCCCGACCGACTAAACCGAGACCGAAAACACTCTAAAACTGGACCGAGTCCCGACCCGTTTGATACTCGGACGGGTTCTGGAAACTGTCGGGCAAATAGGGCGGGTGTCGAGACAAACGGGCCTAGCCCGATTTCACTTAATAGTTCCAGGCTTTATAGCCCAGCCCAGCCCAGCAGAATATTTCAATTTGGCCTAATATTTCCCAAACAAAAACAGCTAGGCCCAGCAGATGTTTTCACTTAATATTCTCATTTGGCATACAAAATTACAAATACAGCTACTGATGTAACTTCAGCAAAAAAAAATTTAGCTACTGATGTCATTTGGCATTTTGGCTACTGATGTCAGTTCCAACTTCCAAAACAGTTCCAAAACAGCTCCAAAACCAAATACAAATGACAAATGTTTTGAATCATGCATCCAATTACAAATACCAAATAGAAATACAAGTTCAAATTAGCAACCAAATACTACTCACGACATTCTTAAATTTCCATGTTCTCCTTTTTGTTTCTCTAACGCTCTTGAATTTCTAGAAAAGTATGAGAACATAAGTCAAACATAAGTTACTAATATAACCAAATAACCAATAAACTAAAATATAAATACTTTACCTTTAGCAACCTCGTCGTCTTTCATTAAATCCTCTAACGTATCCAAAGTGATCTTTCTACTTGATGTACGGATCCAATCTTGTGTGCACACCAAAGCCTCTACAATGCTAGGCGCTAAAGAATTCCTATATGGGTCTAAAACTCGACCACTTGCGCTAAAGGCGGATTCGGAAGCAACGGTGGATACTTGGATGCACAAGATATCTATTAATAAAAAACATAAATTTATAAAAAACAAAGCACAAAGAATCTAAGATATCTAAAATTTAATAACAAAAATAAGTTATTACCTTCGCCATCCTTGATACAATTGGGAATCTTGGGACTATTTACCTTCCACCAATTTAGTATGTCGAATTCTTCGTCATCCTCTAGTTCAAGACGCGGTTCTTTTAGATATTTGGTCAACTCGTCTTCACCCCCACTCATCTTACCAAGTATTCAAGGGCTTTGTCATTTGAAGCAATGTTATCAACCGCAATGGTCATAACATTCTTTATACCCCATCCGTTTATACATTCCAAAAGTGCCCTACCAATATCCACCCCTCTATGGCTATGAATTGGTCTAAAATTAATAATTCTTTTATGCATTACCCAATCATCATCTATAAAGTGGGCGGTTAATACCATAAAGTTCATTCTTTTACAACTAGAAGTCCACGTATCGGTGGTTAAATGAACGGTGGTGGACTTGTTGCTTAAGAAATTTAATAGGCTCTTCCTCTCGTCAAGAAAAAACTTAGAAACATCCCTAGCAATAGTAAAACGAGAGGGCATATTAAATCTAGGTTGCATGTTATTTCCAAATTTAATGAATGTCGGGTGTTCTACAAACTTAAAAGGAAGCTCCGCAAGAATAATCAACGACTTTTTAATCAATTTTTCATCATACTTCCAAGTTTCTAAAGTACCAATGCTACTATCACCCTCAACATTCTCCCCAATCTTTTTCTTAAAAGCTAATTTTTTTTTGTTTCTTAATTTTCTCAATATCGGGGTTTTTATCACAATTTGCATAATGAGTATTCAAGTGTTTAGTACCATGCAATTTTGAATCGGCTTTGAGAACCGCATCACACCATTTGCAATAGGCCATCTTAATGACTTGACCATTTTCATCCGGTTCAAACTTTGCTTCAAAGTATTTCCAACACTCGAAGTCGTTTTCCTTGGTTTGGGTGAGGCTTTCCTTTATGCTTTATTTTCATCAAAGTCAACCGCCTCAACTTCAATATTCTCATCCTAAACAATTATAAAAAGATCAAACAGTTAATTAAAAGTTATCATCATGAGTCAATGTTACCATTATTTCATAATCTATACTACATAAAATGGAAAACAACAAAGTGAAAAAGTGGAAAAGTGAAAAGTTTAATGGTCAAATGAGAGAGAAATATATTTGTGTAATTAATACTCTTATTAAAACACCTCATTACTTAAAAGTACAATAATTTATTCACATTGTACAACCAATGTAAAGCATATCTACCAAATTAAAAACAACCAATTAAAACACCATTATTAAAAAGTACAATGAAAATTTCACAATGTACAATTTAAACAAGCTACAACATAATTCTAAATATAAAATAATTAAACAAACTAATTAATGTTATTTTTAAAACACCCTAAAATGAAAAGTACATGTTATTATACACATTATACAAATTAATAAAATACACAAAGCTTCATACAAGCTAACAAATTGATGGTACATATAGTTTTAAAAATCGGACCGGACCAACGGGTTCAACCGGAAACCGGTGTCGCCATCGGTTCGGCTAACCAATAACAACCATCCGGAAACGAACTAGAGAGGCCCCGTTAAAACCGATACAAACTGGTGAATCAGGTCTCATCGAGATCTATTTCTCAGGTTAATAGTCACGTGGTACTTCGCCCGCTTAACGCGGTACCACTATATTATATATGAGAAATGATAGGCATGCCTAAAAACATGACTAATGATATGCCTAAAACTATGTGGCAAAAGTTTATTGGTTTGTGAAGAAGTGGGTCCCGCCGCTACAACCAATAAACTCTTGCCACACACTTTTAGGCATATCATTAAGCATATTTTTAGGCATGCATATCATTTCTCATTATATATAAAGGAAAAACCAAAAAGTAAAAAGTAAAAATTTGAAACTATTAACACATATTGAAAACCGGGTTGACACAATGCGCTTCAAATCCAAAGGGTTGACCCCTGTTTAATTTGACCCGTTTGACCCAACATGTCATATTGACTCGGTTTAAATAAACCTGTTTTTCGACGGGAACGGTTCAACCGGTTGAACCACCCGGGTCGAACCGGGCTTCAAAACGTTATGTTTAATCCCCAAATCTTCAAACTTTTTTTATTTTTCGTTTAGAACCCATAAACTTTTTTAACACAAAACGATCTGTCGCTATATAAATATATTATCTATAAGTTTTTCTTCAAAAACAATTATAATGTTTTACAATTATGAGAAAATATGTGCCCGTTAGTGCACATTTAACTTTTCAATATGCTAAATACGCTCATTTAAAAAAAAGATGGGGCTAAATGTGCAAAATCTTTACAAAATAGCCAAAATCACCAATTTTATTTTATTTTGGCTAATCATATTCACGCTAATTTTAGTCACCATTAATCTCATCCTTGTTGGTTTTACGCAACAAGTAGCGTGTGTTATTAGTTTTATCCTATAACCGATATAATGTTTACTTTCATTTTCATTAAATGATTTTATATGTTGTTTGATAGATGTTAAAATTTTGTCAGACTTTAACTATCGTATAGTACAACCGTTTGAATTGCATTTTCATCGGTTCACGCTCTATTTTAAACGCTACACAAAACACTCACCACAATATCACAAATCATTAATTATCCGACGCTAGAAGCAACAGCCATTAAGCGCGGTCTTGCTTCAGTGTTCATAAATGTTACCATTATTTATTCATAATATTCATAAATGTTACCATTATTTATTTCGGTAACAGAAATAAATGTTCAACATTCTCATCCTAAACCACATCACATCAGTAACTTACCCACGAATGACATCATTTCATAATGTTACCATTATTTCAATCATTCAATGTTACCTTAAAAACTAATCCACGTTTAATACATATACCACATCAGTTCATAAATGTTACTACAATTATTTCAATGTTACCTTAAAACTTATCCTACCATTATTTCAATTGTACTTAAATTCAATAATACAACATCAGTTCATAAACATTGAAACCATTAGTTCATAAAAAAAAAAAAAAAAAAAAAACATTAAATTTGTATAATCATTAAATTTGTATATTCATCAATTAAATTAAGTAAATTGTATAATCATTAAATTCAGATATTCATCAATTAAATTCATCATATCAGTGATCAGTCCATAAAAAAAAACAAAAAAGAAAAAAAAAAGATTCGTATATTCATCAATTAAATACTTACTTCCGTTGCATTGTTTTGTTGAGAAGCAAATGATTCATACGTAGGTAAAGAAGATGAGATTGATTCATGTGTGGGGTCTTTGAGATGAGCTTTATCCATTTGATTTGGTTCTTGATTTTGAGATGACATTGATTTGGTTCTTGATTTTGAGATGAGGTTGATTTGGTTCTTGTTATTGAGATGAAATTTTGGAATGTATTCGGATTTCGGAGACTGAGAAAGTAATTTTGGTTGATTGTGTTTCTTGTTCTTGATTTGGTATTTTGGTTTGTGTTTCTGAGAAAGGAATGAAAAAGGGGCGCATATTTTGGACTAAACCTAACAAGTATTCGGGCAGTCGGGTTTTTCGGGCTTCATTCGGATTTTTTCCCCGACCCGACCCGATCTCGATAAAATGGGATTTTCCAAACCGAGTCCCATCCCGTATACTACTCGGTCGGGGTCGGGTGCTAATCGGGTCGGTCGGGTTGTCGGGCTTGTCGGGTTTCGGTCGGTCAAGCTCAGCCCTATTCCACGGTTATACATGTCTAATATAAGACCGAATGTACTCTGGAGACCCAATACTACATTTATCATCACCATTTTGGCGTCAACTTTTTCTGTTTAGAACCAACTTCATCATCAATTTAGTATAACTAGCAGGGTACCTGCGCGTTGCGGCGACAGGTATCCTGAAATAAAATTTACGGTGAATCATGTATTTTAGTTTATTATGTTCTTTTTGACAATAAATTTACGGATATCAAAAATTTCGTTTAGCTCGGTGCCGTTCGGGCTCGAGCCCGCTGGCCGTGCTTATTTAGCCCATGCCGTTCGGGCTCGAGCCGTTGGCTCGCACCATTTGGGCTTAAGCCCATTTGCCCGCTGACCATTCGGTTTGAATATCTCAGATAATGTGTTTTATTATTTGTATTAGTGACATTTAATGGGGTTCCGTTCTGTGGCGGATACCGAAATAAAATTTTTCGTGAATCATGTATTTTAGTTTATTATGTTCTTTTTATAATAAATTTACTGATTTCAAGAATTTCGTTTAGCTCGTGCCGCTCGGGCTCGAGCCCGTTTAACCTGCTGCTTACTCGGGCTCGACCCGTTGGCCGTCTGCACGTTTGGATCGTGCCGTTCGGCTCGGGCCCATTTGGACCGTTGCCGTTCGGGCTTGAATATATGTATAATGTTCTTTATTAGTTGTATTAGTGACATTTTAATGCGAGAATTATGTTTAAGTTGGTTGTACAATATGTTTGATAATTTGTATTTCTTGTGTAGGGGTGTTTTAATAACTGCATTAATTGTATTTATTGACCATTTAATTAATGAACTACATTAAATATTTTGACCACATTAATAGTGCTTTGTATTTTGTACATTAAGTTTTAAGACTTGTAAGTCTTAAAATTAAGATTGATGAGAAAGATCATTAATAGTGGATTATGTATTGTACAATAGGCTTTATATTTTGTAAGTCTTAATTTTAAGACCATGAGGAGAGATTCATTCCTCTATTATAAGTAGTATAGATAAAACAAAGGTTTTGGCTATTAAATAGACACCTACTTTCTCAAATGTACCGATATGGTACGTCTACTTTTTATTACCCGGATGATATGTGTACTTTTAGTTTCGTGTTAATATGATCACAAAATGCATTTGTCACTTGTTCAAATTGCAAAATCCTTAGTGGCTTGCCAAGTCGGTATTTTTAACGTTGCAGTAATCGACGTGGCCATTAAATGGCAAAATCTTACCGCTGACAAATACTCCTCTTTATATACCTAATTTGTAACCCTAATTTGTTCCCCAAATCAAATATTATCCTTAAATTCCAACCCATTAAATCATGTCTTCATCATCTTCTACCTCCAACTGGATTAGACCAATTCCCACTCATTGCTACGTGACTTGCACGTGGTCGAAAGAACATCATGAACCCCCGCCAACCCCGCGGAAGATTTATGCGTTGGCCTAATCCAAGTGTAAGCAAAAAGCATTGATCTTTTGGTTATTAACATTGTGTTTATTCTAATTTTGTGTTTATAGGATTACGCAACCAATGCCGATTCTAATTTTTCTTGATCCCGAGATCGCTATGGTTACTATAGAACTAAGATGCATAGTCTATATACTCAAGTCCAACACCTAAGGCGAGAAATGCAAGTGCAAGAATACATATATAGGTCAAGAATTCATGAATTGGAGGTGGGCGCATGAGAGAACTAGCACTAGTGAATGCTACAAGAAAGCGTTGATTGTGTTTACTATTCTTGTGTTTGTGATGTATTTCCTAACTAAATGATGATAAAAGTTTGTTGGTATGGATGTATTGTGTAGGTTAGGATTGTGTTTTAAGCTTGTATGGATGTAGTGTAGTTGTCAAGGGTAGGATTGTTGAAGTGGTGTAATGGATGTATTATCTAATTGTTCTATTATCAATGGCAATGCAAGTGGATTTTGTGCTTTGTAATTTATGTGCTATCAGTGCTTTGCAATACAAGTGAAAGTGTAATGGGTCAAATGTGAGGGTCAAAAACAGAAAAGTCAAACTGCTTGAGGTTAGATAGACATAAATGGTAGCTTACCAACCCTTCATTGAATTGCATTTACATTGTAGGTGAGAGATAGATACTTTGGGTACTTTCATTGCCATTTATATCCACACCATAACAAACATCATATTCACAGCATTCAAAAAGTTACTGAGTAACCCTAATCAAGGAATCCCAACACCTTAACAATGAGTTCCAATAGTATTTCATATGTCATATGTATTTCATCCGATTCATCTAAATCAAGTCGATTCATCTGAACTAATTGCTCCACTATCTTGGAGTTATTACTTTCCTGCTGATTACTATGATCAAGGTCAAAAGTCGAAGCTATTGAAGCCAAAAAGTCAAAAGTCGAAAAAGTCAAAAGTCGAAGCTAGTGAACCAACCCGGTAAAAGGATCCAAGTGCTAGGACTAGCAAATAAGCATATTTGGGATGCAATTAAAGGTAAGAACTTTGGAATCAAAAAGCCATCGTAACCGATTTGCATACAAAAGGGCAAAGGAAAAAACACACCGCCTAGTAGAATAATGTTGGTAGTTGTTTGTGTTTAAGGTCGTAGTAGAATAATGTTGGTGAGTCTATTTATGTCTTTTGTATTTTCATGTTAGTTGTTTGTATGGGTTAACACCCAATGACTATCTATGTAATGTAAGGTATTGTTCTATCTAGTAGTAGTTTTGTATGGGTTACACCCAATGATATTAGTCAAAATAGACTACTAAATGGGTCAAATAAATAAAAGTCAAGATATTAGTCAAAACAGATAAGGAAAGATAAAACACATCCACATGCCACGATCTAAAACAAAAGATAGTATGGTGCATTACTAGGTCCCAATCTAAAACAAAAGATTATGTTTAAAGTGGTACCATCCACATGCCACATTAAAGTGGTCCAAGGAAACATGTCTGCATTACTAGGAAAGATAAAACACATAAACTAAAGAGACCCACTACTTAGTGTCTAACAAAAGAAATACTTTAAAGAGCATTTGGGTCTTCATCTTCTTTCTATATTCTTCATTCTGAATCTGATACACTAAGTGCAATATCTGGGGTGTGTCCAGGAGCATTGGGGTCTTCCTTCCTTTTTTGATTCCTGATCCTTTCAGATGGTCCCCTAATTCCTGTCTTTCTAATAAGTCCAAGTCTTGCTAGTTCAAGATCCTTTTAATGATATTGTCTGTTGGCCTCTCTTTTTGCAGTTTCTTCTGCTTCAGTAATCTCAGCAAGTCTCATAATTTTGCATCAGTAATATCTGCATCCTGTCTTTGTCAATAGGAATAGATTTCAGAACTCTAAGATTTATTTGATTTATAAGATTTTGTACCAGTCAAGGTTTATACAAGTTATACCTGTTGTTCCACACTTTGTAGTAGACCAATGAAGCTTTGATTTGCATTTGGATATGCAAATTATGGATTTGAAAGAGGTCGATCTAAAACACTTGGATATGAACTTGGAATTGGTATTTCATCTGGATCTGCATCATATGGATTTGCAACATTTGGATCTACATCATTTGTATTTGCAACATTTGGTTGAAGCATTTGGATCGAACTTGGACCAAAACCACCATTTGATGGGTTGAATGGTCGATAAGGAGCATTTTTGGTTTCCTACCGGTTTCCTTTTTCTTTCACTAGTTTTGTCCTTGTTTGATTGTAACATCGGCTTTGTTATCCCTTTCTCCCAAGTTTGTGCAAGTCATAATTCTACCATGCCTAGAAAGCTCATTGACCTCCCAGTTGGATGTTTTATCCTTTTATTCCTAGGCCTACGACATGACCCTTTTCTTGGGGGTATGGGTGCCATCTTATATGTCTTTGGCCAAATTGTACTACCACCAACTGTCCTAATAAAGTGACTATATGTATCAACCCACATCTGTTGTTATAATAGCTAGACACACCAATAGCGACATCTTGATTAAGAAAACAATATCAAGAACTTCATGTACACATGGGATGCGGATAAATCCCACCACTTACAAGTACATGACTTAGCCTTCAAATTAACACCAAATGCATGATCTTCTTTTCTAACCTCAAATTCTTGATATCCAAGAGCATAAACTTCCCAAAACCTTTGGTGATCTCTAAATGTCTCTATTTCTTTCTAATGGCAAGACATATACTATCATTTAACTTTGTAGCCTTTTGATTCATAGAAAATATTCTTTGCATCAAGTAAACCCTAATTTCTTCTAGCATAGTAATTATAGGTTTGCTTCTAAGTGTTGCTATAGCACTATGGTATGCTAATGAGATACCATTCTCAAAGGTCGCACAAGTCCTATTCATTTGAAAATAAGCTCTACACCAAGTCTTAGGGTCTTTTTCTAGTAACCATTTTTCTGCCTCAGGATCAATGTTTTTTATAAGTTCCATTTTTTTTTAATTGTACCTCTAAAGTAGATGAAGCAGCACCCCAAAACAAGGACTTGTAGTGCAATCCATTCCATTTCTTTTTGAAATTAGCATAAATGTGCCTTGCACGTAGTCTATGTTCAACATGTGGTAGAATTCTCTAACGCTGAATTAGACCACCAGAACATGTTTTATAATTGTTATTAGTGGGAATTAAAACCGGTACTAATAAGACATACGGTGAGAATGATTTACCTTATGACCATCCGAAATAATTGTCAAGTATAAACCAACGGCTAGATTAAAGTCTTGAGACAAGTGATTTACAAACCAACTCCAATTCTCATTGTTTTCAATGCTTACCACTGCCCAAGCCATGGGAAACATCTGGTTGTTAGCATCTCTTCCCATGGATGTTAGCAACTCACCTCTGCAAGTGGATCTCAAAAAGCAACCATCCAAACCAATAACTCTTCTGCATTCGTTAAACAAGTATTATATTTGTAAAAACTTTTACCTTTGAAGCATACATATATCCTTTTGAATTGATTTTTTCCATCATCCAAAGTGTCCACATCTAAGTGCACTGAAGAACTAGGATTGGTTAGCAAGATTTGTTCTCTGTAATCCCATAGCTTTCCATAGATATATCGAGACTCCTTCATGATCATAAACTGCCCTCTGCTTTGCCCTTTTACACATCCCAACACTTACATTAATAAAAAAAACTTCTGCTTAACATCTGTTTGCATCTGCCTATAACTAATTGTAGGATTCCTTATAACCTCCAATGAAAACTATTTAGCTAGACCCAAGATCAAAATTCCTTAAGCATGAGTGCTGAGGAATCAATGTTTTGATTTGGAAAGTTGCCTCACCTTGCATCTATCCTGCCCATAATCTAAAAGAACAACCTAATTGTGAACTGTTAGGTGTCTTAGATGAGATGGACTTAGACTTACTTGAATCAATTGTCTTAGACTTGGACTTAGACTTAGACTTACTTGTGTCTAATAGTCTTAAAATCCATGTCCTCATCCACCTTCCCTTTACCTCTCGGCTAGAACACCTACCTTCTTTCACATCTCTTCCACACAAAACAGCTAGATGTCTATAGTCATTCCTTCTAAACCATAACTGATAACCAATGGCAACCCCATAGTTAATCAAACATTCTTTCAGCTGCTCTGGGTGTTCAAATCTCATACCCAATAATGGTTTCATCTCATTCCATGCTACATTAGGATCAAAAACAGGATATGAAAACCCCTCTTTCACCTGAAATCTGTCATTAATCTCTATTTGCTCTGCTTCATCTTCCTTTGCAGTAACTGAAGAGCTTGTACCTAAATTGGAAGAGCTTGTACCTAAATTGGGTCTAGCATCATCTTTAATGTACTTACCATCAACAAGCTTGTTTAGAAAACTATCCTTGAGGTCTACCTTTGGAATAACCACATCTTCTTCACCTACATGTTCTGGACCTACATATACTTATATATTTTCATATTCAATTTCATTATCGATTCATCATCTTCATCTACCTCAAGACTAGCATCTACACCTCTTCTATAACATCATAGCCATGATGTTCAACATAAGTTCTACCTTGCATCCATTATCAAAAGCTAATTTGATAAAATTTGCTAACTCACTATCATTCCTTAAAGGTTTCAAATGTTTACCCAACTCTTGTTTAGGAGCACAGTAATACATACCTTCAACAGGAAACATACAGCACTCTTTGACAATCTTTAACAGCCTCGCATGGTTGCAATTACCCAAATCAGCATTATCAACAACATCAACATCGCCATTGGTGTAGGTCAACGGATCGTAGATAAATGTACCTTCATGATGAACAACAATGGATATCCTCTTCATGATTTATGTCAATTTTGTGTTTATGTTAATTACATAATTAGGGTTATGTGAATTGGGGAAAAGAGGAAACGTTTTGGTAAAGTGAATGGGGGAAAAGGGTTTTAACGTTATGATATTACCATGTAGATAAAAAAAAAAAAAAAAAAAAAAATCACGTAACATTTGGTAGTTGGTCACTTTGTGACCATATTAACACGAAAATAAAAGTGTTACCATCCGGGTAATAAAAAAGTAGGTTCATATCGATACATTTGAGAAAATAGGTGGCTATTTAATAGCCAAAACCAATAAAAGAATCAACTTCACAACAAAACACATCCCACTTAAATACAAATGTACCCGAGAACACATACATACAAAAACACACTACATGACTCGGTCTTAGAGGCGACCAAGTCTTGCATTATCCTTATCTAAGACGTGTCTGAATGAAAGACTCGTGGTTCATTTGCTTATTATCCCGGTCTAATGGTTAGAATTTAATCAAATTACCGATGCTATATCCATAAGCGTATAGCATAGTACAAACTAGTAGTAGTAGTATGTTGCTTTTTATATTAAATTCTTAATGTATCCCTTCTTTTTAAATGAATTGCAAATGACTTGTGGTATGCTTACTAGTTTAATTTGATGTATTTGAACAAATGTTTGTTTCAATTATATTTCTATGTTTCATTTTGAAACACTTCAGTGAAAATCTATGTAGCTTTGCATATAAAATCTCACACTGATGGAATTTTATGTAAGCTTTTGACCAAGGTGATCATATTACAAGATGGTGTGTTAGAAGTTTGTTAATCTGAGCTAGTTTTTCATTTTTTGTTATTTCTTTCATTCTATTATCTCAAATTTCTTTTGTGATTTTTCAATTAATATTCTTTAAGTTATAGTAAATATAAATAATTACAATATGTTGGTGATTAATTGACCAATGTATTAACTAAACTCAAGTGCTATCTAACATTCTCATTTAATATTTTCTATGTTTAATTGTTGAATTTTAATGATGTCTTTTTTTTTTTCTTTTCTTTTTTCCTTTTTTTAGATTATCAAGTGTATTTAATATATTAGTTGCAAGTGTTGTTTTTAGCTTCCTTTATGATGTTTTTAGCTTCAAAGTTCAAAAGTTTTGGTTCTCTTTATAATGGACTCGATTATAAGCTTTAATGCTTTATCTCTTGTAATGTGTTTATGTTTATGTGGATAACAGATTAATCATGGCAAAGTATAAAACACTTGAACCGTATTTTAAAAGAAAGCCCAAGGATGCATATATGGCATTGCTTCAACGCTTATTGCATGACTTTCGTTAATATCTAAGACTATGTTTAAACTTTTAGTAGTTTCGCACTTTCGGACCCTCCACTAAAATTGTTCAAGTTTCATCTATGCTGCTAGGTCAACATATGTCATCGTGGAATATCGCATCATCGTTAAGTATCGCCTTATGATTCCTTTACTTCTCGTTGATGAGATATGCCCAATTTGTCGCAAGGCATGTTTGGATTCATTTGGGAAACATGTGGTTCATTGCAAAGAGCTCCCATGCTTCAAGTACGTACACGATATGGTTAGGGATGTACTTTTGACGATGTAGACGTGTCGGGATCTCTCTAAGAAAGAAGCACTGTGAACTTTTCGATCGACCATTGGATGGAAGATCCACCCTCGGACTTCAGACGCTTTAGTTTTTGGTGGGTTGGAGGAAAACATGCAAGTGTGTATCTATGGGGTTTCTCATCTCGTGTTTAATTAGCTTGCGGCACAGTCGCTTTGAAAGTCAACTCTCATAAAGTGGCAAAACACGAGAAAGCGTGCATTAAAATCAACATGGTTTTATTTCTCTCGCGCTTGATACTCTTGGTTTTCTTGTACCGGAGGCGTTGGAGCTTCTCAAATGAGTTCAACGTGTTATGCATAGTAATGTTATGACACCTAGATTCACAAATAGCCTTTGTTGCTCGCTTTTCCTTCCAACTCTATGTAAATCCAAATTATTTTATAAATGATTAATTATTGGTAAACTAAAATATTGTCTTTCACATATTGTTTTTAAGGCTAGACATCCCATCAACATTCATTACCATGTTGAAAAATAACAAATGCGGTAAAAGATGATATTCTCCATCCACCGAAAGCGGTTATTTCTTTCATTAAAATAAGTAACAATCTAAGTTAATAGTTTAATCATTAATGACCAAACCATGTAGAAGTAATCGATTATAAAAGGGCAAATTACTTGAAAATATAATTAACTTGTCACTTTTTATGTGTGACAACTCGCAATTTCAGGTCATTTCTCAAAACAATTTATGCTTCACTATTTCAACATTTATCGTAAACTAGGTTTACGTGTTCCAAATTCGCGTAACCTGAATGGTTTAGCGGCGAATTCATGATCATATCATCACGAACATTTCATATGGACTAAGTTTAGTCTACATTTCATTAACATCATTTGCATCATATTAGTTCATTCATGATTTTACATTTCACATTTAACGCGTGAATTTTATATTAAATAAACGTTATCGCGTGAGTTATTATTTTGAATATTTAATCCGTTATTTCTAAAAATGATCCCGACATATTTTTATACTTACATTTAGTTATATAAACTATATTTTGAGTTTTTCTAGTGTTTTAAATTTATTTGGTACATAAATCGTTAAAGTTATATTATTACGACGTTTTCTTAAAAACTACTCGATAATTTTTATATCACTCAAATTTCACAAGGAATATATTTTTTTCAATTTTTATTATCTCATTACATTCTATTTTGATTTATTAAACATCTCTTTTACCTAAAAATTTCCATTTACCTTTACTTGTACATTTTCCTACACATTTACTTACACTTTTTATTACAAATTGCTACAAGTAATTACACAATGCAAATTTTAAAAAAAAAATAGATATTTTACCAAATCCCTCCCCCTTGGCCGACCAAGGGGAGGGTGGTAATAAATGAGCATGGTTCTTGATTGTTTTGCCTTTTACTCTACATAAAAGTCCTACTCTTTCAATTATTTCATTCACTTGTCTCATAATTCACCTAGCTAGCAAAATATTTTCTCTCTTCTTTGTTTCTCTCCAACATAACCGGCCATCAAGAGGGTTTCATCAAGGGATCATCCAAATTTTTCTAGTCCAAGTTATTTACAATCTAGATAACATTCTTTATTAGGTTTTGAAATAAAAACCAAGAGTGTTTAGGTTTAACCTTGTTCTTTGCACCTCATCATATTAACTAGTAAGCATGTTTCTTTCATTTTTCATGTTTCCTTTTCATCTCATATTCATCTATTCATTTTTGGAACAAGCATGCAAGACTTGTGTTGTTTATACCATTTTTCATGATTTTTAGAGTTATATATATATATATGGTCATCCTATAATTATCCCCTTGGTATACTTTGGTCTTGATGATGTCTAGGAACCCATGACACCCTAAGAAGGTGTATGGTAGGATTAGATTAGCTTTGGAGTTGATTTGAAGGGATTAGAATAGGTTTAGTACGAGAAAAACTATTTTCGATACGTATAAAATATGTTCTGTCCTTGTTTTGATTTTCTGGAAAATCCGACAGTAGGCACAACTTTTTGGCCTTGATATTTAGAAAATATACTTTAAAACGAATCCGTGGCCGCTTGAACGGATAAAAACGGAGTTATAACGAAGAAGTTATGAATTTTTAAAGTTTGACGACGAAATATATTCTTTTCTGAAATTTCAGCAACATGTTTTTGGTTAGTACGAGTTAAAAACGAGCCTTAAGCTTTACAAATTATTTCGACTTGTCAAAAATATATTAGTATACTTTGATACGAAGCTAAGGACGTATTATACGTAGAAAACGGATTTGAAACGACAAAGATATGCACGTTTTCATAAAATTGCCGTAACTATTATTTTCTGAAAAACTATATTATTTTTACGATACAAGTGTTACGGTAGCTAAAACGACCATGTTAGCGGCTGTTTTTATCAAGGATGTGGAACTTTTTGGAACGAAATGTCTTCTAGTAAAATCAAGATCACCGAGCATATTTTTCAAAACAATCGACCGTTTGTATAACGGAGTTGTAATAAATTATTTACCGATGCTTAAAATTGGCCGAAACTCATTTTTACACAACAATTAGACAAAATCACCATCTTTAACCCTTATTATCTTTATGTTCGAGACCTTTATGTCGAAAACTCCTGAACTGAAACTTCTAGATTTTGATACAAACTTTCCAAAACCGTCGAGTTCGTTTCCTAACGATCGACGCGCACCATTTTACGACTAGTTTTCCAAAGCCATTTTTGTTACTTTTATAAAAATTCCGACGACATTGTTTTACGACGAAAAGTGAAAATTTCACCATAAATCATTATAAAACCATTGTAGGATGACATTTTGACGTAAATACTTGTAAAGTGATTTTGATGGTAAGACGTCAAACGTTCAAAGAGTATTTTTCGACGATAAGTATTATTTTTTTTTTAAAACTCGCAAATGGTATAAATAACATACGAAATGCATGCATAACATTACATTGCAACTCATTACATATCATATCATTCGTAATAGGTCCAGATTAAAGTTTCACGCTATACCTCAGTGTACTCACTCTTGTCATCACACCAGTTTATCAAGTGAGTTTTCATAGCCCCGTTTTACAAGTTTTTACATTATTTCAAACCTACGGGGGAGAATACATTGCACAACATTTTTATTACGATACCAAGTATGTTAAATTCATTTACATTGCTTGAGTTACAACGTTGCCAGTTAAAAGTCCCCACTTTAATGCATGAGCCGTTAATTTCCTAGAAGCGTGTGTGAGTGGATAGATCTATCGAGGGTGACGCCTCCATCCGGGTTGGTGAATCCCAATTGTCATACGGATGCATTTCATTCATGAACTCACTTTTATGATTGTATGTAGTTATCTTTTTTCACATTCTATCACTAAACTTGCATCGTTAGTCCTTTTTATATACCGTTACACTAATCACGCATCGTTAGTCCTTTATACTAACGATCGTTAATAAATAACATAAAATTTGGTTATCTTCGCTAAACTTGCATCGTTGGTCCTTTATACTAATGACCGTTAATAAATAACAATATTCGGTTTCTTACGTTTCGTCCGTTTTACGTTTGCGTTCATTTTTGCGTTTTCATCCGTTTTCACGTTTTCATCCGTTTTACGTTTCGTTTGTTTTACGATTTTGTCCGTTTTACGTTTTCGTTCGTTTTGCGTTTAAATGCTGTTTTACGTTTTCATTTGATTTTGCGTTTCGTTTGTTTTCCGCGTTTCGTCCGCTTTTATACGTTTTACGTTTCGTCCGTTTTCACCTTTTAAATCATTTTTTGGTGTTGGTCCGTTTTCCAATTTTTGTTCATTTTACATGTTTTCATCGGGTTTTACATTTTCGTCCATTGTTGGGATTTAGAAAATCCATTTTGAAGATCGGTCATCGACTCTAGTCTAGCATATGATAGCTCGTAGACATTACATTATTTATTAGTTATTAGCTTAGTTAGTTAGTTTAGAGCAACACCGTGGAGGACGACGGGTCTTTACCCATCTATGCACGATCCACAGACCGATAGGGCGTGTAGTTTGTAGTATAAATACCTCTTCCCACTTGGGAAGAGGTGGTGCTAATCTAATTTTACATTTTCCTTTTACTTTCTCTCTCAAAAACACCCTCTCTACTCTTTCTCTAAAAATGGCTTACTTGTTTTATCATAATCCTAGACCACTCGAATCATCAAACAACATAGAAAGAATGATCCTACATAATAATATGATCAAGCACTGCGTTATCTAATAAAGATATCATACTTTATTTTTCTTCATCTTTTCATTTTCATCTTTGCCACTTTGAGATAAAAGTAAGCAAAACTTCACCTATCATTACACTTTAATAAACATTCAAGTAAAAGCGATCAAAATATAAACACCATATCCAAAGAAAACTAAAAAACTAGAAAAATCGTGAACCAAAACCCACCAAGATTTATTCAACCATAACATTTCAAATCATCACCAAGGTGTAGGTGGTCTCCGGATATGAATTTAGACAACAGCGGTTGGCGGATCTTCTTTGCCGATGAGGACGATTTGGTCGGACATGGTAGAGGGCATATTACATGTAGTGATGGGTGGTGGTTGATGGGGTAAAGTTTGTTATAGAGGTGGGTGCGTAAATTATAGAGATAGAAGTGAGATTGAAGAAAAAGTGAAAGTTGTGGAAATAGATAGTGGTTGAGGTTAAATTTTTATAAGTTTAGTGTGTATGTGAGAGATTTGAGGTTGAGGGTGCAATTGTTGATATTGGTGTGGACCCTAATATTTTTCTAACGAAATACAAGAAAAGACTAAGATACCCTTTAAAATGTATGCCACAACCTTAAATTAACAGTCAGAGTAACAAAATTTGCGGTCAAAGGACCAAACCAATTACAGGTCAAAAGCACAAGGAGAGGATCTAAGAAAAAAAGTTTATGGACTAAATTCGTGAAACCTAACAAACCACAAGGACCATTTAAGTAATTAACTCTAGTTTTATCGCATTAAGTGTTAATTTATTATTGCAAGATTTCGATTACCCGTAAATCATATAGACGATTGTCAAAACAAGCCACCGATCGCATGTTTTTGTTTTTCTCGTATGTTTAACCAACAATCAACTCATGTTTCTCTCCACACATAATAGGGTACCAATAAATATAAAAATACATAGACAACTTCGAATGAAAAATGGTAACATTTGCATGGGTGGCTAAGTATCACATGGAAGAATATATTCTTCATGACTCAAAGAAGTAGTCACCAGAGCAAGCAAAGAGTATTTCACATTCCTATAAATAGGGCATGTAACAAAGGGAAGAAAACACACTTCTAATTCTTCACTTCTCTTGCTATATCTCTCTATAAGCAACACTATAAATATAATAGTTTGACTAGGGAAAAATCCCCCTACGAACTACACTCCTCCTCACCTACAGCTATTAGTTTTCTCTTCACATTCTCCTTCTCTAATATTTTCTTTTATACTAATATAAAAGAATTGCCCCAAACAAACCATAATTCCCTCCAAACCAAATTACTCGGTTCCTATCAGGATAAGTGGCGTAAAACTACATATGTAATGTAAGTTACCAACAGGTAATTGCCACCCGAGAAATTACATCCTGTAACAAACCTTCATATACTTTTCCCATAATATTAGTCGTAATATTATATCGTCAAAATGTACTCGTTACCATAATGCATGATAAGTAGACACATGTCGAACTCTTAGAACACAGACAGACCTTGACAGATCTTGAGCACTCGTGGATCGTTAGTGTTGCCTATGTAATCATAAGCAAACTAATAGAAAATCTCTACAACCCGTATTCTATAGCGGAAAGTAAATACAAGTTGTTATAACTAAGAACACTTAGATCCTCTATGGATCTTTATATTAACTGAAACTCTATGTTTCAGATGAGTTATCTATTACAAACTATTAGGCTCCTTTTATAGACAAGGAACCCTAATCTATTACTACTCAATCGACTAAACATGCAAGTATGCATTTAATGACTAATACACTAAACAATATTGAGCGTTACAATAAAACCCATACTAACCTCGGGCGTTCAAAGATAATGATGGGTTAGCATTTAAATAATCTGACATGCTTGATCTAGTCAACTTCCACCCTTCATGATAACACGACCTTTGCTTTTGCATTTCAATGAATGTCTTCTTGATTCTGCTTCTACTTCAGAGAATCCTTGAAGATGTGTGATAATCCTACTTCACATAATTCCCAACAATCCTCCCTAAGCTGGAATTTGACTTGGTTAAGTTCGGTTTCCTACCTGATAGATCTTATAGACTTGATTACTAGAGGATTGTTCTCAAACATCGATGGCAAAGAACCAATAATAATCTCATCTCTATGATGAGCGAACTTTAAACGCTTGGTCTTTGCAAAGACACATGACAAATTGTACATCAAAACTTATTAGTTGCATATTATTCTCATCACATCCAGGGTGTTAGCTCCTAGGAGGGTGAATCATTGAAAATAATGGATTTGATGTCTCTTCTAATAACCATCACTACTGGGTAGCGGATGTTTAAGTCCGAAAACTATGGTACATTGATAACCATCCGATTTATTAGCAAATCGACAACTATATAAACGGTTTGACTTGTCTTTACAGCCGTTTGCTCGGGACTAGTCAATTCTTAAATTGGTGAATTGATAACCAAATATGGATTGGTTGCCTTTACCACAAGCCATATACTTGTGGGCTAGCCAATTCTTGGATTCCAACAAGGAATAAACCATGGTGAATTGATGACCATACAACTTTCGACAATTAAGCATGGGAGGTTGCGAGACCCTATGATTTTGAGCAAACCATTACGACTATCAGCAGTTTGATGTGTCTTTACCAAAGCTGTACCCTTTGGACTAGCCAACTCTTTGATATACACAAGGTATATCCGGTGAGTTAAAGACCTCAACAAAACATAACAAACCTGCAGAAAAGTTAGTTCTTTTTTTTTTTTTTTTTTTTTTTTTAAACTCGAAACTAACAAACAAACAAAGAAATCCTCCCACGAGGCCTATGCCTCCCCTTAAACTTTGCGGTTAAGGGTTAAGCATTCCAATATTGACCACAAGGTGTTGAAACCTTGGTCCATCAAAAGCTTTTGTTATGAGATCGCCACATTATCATCTCATGTATGAATTTTAGCCACATTTATCAAATGTTTTCATATGCATCTCTTATAAAGTGGTGTCGATTTCAATATGTTTGGTTCTCTTGTGAAAAAGCTGGATTTTGACAATGCATATGGTACTCGATTATCAATAAAAGAGTTGTGTTCATGAAGTTATACCCATAATCCAACAATTGATTTTGAATCCAAAGCACTGTCGCGTGAGTTTACGTGACAACATACTCTACTTCGATGGTTGAGGTAGCCACAATCGTTTGTTTCTTGCCTTGCCAAGAAATCAATCTCTTTCAAGGAATTGTGACCTCCGGTTGTGGATCTCTATCCGGTTGCACCGACATAATCACTTGTCACTATATGCTTCCAACTTAAGGGAGACTCTTTTGGGTACCAAAGGCCTAAATGAGGTTGGCCTTTGAGGTACTTAAAGATCTTCTTGATTGCATTGAGATGGGAAGTAAGTGGGTGACTTGATGTCGAGAGCACTTGCTTACTGACAAAGGTAATATCGGCCTTGAAGGCTGTTAGATACATTAATGAACCAATCATTGATCATATAAATGAACATTCACAGGTTGATCTGAATCATTGTTGGCTTTTGTTTTGGAGCTTCATAAGGGGTTGTGGCGATCCACACCTTCCATACCGAATTTCTTCAACATGTCCTCACATATTTATCACGATGATAAATATCCCATCCTGTTCTTGAACTTGGAGACCCAAAAGAAAGTAAGCTCCCCATAACACTCATCCGAAATTCTCCTTCATCGGATCCTCGAATTCCTACACCAAGCTTCTTTAGTGGATCCGAAAATAATGTCATCCACATACACTTGCACAAGTATGATATCATCGAGTTCTTCTTGAGAAAAAGAGTCTTATCAATGGCACCTCTTACGTAGCCATGCTTGGAAATGATGAAAGCCTAGCATACCATGCCCTTGGTGCTGATGAAGTCCATAGAGAGCTTTAACGACTTTGTAAACATGATTAGGATGATATGGGTCTTCAAATCCTTTGGGTTGTGTGACATAAACTTCCTCTTCAATCTCACCATACGGAAAAACACCTTTAACATCCATCGATCTGACATGAAGCCCATGTAGGATGCATAGGCCAAGAAAATTCGAATGGCCTCTACTCTAGCAACAGTGCAAACACTTCATCATAATCAATCCCTTCCTCTTGCACCGTAACCTTGAGCTCTTGATCTTGCTTTGTTTTTAATAACCACCCCTTGCATCTCTTTTGTTCTTGAGAATCCGTTTAGTTCAATAGCATATTTGCCATCCGGTAATGGTACCAAGATCCAAACTTGTTGGTTCAAAGCTGTGCATTTTTAGTCTTGCATTGCCTCAATCCAACTTGAGTCTTCAAGAGCTTGAGTGACACTGGTTGGCTCTACTTGAGAAAGAAAACACGCAGCAGACAATGCTTGAAGTACGTGTGATTGTCTCTTTCTTGATTTGAGACATAAGAGAACACACTGTCCAAATTTAGGACTAGAGATAGCCCTTGAGTTCTAACGGAGCTAGAATGTCTCCAATAATATTGGATTGAGGTGAGTTATGTAGATTCTTTTAGTAGCGATGGGGTTGACTTCAATGGTAGGTTCAAGATTAGTCACATTGGTACAAAAGTTGTGTCATAGGAAGGTGAGGTGAAAATGCGGTTGGGTTAATGATTTCCAAGATCACGAAGGACTTGGAAAGCGAGTATCTGATTCCCAAAGTCAGTGGACACTCTAGTAGGAATAGGGTAGTAGCAGACGAGCTTTCAGTGATTGATGTGATGGGAGGCGCATCGATGTCGGTGAAATATGGTTTCCAGCGACCTCATTTGCAAGCTCCCATTCACCTTCTCGACTTCAAGCTTAGTTGCAAACTCTTGAGTCTCAAGTCTAGCAAGGTCCTCGACATAGTGTGATTCATCTTCACACTCAGCAGAAGAAACTCTAGAAGAGTTACACGCAACATTGTTGGGGAGAAAGAAGGCACAAGTATAGGTTGTTCATCATCTTCAAATTCACTTCGAGTCGACATCAAGGTACTGCATTGTTAGTGGGAGATTCTTGAGAGCTGCACTTTGGTTAGCCATATGTCTAGTATAACCCGGATAATCGTTAGGTAGTCGAGGTCAAAAGACCACATGACCATGTCCTTGAACATTGGGCTTATCCTCCGGTATCTCGGGTTCAAGGTCTCCTCTATCTTCTTGGCGGATAAGTTGTACACTCTATAAGCCTTGCTATTAGGTGAATAACCCACAATATAACCATCATCACCTTCTCATCAAACTTCCCCAAAGGATCCTTGGTGTTCGAATGGTCACTTGACAACCAAAAGGTTTGAGGTAATGAATAGTGGAACCTTCCCGAAAGAGAAGTTCATATGGGGTTTTGAGGTGAGGTCTAGTAATGGAGACCACTGTTAAGCACATAGCAAGGCGTGTGCAACTTGATCAAAACATAGTGGGCAATTTCAGTGCAAGCATTGATCTTGCGGCCTCTATCAAGGTCCTATTCTTTCTTTCGGCTACCCCATTTTGTTGCGGGGTTCTTGGATTGCTATAGTCCCTTTTTATCCCTTTAGACCTCTGAGTTCTATAATAATTGCATTCTTGAACTCTGTCCCATTATCACACTAATTCCCTTAACCTTCTTGTTCAACCGATTTTCAACGAGGGTGATGAAGTCTTTCGACCTTTGGGTTGTTTCATCTTTAGTCCTCGAGAAAGAACACCCAAGAAAATCGCTATATCCATCGGTGATAACCAAACAAAAGTACTTGTGATCAATGCTTCGACATGAGTTGGATGATAACGCTACACGCGTCGTTCGGGTCAAGGAAACTTCCTTTTCTTGAGCAAGTTTTATAACACCCTAAGCGGTGAACCTAATCGTTGTAGTGTAGTAATTAGGGTAAGCCACAGTATTGATATCGTTCTCTGGGGAATAGGAATGCTAGTAAGAAGTTACTACGCTAAGGTTAAGGTTGAGGAAGATTATTTTTGTATTTTATATTTTATGAAATGGAAAGGTACGAATCTCGGGTATTGGATTGGGGGTTGGTATTTCTACCGATTACTCTACTATTATCTAATTATCTAAACTAAGGTTGTGGGAGTCTATGTCTAATTAATTGTGTGCTCGTATGATAGTTTAAAGATGTGTTTACTTAGGTTGTACTACTCCTTAATTATCTCCTATTGATGGTTGAGTTGTCACGTCCTTATTCTTAGTTGCGTTGTGTGTCTAAAGTTGTAGGGTGTGCGTTTCTCCCTAACTCTTTGAACTTACCAAAGGGTCTCGTCTACAAAACCCACTAGGGATAATAAACTCTTACTCTAAGGCACTCTTTGGATGGTTTAGCTTACAACTACTCAGGTAATTATATTCTAAGGTTCACAAAGATGAATCAAGCATTAAGTACACAACGAATGACCTATCGCATTACTAGATCATTAATCAACTAAGATAAGAAACAACCAATCAATATTCAATAATTAAGTTTCATACTTCCTAAGCAAACACACAAATAAATTAGTCGGACATGAAGAACATGCAAGCATACACACAAATAATCAAAGACATAATTGAATTAATGAAGTAAATACTTATCTTGATGTAAAATAGGGTTTAAAACCCTAAAATCTTGTACAAGACACCTTAGGTTCGGTTTAGGTTTCACTCCAAAAGACTCTCTAAAAGCGAAAAATTCGGATTCTATATATAAGATTACATATGCGACGGCGCCACCTTATGTTTCGTGGCCATCGTGTCGCCGCGTGTCGCCGTTATTGGGGTTTCGTCTTGGCCACGTTAACCTTGCGGCGGCGTCACCTTATGTCCGTGGCGCCGTCCTCTTCGACTTCGGCGTCGTGCGGATTGCATCTAGGCCGTCCGAGTAGCGACGGCCTACTCTTTACAACGGGCGTCGTCACTTGAAAATCTGAGTTTGGGTTACGAACCGTCACAAAAATCCTCGGACGGCGTCGCATTAGCACCCCGCCGTCGCCTTCTATTTTCATCACCGTGAGTGTCTCGATTTTGACTTTGGCCATTTTCTTCATATATTCGCGCTTTTCGTCCAAATAAGTGCCATTCCAGCATTTTGCCTTCAAGAGACCTAAAAGTGAAAAGGAACGATATTAAGCAATAACGGATACAAAAGTGATCAAATAAGGACTTAAACGACCCTCAAATGGTACCTTTTAAAACCTAATCAAATATCCCTACACTTGTTATTTGCTTGTCCTCAAGCAAATGTGCTTTTAACCAATTAATTTATAAGTTAGGGGTCATGAAGCATTAATTCAAAACGGTCCACAACACATATAAGCCCATAAAAGTCATAACAAGCACGAAATTACATACTAGCACCTCACATGGGGTGTTTGGATACTCACATCTCTCGGGTGTATACATGAAATATAACAAATAGGAAATGGAAGATAAACACTCATTAACCGGTCCTAGTACATAGATTACCATAGGCTTGAGAATAGATCAAACCTCCATCGCTTTGGCGTAAGCACCTAGGAAAGACTATCAAAGAGGTCTTTTAAAGGGTTGTAATGTTAGGCTTACGGTAGGAAACAAAGGGTTTGGTGGGATAGGCTATTTAGTGGTGGCAAGTCAAAATCTCTATGTTAAATGCATATGAAGAATGGCGTTGCTAAGCCAAGACTCGACACTCTAAAACTCTAGGTAACGAAATAAACAAACATAACATTAAAGGATAGATGTAGGATGGTAGCTAGTATGTGTTTTTTTTTTTTTCACTCTATATTTTTCTTTTTCTCTTTTCTATTTTTTTCGATTTTTTTTTTTTTTTTTTTTCATACACTTTTACTCTACCATCCTCAACGATAACATCAAAATACTAGGGTTTATAGGTATATCCCTACACTTGAGTTTTATTACTCTAACACTAAATTGACCCGATTTGAAAAGATCAAAACACTTGGGGTACATTATTATGCAAACAAAGGAATTTGAATTTAACGTTCCCTTCTCGTCATTTCATAAACTTTAACTTTTCCATGAATCTCAATCGTCCCAAAGCGTATACAAAGGATATGACTCGACTTAGCAACTTATGCAAGCAACTAGATAATTGAACTAAGGGTTTAGGGTGATAACAAACATTTGCACTAAAAGTGAGTGCATAAGGGGTAGGCTAAGGCGATTTGGGTGTATATTTGGGGTGGGGTGTAAACAATGCTCTTCATTGATATTCGGAAAAACCGAAACATCACGAGAACCGCGAAAGGATAGGCTCGAGGGGTTAACTAGGGTATCGTGTACTAAAGATGAGTACAACGCAAAGGTGTGGGGAATTACTCAACCGATATGGAAGAAGTAATTATATTACGGGTATCAAACAAGGGTTATCCTAATGCCTCTTATCATTTAGTTATTCCTAACTACACAAGTGTAGCCTCACTTGCGATCTCGGAATGCATCACAAAACAAGTTCTAGAATCTAATATACTACGGTTCACACTCTAAGCATTAAAGATGAATGCTTTAATTCCTACTAATCTAAGGGCGATCCTCGCATTTTGGGTGGAATTTGGGTGGTAAAGGGTTTTGTGCTAGTCATGCAACTTCCTATCCATGAGGCGCTTTTGTTAAGACTAATGGCCCACTCCTATATGTCATAAAAATTTTAAATTTGGTGTCAAAATTACCCTAACCGACATTTCCTCATGGTTTATTACACAATCACAATTGACAAAGCAAATAGTCAAGGATAAGCATAGTTTCAAAGTTCCGTTTTATTTTCCCTCCCTACACTTAAACCGAACATTGTCCCCAATGTTCCCCGAAATATCAATGTTATGATAAAAGAAGGTAATCAAAAGCGAAAAAACTAGTACTCCCGATTAGCTCGGTAGGATCCGTGTAAAGTGGTGGTTAAATCCTTTTCAAGAAGAATTATTATGTGAAAAGCTCCTTCCAATCTTATGTAACTTCTTCTTGACAAACTAAACTGCACACTTGAAGAAAACAAACGAAACCTTCGCGTAAAATCGGCGGTAATAATATATATAAGACTCGATTTAAACTAGGATATAATGCTTGTGGAATGGATGTTTACTGAATTTCTAAGAAAATTAAGACACGGAAAATTCCAAAATTTATAAGTAGCTCGAAAACGAGAAAAAGTAATCGATGTTTTACTCCTTCTGGCGCGTCGGTTGCAATCTGGCGTCGTCGTTATCCCGACAAAAAGCGGTGCGATTTTACGGAAAAATTCGGAAAATTTACATCTTTAGAATCGGAAAAAATTTACGCAAAACATCCATTATGACTCGATACAAGCATTTGACTTGAACAAACAAACATAAATATCTTTTAGTTAATTGTTATTCTCATGTTTACGTTTCTTTTGAAAACGTGTGTAATCCTCCCTACACTTATCCTTTATGTAAAATACCTTTATATGCAATTAAGACGAAGTTAAAAACAAAATAAAGCATTTTTACAAATTTAAACATGAGGATAAACAATTAATAAAAGATAAATGACACTAACAAGCAAACAATTAAGCATGGGTTGCCTCCCACGAAGCGCTTTTCTTTATTAAAGAGTCTTGTAGCTAGACTCATAGTCGTGCTCCTACGTTTCCTTAATCTTAGAGGCCCATTCGATCTCCTTAACTCTTCTTTCATCACGAATATATTCAGGCCCTAGTTCAAGACAAGCGGTGTAGTAGACTTTGTTTTCCAACCTACTTGAATGCCGGAATGTTATCTACATCTAAATCATCCATGCCCTTATAATTCTTATTTTTACGGGCATTATATATTTAACACTTTCGGCTTCATTTGAGAACTCGATTATCCTTCTTCTTTATCATAAACCATCTTAGACTCTTCTATAAATGGTTTCCCAAGTATCACGTCTCCTAAAACCCATCAATGATTCCTTTGACATTTTCGAGAATCATGAAATCACACCTATATGTGAAGTTACCTATGAACACGTGCAATCCCTTAACCCTCCCACATAGTTACTTGCTTTCCTAGGGCGAAAGGGGTCCTCATAGGCTCTAGCTTTTGCTCATGATCCAATTGTAATAGAGCCTAGACATTATATTCATGGGTGCCTTATAATCAATGTAGGTGTGATCCTGTATAAGTATCCAATCATACACGGTATTTTGATGTTTTAGGGTTTCCCTCCTTATACGAGGCTCGAAGGTGGTCTTGGAAAATTAACCACATTATGGTGATAAGCGGTTTCTTTCCTTTTAGGGTATGAATCAAAGTACTCCCTAAGTTCTCCCTTCTCCTTACTACCCTCCATAATTTCTAACATCTTATAATCTCCTTCTTCTAGATCATCATCCGAATCACTTGTAGTCGAATCACTATCTAGAGGTTGATCAGTTCCTTAAGGGCTTCCTCAAGTGTATTCTCAATTATCATATTTAATTTCCTATGCTCTCAATCTCACTCATGATACGGGCTCGAGTTGGTTAGCGGGTGGGTCAAGCAGTGGGTATTTGTTTGGTGGTGAAGCGTTGTTTGGTTGTTGGTCATCGAGTGGTGGTTGGTTATCATCCTCCATGATGAAAAGTGATGGGTTACGAACAAAGGTCACGAAGAAGGGGATAGACTAAGAAAGCTAAAATGAGAAAAATTTACTTGATAGGAATCAAGCAAAGAACCTAAACGAGTGGACTACTAACTAGCTATTCTATTCCCGTGGCGCCAAAAACTTGATAACGCTACACGCGTCGTTCGGGGTCAAGGAAACTTCCTTTTCTTGAGCAAGTTTTATAACACCTAGGCGATGAACCTAATCGTTGTAGTGTAGTAATTAGGGTAAGCCACGGGTATTGATATCGTTCTCTGGGAATAGGAATGCTAGTAAGAAGTTACTACGCTAAGGTTAAGGTTGAGGAAGATTATTTTTTGTATTTTTATATTTTATGAAATGGAAAGGTACGAATCTCGGGTATTGGATTGGGGGGGTTGGTATTTCTACCGATTACTCTACTATTATCTAATTATCTAAACTAAGGTTGTGGGAGTCTTTGTCTAATTAATGTGTGCTCGTATGATAGTTTAAAGATGTGTTTACTTAGGTTGTACTACTCCTTAATTATCTCCTATTGATGGTTGAGTTGTCACATCCTTATTCTTAGTTGCGTTGTGTGTCTAAAGTTGTAGGGTATGCGTTTCTCCCTAACTCTTTGAACTTACCAAAGGGTCTCGTCTACAAAACCCACTAGGGATAATAAACTCTTACTCTAAGGCACTCTTTGGATGGTTTAGCTTACAACTACTCAGGTAATTATATTCTAAGGTTCACAAAGATGAATCAAGCATTAAGTACACAACGAATGACCTATCGCATTACTAGATCATTAATCAACTAAGATAAGAAACAACCAATCAATATTCAATAATTAAGTTTCATACTTCCTAAGCAAACACACAAATAAATTAGCGGACATGAAGAACATGCAAGCATACACAAATAATCAAAGACATAATTGAATTAATGAAGTAAATACTTATCTTGATGTAAAATAGGGTTTAAAACCCTAAAATCTTATACAAGACACCTTAGGTTCGGTTTTAGGTTTTCACTCAAAAGACTCTCTAAAACCGAAAAATTCGGATTCTATATATAAGATTACATATGCGACGGCGTCACCTTATGTTTCGTGGCGCCGTCGTGTCGCCGTCGTCGTGTCGCCGTCATTGGGTTTCGTCTTGGCCACGTTAACCTTGCGACGGCGTCACCTTATGTCCGTGGCGCCCTCCTCTTGACCGGCGTCGTCGGATTGCATCTAGGCCGTCGAGTAGCGACGGCCTACTCTTTTACAATTGGACGTCGTCACTTGAAAATACGAGTTTGGGTTACGAACCGTCACAAAATCCTCGGACGGCGTCGCATTAGCACCGACGCCGTCGCCTTCTATTTTCATCACCGTGAGTGTCTCGATTTTGACTTTGGCCATTTTCTTCATATATTCGCCTTTTCGTCCAAATAAGTGCCATTCCAACATTTTGCCTTCAAGAGACCTAAAAAGTGAAAAGGAGCGATATTAAGCAATAACGGATACAAAGTGATCAAATAAGGACTTAAACGACCCCTCAAAATGGTACCTTTTAAAACCTTATCATTGGACCAAATAGATCCATATGTAACAATTTGAAGAGGCTCGAGAGATAATGCTCACCGCGGTGTGACTTTGTAGGATGCTCGTGTTGCTTCCCTTTGTTGCATGCAACACAATTATGATCATTGGAGAAAACTTTGGTGGGAAGACCTTGACAAGTCCCCTTTTAGAGAGAGTGTTTATTGTTTTGAAATTCACATGAGCCATTCTCCTATGCCATTTGTTAGACTCATCCAATGATGCTTTGCTTGACAAACAAGTGAGGTCACCTTCGGGTGAACTTCATTGAGGTTGAATGTGTATAGATTGTGAGTTCGAGGACTCTCGGTGAATTGAAGTATCTTCGGAAGCTTGAACTCTTTAGAAAGCACAAGACATTCATCTTGAGAGAGAGTACCTTGTTCTTGGTGTCACAAATTTGTGAGGCGAGAACAAGTTGAAGTTCAAGTTCCCTAACATAGTACACATTCTCAAAGTTCGATGAGGTGTCTTGATGGTGCCTTTCGGTAATTCTACCATCACTTCCACCAAAGGTCACATTCCTCCTTCTTCAATAGGAACAAAATTATGCGACATATCTCTATTACCGGACATACTTCTTGAGCGACCACTATCAACAATACCAATATCTTTATGCTTAAGAGGATGATCACGAGAAAGTCCCATCAAGTCAAACCGATCATGCCTATCTTCAAGTGCATCTAGCCAACAATCCAAGCTTCTGATTAGCGACCTCCTCATTCACGGGTTCATGTGCGATCCGGTTGACTGTTCATCCATGGTGACGGAGCTGCTGAAGTGTTAGCTCCCTTCGATTACGCTAATAGGAAATGTAGTTAGCTCCTCTCCACTCTTCCTATCTTTGCATTCCGAGAAATGACCCATCGATGACAAAGAAGCACTTGACCTTTCTCCTGTCAAAAGCAGTGGATCCTTTCCCTTAAATCCAAACTTCCTTCCCGCCTTCTCTTCAAACCTCTTGATATCTCATCGAAGCATGGCCACTGCCATTTCGACTTCATCTCCTCCATCTCAAGTGGGTCCACACGGTCAAAATCTTCATATACAAGATCTTCTTTGAGTATCATAATCGACAACAAATGAATGAAGAACATCTTCCAATATGCTACCGTTTTAGCTTGAGGATATGATGGAGTGGGACGATAAGATGATGATGGCAAGTAAGATGGACTTGAAGCATGCATCATCATATTGGAGTGAGATGTCCCAACAAAGGTCAGTATGACCGAAAGAGGATGCACGGTAGGGAGATCGACATCGAGTTCAAGAGATCACGAGTTTGTTGTACATTCGTCAAAAGTGAGCATGTCCAACCCACCTATAGCCTTAAGAGCTATCTTGACATGTAACCATGATGGAGGCAAAGATCGTAGGAACTTGAGTTGCAATCATCATTGTCGGGCTTTGCATTCATTGGTTTAGGTGACTCGAATCTTATGAAACATGTCGTATCCCTTGTGGATACCTTCTTCTTCGAGATATTGAACTCTTGGAAGTGTTGTCTCGGCATGGACTTCCTCATTCTCTGGACTCTTCATTTCCACCAAACCTTGCTTTAAGAGCCATCCATATGTCCTTTGCATCAACCATGTGGTGAAAATCACCCAAGTGATCTTCGAGAATAGATTGAAGAAGGATGGTTCTTACTTTGTGCTCTCTTTGCACTTTGCAAGAATCTCTTGGCGGTTTTGGGGGAGCAATGGTAAACTTACCATCAAGATGCGGGATAGTCTTCTTGATTGTTACCATTCTTCACAATCTCCATAGATTCCAATCAATATTGGAGATCCAGTTACGCATCTTCATGGTCCACGATCATACTCTTCCTTTTCGAGATAAGGAAACTTGCCATTCTTGTTGGAGAGACTAAGTTCTTTGCATAGAGGTGGTGTTTTTGATGTTGTTGTTGGAGACTTCGATTCATCATCGGTTCGGGCATGGTGAATATGTTTTGGTTGTATGGGGTGAGGTAAATAAGGTTCTCGATGTCGTAGAGACTCTCCCGAGGCTCGATACCACTTGTCGAACTCTTAGAACACGCACGGACCTTGGCGGATCTTGAGCACTCGTGGATCGTTAGTGTTGCCTATGTAATCATAAGCAAACTAATAGAAAATCTCTACAACCCGTATTCTATAGCGGAAAGTAAATACAAGTTGTTATAACTAAGAACACTTAGATCCTCTATGGATCTTTATATTAACTGAAACTCTATGTTTCAGATGAGTTATCTATTACAAACTATTAGGTTCCTTTTATAGACAAGGAACCCTAATCTATTACTACTCAATCGACTAAACATGCAAGTATGCATTTAATGACTAATACACTAAATAATATTGAGCAGTACAATAAAACCCATGCTAACCTCGGGCCGTTCAAAGATAATGATGGGTTAGCATTTAAATAATCTGACAGCATCTTGATCCTAGTCGACTTCCACCCTTGAAAGAAGTAACGACACTGCTTTTGCACTTCATCAGAATGTCTTCTTCAGCAGATTATGCTTCTACTTCAGCAAAATCCTTCGGCAACAATGACAGCAGAATTCCTACTTCACATAATTCCCAACAACACATGTACCTAGGTACGGTGATCTAGTCAAAGACCCTCTTCCGTAATCTTGACATGTGATTCTACGCTTCATCAACACAAAGCTTTGTTATATAACCCATACTTAACGTTTGAAAAGTTCAAAATAAGCATAGCTTGGGAAATTCTTCAAGAATATGTCATAAGTTTCTATTCATAGTAAAATTTGGGACTAATGTTTTTAAAAAGTATTATACTTGTCATTGCATCTTTTTATAGGTATTGAATAAAAAAAATAACAATACACTAATCTTTGTTTTGTATCTTTTATAGATAGTGATGATCGATGATGTCTATTTTACCCTTTCAAATTACATAAATGGTCCCTGTAGGTTTGCAAAAATTGCATCCATTGTCCATAGAATTACATAAATGGTCCATGTCGTTGGGAGAAAATTGCATCCACCGCACCTAAACTTTTTTATTACCCATTCTTACGGTTTCACACGTTTTTATTCATTTTCGCCCGTTTTTATACATTTTCGTCCGTTTTATATGTTTTCTTACATTTTCATACATTTTATCCGTTTTTATACGGTTTCGTCTGTTTTTATATATTTTCGTCCATTTTTAAACGTTTTTATCCGTTTTTATAAGTTTTCGTCCGTTTTACGTTTTCATACGTTTTTATCCGCTTTTATCCGTTTTTATACGTATTCGTCCATCTTTATACGTTTTCATCCATTTTTTCGTCCGTATACGTTTTGCTCCATTTTCATCCGTTTTATATGTTTTCATCCGTTTAATATGTTTTCATCCATTTTGTTACGTTTTTATCCGTTTTGTACGTTTTTATATGGTTTTGTATGTTTTTATATGTTTTAGTACACTTTTTTACGTTTTTATACGTTTGTATCCTTTATTAACCATTTTATCCATTTTCATATGTACAAAAACATAAGAATACGTACGAAAAAGGACGAAAACATATAAAAATAGACGAAAACGTATTAAAACGCACAAAAATAGATAAAAACATATGAAACGTAAGAATAAGTATAAAAACAGACGAAACCGTTTAAAAACATATGAAAAGGTAAGAAAACGGTCGAAACATATAAAAACGGATGTAAACGCGTATAAAAGCGGACAAAAACGTATATAAAAACAATATAAAAACGTATAAAAAAACACGTAGATGTGTTGTGTTGAAGGCATTAGTGAAGGATGCCGAAAGAGTCAAGACGAAAGCATTAGTGAAAGGTTCTTAACGTCCGTGTCTAAAGCATTAGTGAAGAATGCTAAAGGTGTCAAGACGAAGGCATTAGTGAAAGGTGCCAAGCGTTGTGTCAAAGGCATTAGTGAAGGATGCCTAGGAATCAAATCAAGTGGAATTTGTGAAGAATGCCTATGTCGTATAATCGATGAGGTGCATCGTTATTCACATAGTGATAGTTTGTTTCCAAGGATGTTGATATCCTTGATGGTGTTGTAATAAGGAGTGGGTCTCCTTTGGGATTAGGTGTTGTGTAGTGTTGGGTAGTAGTTCCTCCATTGTAATGGAACTCGGTACTTACCCTAGTCTTAGGATAAAGGGAAAGCGACGTTGTGGTAGGTGTGGTTCACCTTGGTGTGAAAGAACCCGGTGGTTAGCCTAGTACCGGAAAAAGAGTAGGCGACGTTGTGAAGGCTTCTCCGCCATAAGGAGTTGGTGTCGTGTAGTGATTACGAACTCTCGAGTAGGTGACTCGAGGGTGGAGTAGGCAAGGAAGGTGTCCTTGTGGCGAACCACTATAAATACTCGAGTCGTGGTTATGTGCTTCTTACTTTTATCTTTCATTACACTTTTATATATCTATCTATCAACGTCCAACATACACATCTAAATAGATTGACATAAGCCGATCTAAATAATTTAAAAGGAAGTTTTAAATTGGTAAAACTATTCAACCCCCCCTTCTAGTTTTCCACAAATATCATGGTTCACAAAATTAGAAGCTTCGAATATATAAATAACCAATCTTGTTATAGATTAATAGTTGATACATGGTTCACAAAATCACAATATAAGTAGAAACTAAGATCAATCACGCCCGAGGCGTAGTCGCCCAATGATGCCGCCATCCGTCCCACACAAAACTCTAACTTTGAAATCGTCTCCTCAATCCGCAATCTCTCGCTCGTACTCGTCCAGCGCGAGGCAGGCAGTAACAAAAGATGAGGAAGAACCGAGGACGGTGTATAAAATTCTCCTCATCTGTAGGCGGAGATATAGGTGGAGAGGAGGAACATAAGATGGAGAAGAAGGCACATAATCTGGACTCTCAACACGGCGGGTGCATTCTTGACACAGAATGTCCCTCCGTGAATGTCATCCGATTCTGTAACAAAAGATGAGGAAGAACCGGGCGGGAGCGTAAATCTATAACAAAAGATGAGGAGTCGTTTACTAAAATCAGTAATCGTTTACTATAAATCAGTAATCCGTAATCGTCTATACATGTTTTGTCGTTTATAATATAAATCAGTAATCGTCTATACATGTTTTGTCGTTTACAATACAAATTAGTAATCGTTTTCTATAAATTAGTAATCGTTTGCAACATATGTCTATACTACGTCCTTCTAAACATGCTTTGTCGTTCAACAAACAGAGTTTCCCATCCCGCTGCCACATTATTTCTGAACCATCTCCATTTAGGGTGAGTATTCGGGAGTGGTGAGTTTTCATCCAGAACCGCATGAACGTAGTGAGCGACATGGTCTTCCCACACGAAGAATCACAACGGGTACAATAATTGTCTTTGTCTCGGACTGACCTAAGTGGAAGACACGTAGTAGATGCTCTATTGGATATGCATACAATTGGGCGGTTAAGAGTCAGAGCAATAGCCGCTCCGTGTCGGCATAATCATCCGATGTCGTGGGGTGCTAGACCTGATTCAAACCAATTCAGCAAGTTGACCATATGTGTAAACCAAGCCCCCCACATTTCCTCGTAAAGTTCCCGGTGATTGTCTACCTCTTCCCTGACAATAGTTCGAAGTCTGGGCCATATCCCTTCGGGATGACCAAGACCTACGCCAAGAGCTCGATACCCACAATTTCCATCACCTTCCACGTTAACAATCCCTAGGATCCATCGTCAGAAAAGAGGTGGAATTCGAGTCATAAAATATTCGATATCGTCATCTGGAATGTAGAACTCGTGTCTTAAATCGCCTCGCTAGGTTCTTCGTTCAAGTCTCGGACGTTAGAAGGCTCTCCCAGCGTATGAACTATGTCTCGCGTTTCTTCATTTAAGTCTCGGACTTTTAGGTTTTGTATAGCTTGCGGTGCCACAGTGGGGGTTCTTTGTTCAAATCGGGATATTTTGTTTAGCCATGGACTTTTGTCCTTTGCGCTCGGGCGTCCACTGAGTACTTTCTTTAACAAAGGGTTGGCGGGTTGACACACTTCGAGGCGTATATACCTCTGATCATGTTTAACATATTTTTCTTGACAAACGACGATGCTTTGTTAAAAACATTTTGGAATTTTTCTACGTCATCTTGACAAGAAAAATATTGAGGCTCTTCAGGCCCTTGAGGCTCTTGAGGCTCTTCTGGCGTATGAGTATGTCGGACTCTAGGCCAGGGAACACTTAGTGTTCTCCAAAAATTATCAACAGCATTAAGCGGAATAGGCGATCATGTATTCGAAAAAAGTGACTAGTATAAATTATCGGTATTGACGGGAAGAATACTTGATAGGCATAAATTTAATATACATACCATGAATCAAGGTAATCTGATTCGTGATAGCATGGTAAACCATAAACTAACATAATCGATGACCACATTCATGTGGGTCCACATCCGTTTACTTTACGTGAGTATGAGTAGTAAAGCATCTTTTGAAACATTATACCGCAATTCGTTAAATAGTGTGCCTTACACTAATGCGGTTTCTTGATTTTGCTTATATTCAAAGAGTCTCTTATCGCGGTTTCTTGCGCGGCTATAATCTTGTAGACCGAACACAACAACGTGTCTAAGCTAGGCCGTGTGGAGCCCAAGTATAACTTCAACAACGTGTTGACCCTCAACTCTACATGTTGTTGTGCGGCGGTCTGCGATATTGATCGGTAATGTACGACATAAACATGCGGTCGTAATGTTGCGGCCGATTATTAAAATGCCGCAAAACGTCCGAGAAAACAATGAATTAATAAAGTGAGAAAACAATTCGAGTAGTTATTTATTAAATAATAATAAAAATTTATTAATAGGTAAGTACCTGTTTTTGGACCAATAAATCACAGAGGTGCCGATAATAGTGCGTGAACACATCTTGATTCGGAGCTTTAACCATCAAATCCATGTCCATCTAACGGACTCATACTCCTCTTCCGTGGCGAATTTGTGTGCGCAATGCTTGAGCACATTTTGATTGATATGCCATCGACGAGAGTAATCTGTTAGCGTTTGGGAATTACGCTCGCATGCCCCAAGCAACGCTAAATCTCTGTCGGTGGCGATAACCCGCGGGTAATATTGTTCTTCTATCACCAACTTAACACATTCCAACACCCATTTGAAATTTGGCTCTTTTCACGGTTCAAAAGCTAAGCGCCATTGAGAATGTTACATTTGTTGAAGTAACTCCAACAATTGTAAAGAATGGCGGTTTAAACAACGTGGTGTTGTATGTGGAGTCCATCGACATGATTTTCGGAATGTTTTCCACAGGGCATATGACGTCGGGTGAACAAAAATATTTCTTCAAGCTCATTAGTGTGGTCATTTACCACAGGGTAATATGTATAACCTTCGCCTCAAATGAACTAAAAGGAGTTGTATCGAGTCATATCACCACGAATGGCGCGCGTATCTTGTTTTGTGCATTATATATCGTTTTAATGCTAGACACGTTATTCGGATCGCTATCTTTTAGTGAAGAAAGTATAATTTGTGGTGCTACTTGATGTTTTGTCAATTGCTTCACCAAAACTAACTCACTTTCTTTTAATCGCATGGCTGTGAAAACCATGGAGCGAGTCTACAAAATCATGATTATGCCTCGGACACTTGACCCTCAAGATCCAACCACTAGTTTTAGCGGTACCAGTTCGACCTTTTATATATTTCGCCATGAATCAATGGGCAATTAGTTTTAGCGGTACCACTGCCGTTGAAGTTCATCTTCTAAACCTTCACGTGCAGACGTCCCATGTCTAGAACACTTAAATTCGATTGAGTACTTATAGCCCGTATCTGTTTTAGTTCTTCCTTTAACAATAAGAAAACCATTCGATTGAGCAGTAGATTGCACCCAATTAGTCAAAACAACTTCATCACGGAACACCTAAAAAATAAAAAATACAACTTTTATAACTTTCATTTTTAACATATAATTTATAACTTTTTTACATTTTTTAACAACTTTTATAATAACTTTTAAAAAATAGAACTTTTAATAAAACTTTTGTAAAACTTTTATAAAACTTAAAAAATACAACTTTTAAAAAACTTGTTATAAAACTTTTAAAAAAATACTACTTTTAAAAAACTTATAATACAACTTTTATTTTAATACTAATTTTAATACAACTTTTATTTTAATACTAACTTTTATAATACAACTTATATTATAAAACTTTTATAATACAACTTTTAATATAAAACTTTTATAATACAATTTTATTATAAAACTTTTATAATACAATTTTAATGTATTAAAAGTGTGTGGTGTGGGTGAGCTGTACGCGTTTTCTTTGTGTGAGTGCTAGATGTACGTGTTTTCTTTGCTTATCTCTGTGGGTTTCTCTCTCACTATCTCACTTGTAAGATCTCTCTCTCTCTCTCTCTCTCTCGTTTCTCTCTCTCACTAAAAAAGTCTTTGATAAGACTTTTTAGATCTAGATCCAACAAGTTTTTTACTTGTTAGATATAAAAGAGAGTGGTTTATGTTGTTTGTGGTGATGTTGTGGGTTGGTGGTATCTGTTGTGGTGATGTTTTGGGTTGGTGATGTTTCTGATGTTGTGGGTTGGTGGTATCTGTTGTGGTGATGTTTTGGTTTAAAAACATGTTTGGTTTTCGTTGCTTAAGTTTTTAGATCTAACAAGTTTTTAGATCTTGATGATTATTTAACATCTTGAAAAAAATACGAGGTTGGTTTTAAAACTTGTTTTATCTAAAAATTTGTTAGATCTAAAAACTTGTTACATCTAAAAACTTGTTAGATCTAAAATATTTATGTGTTGACTTTTTGGTTTAAAAACATGTTTGGTTTTCGTTGCTTAAGTTTTTAGATCTAACAAGTTTTTAGATCTTGATGATTATTTAACATCTTGAAAAAAATACGAGGTTGGTTTTAAAACTTGTTTTATCTAAAAACTTGTTAGATCTAAAAACTTGTTACATCTAAAAACTAGTAAGATCTAAAAACTTGTTAGATCTAAAATATTTCTGTGTTGACTTTTTGGTTTAAAAACCTGTTTGGTTTTCGTTGCTTAAGTTTTTAGATCTAAACAAGTTTTTAGATCTTGATGATTATTTAGATCTTGAAAAAATACGAGGTTGGTTTTAAAATTTGTTACATCTAAAAACTTGTTAGATCTAAAAACTTGTTAGACTGATATTTTTTTGAATCTAAAAACTTGTTAGATCTAAAAACGTTTTGTGCTGGTAATGTTTTTGTGAGATAAGTAGTTTGTGGTAAAGACTGATTTTTTTTTAATCTAAAAACTTGTTAAATCTAAAAAAATTGAAAAGTGTGGTGGTGATGTTTCTGTGAGGTTATTTGTTTTGTGGTGGTGATATTTCTGTGGCAATGACTTATTTTTTGTGGTGATGTTTTGCAGGTGATACTCTAATGAGTCACCTGATTATTTGTTGTGGTGATGTTTCTGTTGAAACTTGTTGAGGTGCCTATGCAGTTTCATTACTAGATGGTAAAGTGAGCAGTTTTATCTCACTTTGCAACTTTAAATGAAATAAATAGGTTTTAAAAAAAAGGCAATGATGATTTTTATATAAAAAAATCTTGAGAGTTTTGGCATGGCAAATATGAATGGATGGTAAAGTGATTTTATATCTCACTTTGTAACATTCATATTTGCAGCCAACATGATATAAAGAGTTTATATCTGAGTCTTACCTCTTGTGTGTCAAATGGTGAACTAGACATGGTTGTTTGTTGTGTTGTTGCTTGTTGTTGTTGTTGCTTGTTGGTCCTGTTGCTTGTTGTGGTGGACCACTTGTGTTGTCTGCTTTCTTGTTGGTGCTGTTGGTGCTGTTTGTTGTTGCTTTCTTGTTGGTGCTTAGTTTTTTAGTTTTTAGTTTGTGTTGTTGCTTGTTGCTGGTTGGTGTTGTTGCTTTCTTGTGGCATTATAAGCCCGAAGTGCTGCACTTTGAGAATCATAGTTACTTTCTTGTGAACTTTTGCGCTTTGGAATCCTACTTACCACATTCATGTTGAAAACGTAAACGTGAAATTTGTTGAACTTGTGAGGTTTGTGTCACGATAACTTGACTTGCGGTTAGTCAGACTTGTGCGATTTGAGACTTGTGAGACTCGTGAGACTTGTGGACTTGTGAGACTTGTGCAGTTTGACAATCCTGTGAACTTGTGACTTTGTGCAGTTGTGACTTAAAATTTTCTGAGGCGATGATGATAACCAAAACTGAATGGATGGTAAAGTGAGATCAAATCTCACTTTGCAACCTTCGATTTTGAGCCTTAAAATTTTCCGAGGCGATGATGATTTTTGAGCCTTATAATTTTTCGAGGCGATGATGATAACCGAAACCGAATGGACAGTAAAGTGAGATAAAATCTCACTTTGCAACCTTCGAATCTGAGCCTCAAAAATTTTCCGACTATGTTTTTTTTTAAAAGTTATAAAACCGAAACTAATAGTTGTAAAACAAAAAAAAAACTTGTAAAAAAAGTTATAAAACTTTGTAAACAAAACTTGTAAAAAAAACTTGTAAAGAAAAAAGTTGTAAAACTAAAAAAAAAAGTTGTAAAACTTTGTAAAAAAAGGTTGTAAAAAAAAAAAAAAAAAAAAAAAAAAAAACTTTAACGCCACAGCAGCGCAAGCAAAGACCCCATCTTTTATGTTTTTGGCATGAAAATCGAGAAAAAACATTCTCATCACCTCACCCAATGATTGGGAAACAATAAAGTGCAAACACCCCCTACATGGGGTGCCTACATAGCAGCACCCTTTATAAAAGAGTGGAACACGTGATTACTGAAAGCCAACAATTACCAGTGTTCCTCAATAACAGCTCTAAAAACAGCACCTATATGTTTTGAGTGGCTCAGTTCACTTGTCGAGGTAATATGGAACTACAACACAAAGATCAAATAGTGTTACTTGTGCACACAAGAAATCAGTATGTACCATTTTTATGCAACATTATACATTTTCATCTATACACATGTATGTAATATATGATAATTTACTGCTAAAGGTAATTAGTTCATGGCTATTGGAGCCACTCTTGAATGGCAGAGCGAAGGGCGTGGTTGGGGACAAGGTTGGAGTTCGCTAGCTCCAGGTTGGTCATCGGTGAGGTGTTATGGCCACTCTCTAACCATCCTTTTATAGCCTCTGCTTCGTAAGTAAATCCATCAGCAGCAACCACTGGCTCTTGCATGGTTTCCTGAAATTTTCATCCCAATAAATGATTCTTGTTAGAGGTTAAAAACACATGCTAGTTAAGTAGATCAAATGAAGTAATGAAGCTAAATTTCAGCAACTAAGACTGTTTATAGTGAGATTTTGGGATGGACTGGAGTCATCAAGCTTTCAATGTGTATGTCGACTTAAGGCGGAATAACAGGTCAAACCCAATCATTGAAAACCCTATAAACCGATTGCTTACTCGCGGGGGAGGATAATGGCGCCATCCGTGGGACCAATCACTAAGAACTAGAATGACAAAGCACGGAAACCTAAGCCGGCGATCGCATAGTGACCTACAAGGGAAGAAGCGACAAAGCTTAATCGACCTCTAAGCGAGCCTCTGGAACAACCAAGGCGACTGAAACCAAGGGTCGAGCCCAGATCGGGTCTTCACGACGGTTGACCACGCGGGACAACCCATGCCACTACGACAACCACCAACGCAGAAGATTCACAGTAGCACCCTTTTGCCACTCCCCACCAATCGGTGCGAACGGACCTCACAACCCCCGCCAGCGCTACCGACCAAACAGGGTCCGTCGGTGGAAAGCAGACACCCTCGCGTTAGAAGGAGTCGCGCTGAACTAGCGCCAGTGACTTCGTGTCTCAAAACCACGAAACCTGGCGCCTCATGCAAGAAGAAGCGAAAAGAGGTCGAGTCGAGCACTGCAAGCCCGACTCAACTTCGACCCAGTATGAGACATCCTCATCACGCCACCGGAGGAGAGGCGCGAGAGGATAGCCACCGCCCACGGTGTTTACTAGGATCGGAGGAGAGTTGTGAATGATGAAGCACCGACCTACAATATCCGAGAGAACACGAAGATGATGGATCACGCGACCAATGTCCACGCTAGGCTTGGTAGCCGCAGATCCATGATGCACTTGGGCAACGGCACTCCCAGTGAAAGCTCTTGAGCTCGGATTCGAGGACGATCGGTATGCGCCCGAAGAGAGAAGCTTCGTCCTCGGTGACTCCTCGGACAACGAGGACAGAGAAAAGGACACCGAAGTCCAGAGAAGATATCGCGACCGGGAGGACGAAGATATGTCTCTTCCCAGGCGCCGCCAAAAGGTGGATCGTTCACTAGGTGCATCGGCGATTTTTCGAAGATAGGAGAAGGCGCATGCCCGCCAATGTGAAAACCTACGATGGAACAGGTGATCCGGACGATCACCTAAAATTTTCAGTCATTGCTACCATCGAAAATTGGCCACAACCCGTGTGGTGCCACATGTTCAATTCCACATTAGTGGAAATGCATGGCGGTTGATGGCTCTCGCGAAAGCATTGGTGGTTTTGAAGAGTTACGGGGCGTGTCGCTGAACTTTACTCAAAGGAAGAAGTCGCCAAAACCCCGTCAAACTTGCTGTGGTAAAACAGGCTGGGGAATTTACAAGCGCTTATGTGGAACGCTACAAAGACGAATGCATACATGTCAAGGCATGCCCAAGTACTAAAGATCTCGTGGTTCATGAGCGGAATCAATAACCTGTAACTCATCAAAAGGTTGAACGATAAGGTCCCCAAACCTTTGATGAACTTATGAAACGCACGAGGTCCTTTATCCAGGAGAAGGCTGCATGCGAGCATGCAGAAAGGCTACTCAAACTATAGGTCACAAGAACAACCTAGGAGACAATCCATTGACCGTAATAGCAACCGCAACAAGAACTACCGCGGTCGTGGGAGCGGACGAGAATGACAAGTATACCCGCTAACTATGAAGTACACAAACTTGTGGATGCGGTATCATGCGACAGTCTATTACCATGACGGCTTTCCAACCCAAAGGATGGTCGAGAAGAGCGATGGTAGTTGGCGGATGTGGGTGGACTTCATGGATCTCAACAAAGCATGTCCACAAGATCGCTACCCACTCCTTCAATCCATTTGATCCGTCCAAAAACGGTTGTCATCCAACTTCCTTCACCGCGCACGTTAAAGGAAGTCCGGTCTACGTTGCAAATTAGCGGTTTGAGCGATTCTTGTCCAAATCGCAGATAAGTCACTCCCTCTCTTCAAAGCGCTCAAGAAGTGTACAAAAGTTTGACTGGCGGGGTTTTGCTAAGCGAACAACGAACAAGTCCATCTCTGAGAAGAAACAAACAACAATAAGAGTTATATAAAATACATAAAAGAAATGCTCACAATAATAAAGCAAAGGAGAAGGAAGGACGAGCACCCACCCCGGTCATTCGCGTCTAGGAAGGTACTATCGAAATATGGAATCGATTGGTGTTTATCGTTTCCGCATCATCCGCGCTGTATGTTCGAGGAGAACTCACGAAGTTCGTCCTCGGTTATATTGGATGAGAAGTCGGTTAATCCAAGGACCATGATGAGCTTTCGAATCGCGCGCTACTATTACCTTTAAAAGTTTGTGGGTTTCTTGGTTGATACTTGAGTAACAATGGTGGAAATGATTTTACCGTGATAACCATAGTGAAAGGGAGGCGGAAGTTTATATAGGGTTCCAATGTATCTAGATTAATTCATTTGGCCCGCTAGATATCGGAAAAAGATATCCCAAAACAAGCCATTTTATGAGTGAAACTAACCTGAAAGATTGGACAAACAAAGTAGTGTGGAATCTCGCTTTGTCCTTCTGAACCGACTCTGAATGAGGATAGTCCGCAGGAAACCCCCATCGGTTCAAGAACCCTCCACACCTCAGACGCAAGATCAGGCCTATTTTGACGAATCATATTACAGCAATTCATTGCTAAAACAGCCAACTGTTGCGCCTGCACAAACGGCCAGTCACCAGCTGCCGGATCCAATATATTCTTCAATTTTTTTTCGTTAAGTGCACATTTGACTTCCTTGGTTAATCCCAAAGCCGGTTTACCCGTCAATAGCCTTAATAGTATAACACCAAAAGAGTATGTATCCGACTTTGAACTAAGCTCCCCAGTAGAAAGGAACTCTGGGTCCATATACAGAAATGTGCCTTTGGGGCCCGTTCTGCAAATGGATGTGTTATTGTCTGAAAACTCTTGTCCGGAGAGGACACTGCAGATTCCAAAGTCACTTACCTTGGTGACCAAGTTTTTGTCTAGGAGGAGATTATCGGGCTTTAGATCACCATGAATGATGCCACAAGAATGAAGAAATATAATAACTGAACATAGTTCAGCAGCTATTCGGATTCTATTTTGCCATGATAATGGGGGAGTGTTGTCCTTGCAACCGAGTCTGTCTTCAAGGCTTCCTCCAGAAAGATACTCGTAGACGATTGTCCAAGCATCTGGGCACACTCCTATGAGAGTTACAATATTTGGGTGCCTCAATTTGCTCAAAACATTGACCTGAAAAGTTAAGAAGGTCAGAAACATTGAATGTGCAGTACCAAAAAATGACACTGGTCAAATGTATAAAGAGTAGCACCAAAAAAAAAATCAAAATCAATGACAAGAAGATTTGGTGAGCCGACTTGTAATTAACCTGGTGTGATCATATTAAAATCACCCATTTTGCCACCTCGGCGTATGAGTGCACCAAAGTTCATTAAAAATATACAGCTGAATGGAGCTTCAGTAATTGTACGTGAGCTTTAACCCAATTTACCCAAAAGGAGCCTTGTAAGATACATACTACTCGTTTGGTGTGCGACAAAAAGTAATCTTAAATCTTATATTACTAAAATAGAGCAACAAAAGGAATACACATCATATCATACCTCCTGCTGAAATTCCGAAGGCCGTTGCAGGCTCTGTGAGTGCAACATCTTTATGGCAACTTCAGTATGTCGAAGGACGCCTCGGAAAATACTTCCATAACCCCCTTCTCCAATCTTAAGTGACTGGTCAAAGTTGCGAGTGGCGTCTTGAATTTCTGTAAATGAGAATTCATTGTAAAATTGAGCGACACCTGAGCTTGAGGCTTCATCCGTTTGCTTTGCGCTCAGTTCTTCTACTAGTTGAAGTGCATGATCACACTCTACTTGCATCTCGTCACGTTCCTCTTTGTAATGCTTTAACAACTCGATAGCAGAGAACATCTTCTGTTCCACCTCCTGCACGGTATGGTTCAAATCTGCAATTTGACTTTGAAGATAGGATTTTTGTTCAAGTGCCACGCGGAGTTCTTCAACAACTTCATTATGTTCCTTCTTGATGTTTTCATTTTCTTCCTTGGTTTTTGTAAGTGTTTGGTCAATCTCTTGCCTTCGTCTTAATTCTTCTCCATACATGTTTTCTAAGGCCTTAACCTGTAAGATGGATAGCCACATATATATCATTCATATACTATCACAAATTTTAACTAAATAAAATACATTCAAAAAAAGTATCCTCAAAGACTTGACGCTTACCTTGCGTCTAGCGTCCATGGCATCTTTTTCTGCTTTCCTTCGCCTAATAGACTCTTCAAATGCTTCTCGTTTGGAAGTGTCTGCCTCAGCCATGGCTTGTTCAAGCTGATCATAGAGCTCATCGTTCATACCTCTTTTCTGCTATAGTTTCACATAAACACTTAGTTGAAATCACCTTCTATAGATACTAGCTAGAAATATAGAAAAAGTCAAAAAGAGATGCTCAAAGAAAATACTTCATATACTATGACACTCGAAGGTGGAGGATTCTGAACTTCCTGTATGAATAAAGTTTTAGCACCGTAGTCTGATTGAACTTCACTAACTTCACTTATTGAATATGGCGTCTGTCCCAAATCATCCGCCAGTTCACTAGAACATGATGAAAATCGTGAATTAGTCGAATGTGAAATCCCACTCCATTCATCAAACGCCCTTCCTGAAGTTAATCTACTGGTAGAAGTTGAATCAGTATTGAAACTTGGTGATGCGAAGGTAGGTATTTCGGTCCCACAATTGTCAGACATGACTCTACGATTGTCAGTACCAGAAGTTGTATTTGGTGAGGCTGACGGAGATGCAGTTGAAAACCCAACTCCATCCAGCGTGCCTTGCCTAGTGAAAATGACGTTTCCCTTACATATGAATTGAATCTGGCAGAAAGCAGCTGCTTTTAATTTCACATAGATGGCTTTTTTGGACCTCACGTCAACCATTCTCCTATATTGTTAAGGTAAGTTAAGCACAAAAATATGATACTTCACCTAATCAATAAATGGCGATGTAAGCTCTCAAGAGTTTTTACAACTTACTTTGAAAACTGCTTGTCTGCAGCTGCTCCCATTACAAGCTTTCTGACATTGTGCTTAAGTATGAAATCAACAATACCTTTTTCGATAGAATTCATTTCAATATAGTGCACCTCCGCAAACACCTAATAATTATAGATTATTAATAAAAAAAATGGGTTTTTTTGTTGTCAAAAGACAAAACCGAGCATCAAAGCAGATAATAGTAATAACCTTACCCCTGCTTTCTCACATATCTGTTTATATTTGTCGAGAATCTGGTTCATTTCTTGCATTTCCGCTGCACGGTGTGCCACGATCTGATGTGTATACAATATACCCCTGAAAATTAAAATAGACATTAACATATGTGTATAGAATGGCGTACACAGATTCTATAATAAGAACCGTGACACTTCCAGCTCGCGTCCCATATTCTAAGGACACACTAAAGATGGTCTGATGTTCAGTTCTTAGTATGAGGAATTCACACCAGCGATCTTTGCACATCATAAAGATCATTGAGCAGCCATACCCCTTTTGATGTTAACCTTTTTAAGCCATATGAGCATTCATTATATGACTTCTAATATACCTTTTGTACAATTCCTAACAACCAAAATATCTAATCTAGCAAATTATCAAGTTGCAAAACACATTAGCTAAACAATTGAATTCGGAACATTGACTAAGGGGTGTATTGGAGATCGTTTATCATAAATGGTTATCTGCTAACTGCTACAAATATATAAGCTGTGTCAATAAGGAGGTTCAAATTGGTTATTCAAAATAAGCAGTTTAGATAACCAATCCCGAAACAGTTTTTAAATTGCTTATTTATTGTATTAGCAAGCAATGACCAGTTATCATAAGCAATCCCAATCACCTTCAATGCTAAAAAAACTCATACATATGAGTCACAAGGAAAAAAAGATTACCGAAGGGGATCTTCTCTGAAGGTCGGTGAACATGAAGTATGCATAACTTACAACCTCCTAAATTGTCTAACACCCAACGCAGAGTTAACTGGCTCTCTTTCACCTCTTTCCCGACCGCCACATAAATATTATCTTCCTCAACTCTAGGATTAGGAGGTATATTTTCAACTATATCACTCCTAATTTCCATGATCTCAGATGTATCAATAACCGGATACCTTATCTGATTCATCCTTTGTGCACCCTCCATCGATACAAAAACTTATATATTTTCTTATACTAAAGTACTCTACAGATATATGCTCGCCCTCAACCTGAACAGGAAAACCACATCCGTTTACCCGTTTAACATTACTATGCAATTATCAACAACATGATATGTGCAAATGAAATATATTCAATGCTACAAAGTAAGATGCATCACTATAGAAAATCATGTTAAGTTTAAGCACATTATAAAGAATAGATGGTGATGTAAACAGATATAGGCAAACCAATGGGAAACTGAAATTTTAATGGAAATTTACAATGCTTATGAAACATGTTTTAAGCTAGATACATTTGTTGACTAAGATTGGTTGATAGAGACATAATAGATTTTATTTGTGATCAAACAGTTTATTGTAATAGTTTATGATTAGTTTATAATTTCATGTTTAATTTTAAGCTAGATACATTTTTTGAATATCTGAGAAATTACAAGTGCAAATTCATGCTGGCTATGCATTGGAATAATTAATAGTTTATGCTTAGTTGAATATGGTATTGCGAAATAATTCTAGGACTATTTCCACCTTAAGTTTGGTCCTTTTGTTTTAGACTTTGGGTGTATTTAAATGTCACTCAAATTTTCCGATTTTTTTCTTCTTTTTTTTTTTTTTTTAAGGATAATTATTTTAAAATATAGCTAATTTGTCACTTTTTTTAGTTGCGTAGTCATCTTTTATTTTTATTTTTATACACCCATACTTTTGAATTTCAACTTTTATGTGACCACTTTACCCCTAAATTTACAACTCTTATTAACATGGGGTATGTTTGGTATGAAATGTGAAATTTGAAATTTGAAATGGAGACTTGAGGCTTGAAATTTGAATTATATGGCTTTTATTATATAGGCATTTCATATCTCCTCCTTTTTGAGAATATATATATACCCAAACATGCATAAAAACATTGTACATTATGATTCAATACTTGCACTTTGGGTATATATGAAATTAATCATGAAAGTAGGGTGATATATGAAATTAATCCTTTATTATAATCAAGTTGAAATTGTATTTTGTAGACTTGTTTGGCAAATGGGGTGAATGAGGCTTATTATTGCAAAATTACTAAAATGATATAATTAAATGAGTTTTATGGTATATGTTAGATATTTTGTGGGTAAATATGTAATTTATGGTTCATAAGCCCAAGAAAGTTTTTAGCCCCTTTTATGGGGCTAAAGTTTTAAGCCTCTTTTAAGGGCTTATGATTTCATAAGCCCGCATGACAAACGAGACTTATTTTAGAAGCTCAAGCCCCATAAGTCCCTCCCCGAACACACCTATGGTAGGGTTAAAATAGTCACACGGTACACACAAAAAATCAAAATTAAAAAGTTTAGGTATATAAAAACAAAAATAAAAGATGTTACAAAACTTTAAAAATTGATAAGTTAAATACATTTTTAGATAATTATCCCTTTAAGTAAACTGCAAATTATGTCCCTAACACTTGCCAGTTTTGCGAAAATGTCCTCGAAACAAACGTTACGCTAGCTGTGTACCTAACATTTGGACTTTTTGCAAAGAATGCCCCTCAAGATGCACTGTTCATGCAAATTCGCGTTTTTTGCTAACAATTGTTAAATTTGTTCATTATCTTCAATAATTTCTTCAATAATTTACCCTCCTTATCTTCAATAATTTCTATTGCACTCGTTTGTACCTTTCCGCCAAGAACAACCACAAGTTCTGAAACACAATTTCAGTATTTCTAAACCCAAACTCACAAACACAAGTTCTGAAACACAAATTTACAAAGATTCGATTATACTTCTTCAACCGAAATGGACAAATCCAATACCTGCAACAACCCCACCATCCCTGCAACAACCCCCTCCGTCCCTGCAACAACCACCACCAAAGCCGTCACACAACCCCCACCTTGGAAACCTAGTTTCATCACACAACCCTAAAAAGTCGGTTAGGATAATACCCGGTCCTGCTTGTATTGTTCAAATGGCAAAGCGTCGTAAACTAGTAGATATTAGCGAAGGGGGCAAGAGTGTGTAATTTCGACACAAGAGTATATTAGAAAGTTGTTGAGGATGTCGGTGAGGATGAGAATTTTACGCATGGGTCGTGGGTTAGCGTCGTTGAGTTTGTAAATACTAATGGGGGGAACGTGAGTGGGTGTTTGGGAGATATCAAGCACTTTATCAAGAATGGGAAACTCGAGCCAGTTGTTGCAATATGCAAGTCTTGTACTCCGAATGCGCTGGGTGATCTCACAGTAACACTCAAAGACCTTTCGGGTACAATTTCTAGTACAATTCATCACAAAGTTTTTACAGAGGGTGGTTATGGAAAGGCTATTATTGTAGGAGCTGCCTTGATACTTCAACATGTTTATGTGTTTTCTCCTAAACAATCATGCCATTATCTTAACATTACAATGAGAAATGTGGTTAATGTTTTCCACAAGGATACAATTCCTGTAAACGACAATGGTGTAGGTAGTAATGGAACTGTTGGTGGTACAACTGATTTGCCCGCAATTGATGGACATGTTATTGAAGAACAAGAAACAATAACACAACCATTTGAAGATGGACATCAAACTGAAGAACATGAACAAAAAATGAGAATAGACCAAAAAGCATTGCCACAAGCACTAGAAGAAGAAGTAAGGGTTGAACAAGAGTGGGAGGACAGATTTAGTTAAGAACGATAGGAAGAGGAAAGGTTTTTGTTGGAATTTGGCTATGTATCTGATTTGGAATCAGATTAATTTGTAACTTAACTGTATGTTTGGTTTTGAATAATGAAAGTGAAACTAGTATATGCAAATGCAGACACTGAATCTACATAAAACACATGTTAACACTGAATCTGTATAAGTTGACTTTTATAAGTCAAAGTAATACTGCATATGCAAAATGCAGTTTCAAACATAAGTAGATTATGTTTAATAGTGGCATGCCACAAATTAAAACAACTTGAATGTCTTAAAAATCAATTACCAATGCATAACAAAATATAAAAATATACAACCATTAAATAATGCCACAGTATGCCAGTTTGGTTACCCAGTCATTCATTTTTTGGTCTATCTTGACTTTTAAAATTCAAACATAGTAAATCCAAACAACCCCTAAACTAAAAATGCATCTTCAAACTGCAAGTGCAACCAAAAATGGAAATATCAAGATTAAAATTATCAACTAAATTTACTTCAATTCATAACCAACTCCAAAATCTACAACCAAAAATTTACAAAATAAAAAATGGCGGGAACTAGCACAACCACTTCAACAAACACAATAACAGAACTTAAGGTAATTAATCGGAATTGTATGCCAAATGCATATTATCATAAGAGAATGTTTCTAAACATTCATCTTTACTGTCAATTTCAGTTTCATCAGGTTCTTGTTTTGCTAATTTTCTAAGTGCGACCACCTATTTGCAATGCTTCTTAGCCACTTCAGCATGTCTTGTTAACCTCGCTTCTGTTTCATCGTCCTCCTTCCAAATTTTTTGCTCCAAAGCTTCTAGTTCATAATAGAACAAAATCCATCATAAGGGCATAGAGGGTTTTTGCATGATCAACAGCTTCAACCTGGGGTTGTTATTCTTGGTTAAATACGACCCGTTCATCTTCCTTATGTTATTTCCTGTAATGTTGAATGAATTATAGTTCATAGATATAGAAACATAGAAACATTGAAACATAAATGAAATTGTTTACCATACGTGAGTTGATATGCTTGACTGTTTTCGAGTCGGGTGCGATACCAGAGAGAAGAGCCTTGTACGGTTCTTTTGATACCATAAGGGTGTGTTTGTGATTTTGTGGATAGTGCATAAGGGTGTGTTTTGAGTTTAAGGATTGTGCATCCATGGTGACTAAATTTGATGAACAAGGTTTATGAGATGAGAGTTGTTGATGTAAGTGTAGTGTGGTGAATATAAAAGGAAAGACCTTTGACTAGTCAATGGGCAGGTTTGTGTGAATGTGTGTGAGAAGTTAATGATGACATTATAAAGTTGCTAAGTGAATGGGTAGGTTTTGGTATATGTTGACTTTTATAAGTCAAAATAGGTAAATCCAAACAACCCATATGCTACATATTTAGACAAAAGAAAAATGAGTAACCAAACTGTTTTTGTAATATTTTTGGAATGAATAAAGTGTTCATTTTGTGATTACATGAGTATTTGGTATCTGTTGACTTTAAAAGTCAAAACGGGTAAATCCAAACACCCTCTAAACTGCATATGCAAATACACATGCAAAATGCAAATACCACATGCATAGACCAGTTAAATTAAGAAAATGCAAGCAAAAGGATGTCTTAAAAGATTACATATCCAATTACATAAACATGTCTTAAATTGCTTAACTAAAAATGTCTTAAAATATCAAATTACATACAAAAGGACAACATAAAACAAGGACTATTATCCTGCATTTAGTTTCTCTTTTTGGAATACAATGAACAACAATTAGAACCTCTTTTGGGAGTTGGTTCTTTCAACTTTGCTCTTAGGCCAAGGACGCAGTCGGTTACACTTAGAGGCCTTACCTTCCTATGCTCATTGGTACCCGCATCTAGCCTTGCCTTCCTTTGTTTACCATCAGCTTCCTTCCTTTGCTTAGTACCCTCAGCTGGCCTTCCCTTCCTCTACTTACTGGTACCATCATTTGATGACACTGATAGAGTTTCATTATCAGTGCTTAAATTAGCAAAGGACACGTTATCACTATCTGATGACACAGAAAGAGTGTCATCATTAGATATACTGATCACTTCGGTTGACTTGCCTTTGGAATTGATAACTGCAAAGATTATACAACAAAGGCAAACTGTAATACAAACTGTAATATTCACTTCCAAAAACATTATTTAAATCAATAACATCTATAAGGTAGAAAGACATTCCAAACATCCCTTTAAGAGCTTAAATATATTTACCTTCTAGCATTTTTCTTCTTTTTGCTGATAAACAGCTCATCAAGAAGCTCTACAGTCACTTTTGCCTTTCCTTGTCATCTATAAAGATATCCAAAATGAAATAAATAAGACTATTTGCCTTTCAAAACACCCCTTTAAGAGCTTGAATATTTTTACCTATCATTTCAATCTTTGTCCTGATAAAAAACTCATCAAGAAACTCATCTAGATTTTCCATGTGATGGTTTTGTATGGCACATATCTTGCTTTGATCTAATCCAATAATTCATCATTAAAGTAATTACCCATGTTACACCATACTTCTGCATCATCCTCTAAACTTTCAATCACTTTTTGCCCAACCTTGTATCTGATATTTTCAAAGATTATTTAAGATAGCCAAACTGTAATACAAACTCCAAAAATAGTATTTACATTAAATCATAAGAGGTTTAATAAATTAACCTTTCTGTATTTTTTCCACGTAAAACAAATCTTCAAGTTTTTCAATCCTATTTTCCAGACGAGCACAAATGCTATCCATATTTTCCTTGTCATCTATAAAGATAGCCAACAAGACTAGATATGATAACTTATACATAATAAAACATGAAACAAGACTAGACTTGTTTACCATTCACCAAGACTGGATGTGATCACTTAACACAAGCAATTACACACTACTATTAACCATGCACTTAATGCTCAACAAGACTAGATATACTCATGAAGAAAGAATTTACTTGAAGGCATTACACTGGATAACAAATGATTACTAGTGCATCACCAACAAACACTGAACAAGCATATACACACACCGAACAACCACTTTTTGGCATCACTCAAAATCAATACTAGCCCATGAATACTTCCAACCTATGCTACAATTACCAAAATCAAACTAAGCCAATTTAAAACACATAAATGAACCAAAAACATAAACTTAACAACATTTGAAATCCGTTGCATACTTCCACTACCAATAGGGCTTCCCCTCTCCTGTTTTGGCATGGGTGTACTCGAGTTAAGGGATGCAACCTAAGGCGCAGGTAGCGAACCGTATTTTCTATGCCTTCCTCTCCCTCTGTTTTTATTTACCACAATCCCATTCTCACTTCCAGTTCCACCACCATCCATGTTAAAAAATTAGGGTTTGTGCAGGCTAAACAAACAATTAGGGTTTATGTTTGTATGTATTAGATGAATAGACAATGTGTTTATGTTTGTGTCAGTTGTTAGGTGAAGAAACTGCCCCAAATGAAGCAGTTTGATATGAAAGTTTTATCGCAAATTTTGTCCCTCAAAGATTGGAGGGTAAATAAGTCATTGTGCATATTTGCGGGAAAAGGTACAAACGAGTGGAATAGAAATTATTGAAGACAAGGAGGGTAACTTAGTCAATTCACATGGTCACTAACGGAAAAATTTAACGATCGTTAGAAGAAAAAAAAGCGAATTTGCATGAACAGTGCATCCTCAGGGGCATTTTTTGCAAAAAGTCCAAACGTTAGGTACACAGCTAGCATAATCATTTTTCGGATATATTTCTCACAAAAATGGCAAATAGAGACATAATTTGCAGTTTATGAACGACAAAAATTCATAGACATGTTTTATTAAGAACGATGATTTTAGGTTTTTAACCTCTCGTGTTTCACGGCAGGATTGAACTATAAATCTTATATGTTGTGTTGGAATTCTCATCTAGATCGGTTTTAGTTTTTTGATTTGTATCACAAAGTATATGTTTCACGTAAAAATTTTGAAATTTTACGTGAAATTTTTTCGTAAAATGCGTGAATCAGTTTTGGTTTTTAACCTCTCACGTTTATGGCGGGGTTGAACCACAAATGTTTAATTTGTATTTACATCTATAACAGACGTCTAATTCAAGTCTAAATGAGTAAAAATGGATGATAACATTGTTATGTCTACACTCTACAACAACTATAGTTATACTCAATTTTGTCGATTTACTAGGCAAGACATGAAGTGATGTAAACAGTTACACCTTTACCCGAGATTAAAATGACCATTTTCAGATTTAGTTTTTTAATTCAAGTTTTATTAGGTACTACGAGTCAATGGGATTTATTGTGTAAAAGCATCAACAATGTCTTTTGAGGAAAGGTGAACGTCAATTAAAATTTCAGGTTCTTTGAAAACATCACAAACAGAATATCAACGGTTGACATTATTTAATAAATTGGATCTGGTAGTTTAGTGTATAAAAAACAAAAGAATTTTTCTACGGTTATAAATGTCTAATACAATTTATACAATGGTTGAAATTTAATCAAATTAATGATGCTATATCCATAAGAGCTAGTGAATATAAAATTCTTAACGTATCAATTCTTTTTAAATGGAGTAAATTACAAAAGTCGTCCCTGTAATTTGGCCAAATTACATTTCTAACCCCTATCTTCCTAAAAGTGCAAGCAACATCCATCCAAGAACTTACGAGTGTAATTTTCGTTTCTGATCAAAGTGAAATGACTAATTACCGTTGTCTTCTTTTTTTAGTAATATAGAGATGGACATTTTAGTCATTTTATTTTGGCCAGAGACGAAAATTGCACTCGTAAGTTTGCCACAAAAATAACGCTTGCACTTTCAAAAAAGCAAGGATAAAACAATCAATTTCGCCAAATCATAGGGACAAGTTTTGCAATTTACTCTTTAAAATGAGTTGTAAATGACTTGAGATCTATTTACTACAGTGGTTTAATTTTGTAAAATAACAAAGGAGTTTTATCGATTAATTTTGTAAAATAACAAAGGAGTTTTATCGATTGAATGATTTACATATGAGCAGGGGCGGAGCTACGCCCGAGCCACCTGTGGCACGGGCCACATACGGTTTCGGCGGAAGTGTAATTTTTTCCTTACTTATTTTGGGTTTTCGAAAGTGCTACACCCAAGGCGAGCTCGGGCATTCAAAAGTAGTTTTACGTGTCTATTATCATTGTTGATTGATGGTTGCGAGATTGGTGAAGAAGAAGACATTGGGATGAGGAAGAAGATGAAGAGAGAAAGTATTTTTAATTTCTAGGACTAAACAAAGCACACTATTGTTGTCATGTTCCCAATATAAAACAGTGTTTATGCTTTTTACTACTTTTACTTTGGTTTTCTTATATCTTTCTTCATGTACGGATAAATATTTAGTTTGAGTCTTGTTGTAGTAAGTATTGTTTGTAGACATGTCATGATACTCATAGTCAAACTATTAGACATACAATTGAATTTCTCGAACAATTCATGCAAATTTGCAAAATAAAAAAAAAACAATTGAACAATTTATACATGAACAAACTTGATTCTATATTCACATTATTTATTATTATTATTATTATTATTATTATTATTATAAGTTTGCATTCTTAAATGTTATTTAGTATAAAATTATTACGTTATTGATTTCACAAATTTCTATTCTTTAAAGACACGGTTCTATTAAATTGATGTGTGAGTTTTGTTTCGTGGTAGAACCTTTAAAAGATGGAGTTGTTAGGTGCTTAACTAAACTATTTGACGAGGCATCATTTGATCATCTCGCCTAAAGCATTAAAAACTCAAGACTGGCTTTAGTATTGGTGAAAAAAAATGGATGATGAAGAGTCATATATTACTAATTAATGGTTTAAATTAACCTTTTTTAAAAGATGTATTTGCCTATCATTTGTATTACAAAATTATCATAAACTCTCATCTCTTATTTATGATTGAAAATATTTTTATTATTTTTATACTATGTTTAAATTATATGAATTAAAAAAAAAAAGACAAACTAGTTTTACTTGGAAAAACGAAAAATTAAAATCTAAAAATATTCGCTAAGCGAAGCGAGCCAAGAATTGTGCCACACATAATCCAAAATTCTGGATCCGCCACTGCATATGAGATAACATGCGTATTTATATTTAATACATAATTTTGATAATAAGTAATATAATCCAAACCCTAAACCTAATAGACCTAAACCCATTATTAAGTTTGGGCCACCTAACCCATCTTAAGACTAGTCGGCAAAGGTGTGAAAATGGGATAGTGACTTCAAAAATCACACGTGAGTTCCTTGGTTGTACTTCCATTTCACGCGCGACTTTAGCATATCAAGAAGGAATTCGGTGACCAAGTCACCTAGTTAAATTGAAAGACATGTGGGTTTTACTATTTTGTTTTATAGTAGTTTTTTATTTGGTTTGTGTGTGTATGTGGGATATATTTTTATAAAGTGGTATTTTAATTAAAGGTGAGGGTAAGATGACCTTGACCACAAATAGATGAGTGAGTATTAAAGGAAGTGAGAGGAGAGAGAAAGCTTAGATGACGCTGATGTGTAAAGTGAGAATGCACTATCTTTGCCATCCAGCCTAACAAATTTAATGTTTTTAAGCAAAAGTTTGTTTCAATTATGTTTCAAATTTGATGTATGTAGCTTTGCTTATAAAATTTCACATTGAATTTTATATAAGCTTTTGACCAAGGTGATCATACTACAAGATGGTGTGTTAGAAGTTTGTTAATCTGAGCTAGTTTTTCATTGTGTGTTATTTATTTCATTCTATTATCTCAAATTTCTTTTGTGATTTTTCAATTAATTTTCGCTAAGTAGTAAACAATTAGGATTAGGGGTGGAAACAAACCGAGCTGAGCCTGAGCTTTCGAGCTCAGCTCGTTTAAGTTTTAAAAGGCTTGAGTTTGAGCTTGGCTCGTTTCGAGCCTTAAACTTTAAGCTCAAGCTCGGCCCGTGGTATGTTATAAAATTTTAAGCTCGAGCTCGGCTCGTTTATACGATTTGGCCATGAAAAGTTAAAGCGGTCGGCTTGTAATATATCTTTATTAAGCTCGAGATCGACTTGTATATATGTATAAAACTTAAAATATCATAATGTCGTTTAGGATCGCGAGCCCAAACGAGCTTTATATGTAAAACTTGAGCTCGGGCTCGATTAATAAACGAGCTGCAACTTAAGCTCGAGCTCGTTTAGGCCCGGCTCATTCAAGCTTTTTACCGATCCTATCCCGAACTTTTCACAAACAACTCAGCTGATTTTGACCCCTAATTACAATATGTTGCAACTTCATCTCATGCACCTTGTTAGTCCATGAATGGACAACTTTGTAGATAAAATTAGTCACATTGTTGGGTACAAATAGTCTTTTAACATATTTTTTAAGGCAAGACAAGCAAACATTATTATTATTATTATTATTATAAAACACCACTTTATTAAAAACTCATAGGATTTACAAGAAATTAGTGGGGAGCCGAGAAACCAACTGGGCCCCCACACCTCTAGCTATAGCAAAACCAATCCTATTGAAAATATGAACCGCAGCACGTGCCCCAATGTCTTGAGTCATAGAGAATCGTCGAATACGCTTTAGTAAGGTTACTGCATCCTTCTCAAGTTCTCCAAAAGAAGAGAAAGAGAAGGGGAGGAAACCATACCCGATATCAACACATTTAGCGTCGTACTTGACACGCTTACGCCAGCGGCATCAATAACCGTGCGCCGGCATAAAATCAATCATCCCAGACAGCGTCGAGGCGACGACCCGTAAGATCAACACATACATCACGCCCATCATCCCAAGAATAAAGCAATATATCCGCGGTCGAACGATCCGTCCCTATCTCCATAAAGCCCAATATCCACCTCCTTACGCTACCGAGATTCCGGATCGAGAACAAATATCAACAAGAACATCACGCACAATGTTATGCCGATGTTTAATGCCAACAATACCAAGATGAAACAAAGATGATCCCCATAAATATCTCCGAAAAACCCTAGAACAAGTCGAACACGGTGCACGAATAGTGAAAAGAGGAACGCCAACCGATAGCACAACACACGCCGATAAGTCCTGCATTCATAGTTTGTCCCACCCAAATCGAGCCACCCTAAGCCAATCAAGTATGATCCTCCTTTAGTGAGCTCCATAAAGCCATCTGTCGAGGGGATAGATGGAATGTAGATTCAACAGTTTGGGTAACCCGATTGAAATATATATCTGCCAATTTCTTCATAAGTTTGGGGGCAGCGACCTCGCTAGGGCTACTCAAAAGGTCAATATCCATATTCACATTAAAAGTACACAGAGCATCATCAAAAGAAGGACCAGCAGTTACAATACCAGAACTATGGAGAAGCTTAGTCTGTAGGCTATCAGATTGAAGTCTAGAAGCTAGGAAGGCATAGTTCAAGACATCACCTGCAGAATATACACCAAGTCCCCCAAAAGCAAAGGGTAGGGTGGCGAGTCTCCATTGCCAATCACCAAAACCAGGCCTAGCCGCAGTGACAATACGCTCCAAAGAAGAACGAAGTGCCGCATCAAAAGAAACCTAGGCACACTTAAAGACCCGGGGAGAACATGTGCGCATAGAAAAATACAACTTGGAAATACCAGCACATGCACGAAGTAACAGCAACTCACATTGAGGGTCATTAAGTTTGGCAACTGCCTCCATAAGTTCAATAGTTTTAGCAACCCTTTTCAAAACAAGCTTACTACCAAACTCAAAATCCACACTAACGGGCCCACCCAACAATTTAACACCGTGTAAGGGACGAGAAATATTGGGGGGAAAAACACCCGCAAGCCTGCTTCTGGGATCTTCCTTTGGCCAAAAAACTTCAGTTTTATCAACATTGAGGTGTAAGCCCCGACAAGGTCCATCCATCATAATTAACTCTAAAACCTTACCCACAACCAAAGTATCACCAATAATAGTACCATCATCCAAATACCATGCTTGAAAAGAAAGGTCAAAAGAGTCTCTAATCTTACATGCCAAGGGATGTAACACTAAAGCAAAGAGGAGAGGCCCAAGCGGATCACCTTGTTGTACACCTTGATGAGACCAAAGAGTATGCTCACCATAATATAATCTGGCAGGACTGGAGTAACAGAATTCCACCCACCGTGAAATAACCGGGAAATGAAGTCTAACCTCACGCAACATAATAGCCCGATCCACCATGTTGAAAGCGTTTTTAAAGTCAACCAACAACATAGAAAGACCAACATCCCCCACGATCCTCAATCAACCGATTCACAAGATGAAGAATAGCCTCCCTCCACCCGATACCCCAACACCAAATTGTAAATCATCTAAATAACCATCGAAGAATGGCCAATCATGGAAGCACATACCTTGAAACTAATCGCCTCAAACAATCCCCAACAAAGAATAAGACGGATACCCCTCTGGTTTGACTAAGGGTGTGAGAGGAGCACTAGAATGTACTCCCCAACACCCCGGGCATTTACAAGCAAGAAAAGGTTCACCACTGGGTAAAAGATTATTATTATTATTATTATTATTATTAAAAAAAAAAAAAAAAAAAAATCATTAAATGGGGTAAAAGATGATATTCTCCATCCACCTGAGTGTTGGTTATTTCTTTCATTAAAGTACGTAACATTCTAATGAGCAAGGCTAGACTCACACAATCTATACTACATATAATAAAGGAATGAATCTCTCTTCTCATGTTCTTAAAATTAAGACTTACAAAATACAAAGCCTATTGTACAATACACAATGCACTATTAATGATCTTTTTCATCAATCTTAATTTTAAGACTTACAAGTCTTGAAGCTTAATGTACAAAATACAAAGCACTATTAATGTGGTCAAGATATTTAATGTAGTCAATTACTTAATTGGTCAATAAATACAATTAATGCAGTTATTAAAACACCTCTTACATAAAAAAATACAAATTATCAAGCATATTGTACAATCAACTTAAAACAATTCCTACATTAAATGTCACTAATACAAATAATAAAGCACATTATACAAATATTCAAGCCCGAACGGGCAATGGACCAAATGGGCTCCAGCCTGAACAGGCACGAAGCCAAACGGGCATGAGCCCGAATGGGCAAAGGCTCGAGCCTGAACGGGCATGAAGCCAAACGGGCTCGAGCCCGAATCAAGACGCCAACGGCTCAAGCTCGAATCTTCTGGCTAAACCAAATTCTTGACATCCGTAAATTTAATTTCAAAAAAACATAATAAACTAAAATACATAATTCACCGAAAAATTTTATGCCAGGGTAAGGGTGAGCATCGGTCCAGGACCGGACCGGACCAGACCGGACCGACAAGACCGAAGACCGAATTAAGGTAAAAACCGGGACCGAGACCGAGACCGAATGTGGTCGGTCCGGTCCGGTCCGGTCTAAGTCGGTCCGTCGGTCGGACCAGACCGTTTGGAGTCTACTAAGACCAAAATAGACGGTTTGTGGTCTGGACCGGACCGGACCGGACTGACGGAACCCAGGACCGAATTAGCCCAAATGCATAGACCGAGGACCGGACCGAATGTGGTCGGTCCGGTCCGGTCTCGGTCGGTCCGGTCCGTTCGGGTCGTTTGCTCACCCCTATGCCAGGGTACCCGCCACCGCAACGCGCGGGTACCCTGCTAGTTGTATTATAGTTTTTGTACTATTTATCCCGAGCAAAACATGTTGGATTTCAAAGTTAGGCTCATTTTATTTGCATATCCACGCAATCAATAGTTTCCTTTTGGCCTTGTGAGCGTTGATCAAAGGTTATTGTGTAAAAAGATATCTGGTAAATAGAGCTTTGTTTATTCCACTTATCACTGAACTAAATTCAAATTAATCCTAAATCTTTCTAAACATTAACCAAACATACCACTAGTTGTGTGTTTGATTTTTGTATGTTCCACAAGAATCATAATATATACAAAAGTGTCAGATCATTGTATTTTCACCTTTTTATCTATACGCGTATACACATGTATGTATATATATATGATCAGTGTTCATGGCTGCTGGAGCCACTCTTGAATGGCGGAGCGCAGTGCATGGTTGGGGACAAGGTTGGAGTTGGCTAGCTCAAGGTTGGTCATGGGTGACGTGTTGTTGCCGCTGTCTAACCATCCTCTTAAAGCCTCTCCTTCGTAAGTAAATCCATCAGCAGCAACCATCGGATCTTGCATGATTTCCTGCAGTTTACATCCAGGCAAGAAAATCTTATACAGGCTGGATACCCATGCGACTAAAGTATATCAAATGAGGTCATGTTTTTAGCAGCTTAGAGTGTTCACATTTGAAATTTGAAGAGCAAATCTTTTCACACTGGACAACTATTTATAATATTATGTAGCTGGCCTTAGTGAGTGAGGCCTAGAACCTTCGTTAATTATATCTCACAACTATTCCGTAGTAGCCATGCCTGTTAGTCGGAAGACCTAAAATTTTACCCGCTCTTCGTGTGTGTATTTTGTTAAGGAGCATAAGCACGCGTAGGTGCGTAAAAATGTCACATACCATGGGTATCACATAATTTTAGATTTTTAGTAAATGTTGCACAACGGGTTGAAAAAGGGAACCAGTCAGCTAGTTAGTGCATGCTGCGAGAAACTGGGACAACCCAGAAGTACATTTTTTTCTGATTTTATAGATATTTAATACTTTTAAATCTTAAATATCATTACAAACACAATATTATTCCAATAACAATCTAACTTTCTTAACTAAAACAATTTTGGAGGCTTGATGAATTTTGTATATTAAGAGAGCTTTTGACCCATTTGACCCGTTTAAACTATTTCAGTTTTGCGTTTTCTCAAATAACGTAACCCCAATAGAGAAAATCTAATCCAAAGTGATCCGGTTATACACAAATTTGGGCAGCTCGTACTGGAAATTTCTGTGATCTATATGGCGTTTGACTCCCTTCCAAAGGTTTAGAAATACATACCAATGAACTAAAACAAACAAATGGGGCAACAAAATATAGTTGATGAATATCGTAAAGATGCATGGTGAACCTCAATTTCTTTTAAGTGGTTACCCACGATTAGTTGGCCCTCTCCTAACACCAAATCCTTCCAGCTAAACTTCCGGTTTTACCCATTTGATTTGTTATGAAAAATTATAAACAAAATTGACACATCAACTTCTTAAAATAGGCCACCTACATTTTATGTTCCGATATTTATTGAGGGGAGGAATTTTTGTTCCATTTTTAGGAATAAGAACAATAAGAACTGAAAACTAACCTGAAAAATTGGACAGATAAAGTAGTGAGGAATCTGGCATTGTCCTTCTAAACCGAATCTAGATGAGGAGAGTCCACAAGAAACCCGCATCGGTTCAAGCACCCTCCATGCCACCGAGGCAAGGTCAGGACGATTCTTACGGACATCACAGCAATCCATCGCTAGAAGAACCAATTGTTGTGCCTGCACAAATGGCCAATCTCCAGCTGTCGGATCCAATATATTCTTCAAATTTCCTTCATTAATTGCGTCCTGCACTTCCTTTCTTAACTTCATAGCCGGCTTACCCGTCAATAACCTTAATAATATTACACCAAATGAGTACGTATCCGACTTTGAAGTAAGCTCTCCAGTAGTAAGAAATTCGGGGTCCAGGTAAGCAAAGGTACCCTTAGGGCCCGTTCTGCAACACAGGGATGTGTTATTGCTTGAAAACTCGTTGGGGGAGAGCACTCGACAGATTCCGAAGTCACTCAACTTGGAAACCAAGTTTTGTCTAGCAGAAGGTTGGCAGGCTTCAGATCACCGTGAACGATGCCACAAGAATGAAGAAAGATAAGAACAGAACATAGTTCAGCAGCTATACGGATTCTGTTTTGCCACGATAACGGGGGAGTATTGTCTTTGCAGTTGAGTCGATCTTCAAGGCTTCCTCCAGAAAGATACTCATAGACAATTATCCAAGCATCCGGGCAGGCTCCTATAAGAGTTACAAGATTTGGGTGCCTCAATTTGCTCAAAACATTGACCTAAAATATGAAGAATAAGGTCAGAATGTCAGATACATCAATTGTGAACTTAATAAAAAGATAACTAGCATATTATCAAATCAGGTAATATATTGTCGTATAAAGCTCAATGTGACATTTCAATACTTTGAATCTCCTAACAACTCTTTTATAAAATTTAAGATTATTGTATTGATAATATAGGTTTTGTAATCATATTTAATACATTGGCTATTTATAAAGATTCCAAAGAAATTCCGCAAGCTGACCCGGTTTGACCCGTATTATCCTTTTGCCCGTTATTTAACAGGCTGACACCTCTGCGCCACCCTATAAGCATTGGTGTACCAAGTTCAGGTAGTCTTACCGTAAACTAAAAATATCATTTACAGTAGGCGGCTTTAGGCCCATTTGTACCAAATAAACAGACTGACTTGTAAGAGACATAGGGGTTTTCCATATTTTTTTGAAGTATTTATAGATCATTGCCAATAAAAATAGCAGATTATCAGTTTGTAGTGTCTGGGTGTTAACAGATTACAATTGTCTGAGTATGTAGGGGTACAAGAGACTTGAACAGCCTATTATCTGATCATCACAACTTCATATAGCATAAGCACACCCAAACACTATTGAATGCAGTTCGTTTTGAAACAACTGATTACTTAATTTTGATTATTCCATATCACATAACAACCATTAAAACACAATCCCAAACAGCCCCATAGTACACATTGTCGAAGCAAAATCAACACTTTAACTCTTATCCAATGAATACTGAGAAAGAAAAAGGGCTTAAACATCATACCTCCTGCTGAAATTCTGCGGGGCCTTGCATGCTATGAGAATGCAACATCTTTATAGCAACTTCAGTATGCCGAAGAAAACCTCGGAAAATACTTCCATAACCCCCTTCTCCAATCTTGAGTGACTGGTCAAAGTTGCGAGTGGCGTCTCTGATTTCTGAGAAGTCAAACTCAGTGTAGAACTGAGGGACACTTGAGCTTGAGGCTTCTTTTGCTTGCTTCTCCCTCAGTTCCTCAACAAGTCTAAGTGCATCATCACACTCTACTTGCAATTCGTCACGTTCCTTTTTGTAATTTTGCAACAACTCGACGGCAGAAAACATCTTATGCTCTAGATCCTGCACCGTACGGTCAAGGTCTGCACTTTGACTTTCGAGAAATGATTTCTGTTCAAGTGCCATGCGGAGTTCCTCAGTAATTTCATCTAGCTGCTTCTTCATAATATTATGTTCTTCATTGATTTTTTCTAGGGTTTCATCAATTTCTAGTCTTCGTCTCAATTCTTCAGCATACATGTTTTCGGATGTTTTGACCTGTAAATTGATAATTTTGTGACCATGTAAGTGAAACAATTCAACTCGGTCTCACAATTATTTTATTGATAAAGTAACTCGGTCTCACATTATGCTTATTTTAGTTTGCAAGGAAGGTGTTGGCTTTTACAGGACATGTATGCACAAACATATAAACATATGTTATTATTATTATGTAACTACATATAATGATACATACAACATTGGGATACCCCAATAATAAGATATTGGGGATGCATATTATCTCAGTGCAGAACTAAATTAGAACTACATTTGTATCTATTATAGAAAATGACATAATGCTCTAAAGTCTAAATCGAATGCAGAAGTAGATTAATATCTGCATACTTCATTATGACACTAGCTTATAGAGATACATGAGCTGATCGGCTCTCCGTCATGCTGGTTGCTCAAATGTTGAGCTTATATACGAGTTGAGCAGAGTGTTCCTAAAGTTCCAAACTCAGATTTTATATGTGCACAACCCAGCTCAGACCACATTGTACTACTTCTCTTAGACCACTAATTTTTTTTTTAGTAGTTCTTATGGAAACTTCAGTAGTTATTACTGTATTACATTTAGTATAGAAAATAAACCTGAAGGGAAGACATATAAACATGGAAAAAAAATGAGGTAAGGAATATGGAGACATGGCCTTGAGTTTACCCTGCGTTTAGCCTCAATAGCATCTTTTTCTGCTTTCCTGCGCCTGATAGACTCATCAAATGCATCTCGTCTGGAATTGTCTGCCTCAGCCATGGCTTCTAAAAGCTGGACATAAAGCTCATCATTCATACCTCTTTCCTGGCATAGTACCATATACATCATCAATAAAACAATCAAGTTCAAAAAGGTCAAATTAGCAAAGGATTTTCAAACACACAAAATGTAGAACAAAAAATTGCATATCAATAAGTTTGATCACAGAAGGAGGCTATTGCACATACTATGACACTAGAAGGTGAAGGATTTTCAATGATCTCTTTGGATCCAGGCACTGCACCAGCATCTGAATCAACTTCACTACCTTCACTTATTGCATACGGTGTTCTTCCTGAATCATCCAACACTTCAGTAGAACCTGTAGACATTCGTGAATTTGTTGAAGGACTTCTATGTGAAATGAGACTCCAATCATCATAACCCCTTCCTGAATTTAGCCTACTGGCAGAATGTAACTCAGCGTTGGAATTTGGTGATAACGTGGATATTCTGGTCCCAGGTGCGTAAGACATGACTCTGCGGTATTCTTGAGTTGGATTATTGGGCTGGAAGATAATATTTTGTCCTTCACTAACAGATCTTGACCTCATAGAGCCCTGTCCAGAATTAGTGTTTGTATTTGATGGGAGTGACAGAGGTAGAGCTGAAACAGGTCCATCCAACCTGCCTTGCCTGTATTTACGTAGTCTCGGCGTTAGTTTCCACATAGACTCCATTAACTTATGACCAGTTATTTCCATATTTATGTCCTCTATATGCCTGATGGAATACTCGATTAGCTTCTTTTTTTAGATAAACATCTAGCACAAACTTATATGTATACCTGTGGCTACACACAGAAATCTGAATAACCAACAAAAATACGGGTAATGGATCCCTCATGCCATTAATGTATATTAATGAATAAAATTTGAATACGACACATTGTTACCCTTGAATATATTACCGGTAGGTATTACATGTCACAGGTTTAAAGTTGATTCAACATGACACAAAAGTAGCAAGTCAGCGGCAAACCTAGTGAAAATGAGTTTATCTTTGCAAATAAACTGAATCTGACAGGAAGGATCTGCTTGTAAACGCACATAGATGGCTGTCCTGGACCGCAAGTCTACCATCTTCCTATATTGTCAATGTAAAGTAAGCATGTATAAATTATAATCAAACAATTGCAATGCAAGCTTTGAAGCTTCTTTATAACTTACCTTGAATAATGCCTGTCTGCAGCTGCTCCCATGACAAGCCTTCTGACATTGTGCTCAAGTATCAAGGCGACAATCCCTTTCTCAATAGAACCCATTTCAATATAGTGCACCTCCGGACACACCTATATAGTTAATAAAATCAGGATCCTAAACATAATCCGTTTATCAGCAATAAAAATTTCCCAAAGGAGCAATCAAATATATAATAGCAATACCCCTGCTTTCTGACATATCTGTTTATATTTGTTGAGAAGCTTGTGCATATCTTGCCTCTCTTTTTCATGTTCTGTCGCAACTAGATTTGGATCAAGTTGGTGTACTGGAAATTTTGTGCCCACTGAAATAAATATAGACATTAGAAATGTTTATAAATAAATCGCACAGATATTTCATACAGACACTCTAATTACTGTCTTATAATGTAACCACCCATTGAAAAGAGTCTGATGTTCTATTGAGTTTCAGATACTTTAAGCTTCCAAAGTACCAAGTTTTGACACGATAATCATGGTTGTAAGTTTTTCTTGATCATTTCCCTTTCCAAGTTTCAGAAAGGCTGCTCAATCTAACAACAACAATTAACTTCAATAATTTCATGTTGCATCTCCTAATCTAATACTCCGTACATGATTATCGAGAATTCTAAGTGAGAAACTTTGAGAAACTTGATAGAGGAGACCCTCTGACTTTAAACTTAGTGAATGAGCTTAAAACATCGCTTTTACAATTCTTGTCAACAAACTTATCTAGAGGGCGTTTAAGATTGCTTTTTTTGGGCTTATGCTTATAAGCATAAGAAATTATGCAGTTCTAAATTAGCAATTCAGGAAACAGTGTTTGGATCTGCTTATTCTATAAAAAAAATCTGTAGAGTAAATTAATAATTTGACAAATACTTAATAAGACTGCCCAGTTTCACATGTTTAAGAATTTTTAGGTTAAGGGGGTGTTTGGGATTGCACAATTTTCTGCTTTTCTAATTATTTGCTTATTTATTTTACCGGGGTAACCCTTTTACCCAAAAAATAATTATTTGCTTATATTAAAGCACATGCAAATTTTGTGTTATCCAAACTGATTATGCTTATTTTAATAGAAAATAAGCAGTTAAATTAAAATTACTTTTTTACAAACAATTAAACTCAAAACCGTTATAAATGAAACTGAATGTAACTTTGAAGCAAACAAGCTTTTCAAGAATCCTCACAAAATTTACAAAATAAGCAAATTCAAACATTATTTACAGAAGTACTTACTTGTAAGCACAAATCAAAAAAAGAATTACTCTAGTGTTATCTCAAGCGCGCACTTTAAAATCAAAAAACCAGTGTTGCAAAAAAAAGGCCTACAAGGCTGATTAATCGCCAACTAGCCGCTACAAGGCCACCAACCTTTTCCACTTGTGGAAATCGGTCAATGGCGGTCAACGGCAGTCAATGACGTTCAAACTAGCTGGAAACCTCCAAATCTTACCGGAATGACCCAAAACTCGCCGTAAAATTGTTTTAATAACTTATAGTCGTCGTTTATATCTACTACGGCCCTGTTTGGCTAAGCTTATTTATCATAAGCCGATTTGGGCTTATTTTTTATAAGCTCCAATTTTGTGGCTTATTTTGAGACTTGTCGGCTTTTATAAGTTTATCATATCATAATAAACTTAAATAAGCCGATAAGTCTCAAAATAAGCCACAAAATCGGAGCTTATTAAAAATAAGCCCAAATTTCATGAAATTTCGGCTTATTTTTTATAAGCCCCAATTTTACGGGTTATTTTGAAACTTGTCGGCTTTTATAAGTTTATCATATCATAAGAAACTTAAATAAGCCGACAAGTCTCAAAATAAGCCACAAAATCGGAGCTTATTAAAAATAAGCCCAAATCGGCTTATGATAAATAAGCAAAATGTTTTTAAAGAAAATCCTGCCGAAAATACCTAATATTTTCCGGAATTACCCAAAACTTGTCGAAAATGTTAATCTGATAGCCTAGACCAATTACAATCTACAAAAGGGTTCGTGATTTTTGCAACCTTCAAAAAACTACAAATTGCTTCTCTACTTAAATTATAACCCCTCCTAATATAACAAACTATCAAATTATAAAGCAATAGACCAACACTAAAAAAAAAAAAAGGGTTTACTTAATTTAAGCTTCTCAGCAGGCTGATGAACATGAAGTAAAGCTATGTGAGCACCACCCGAATTACGTAACGCCCACGGCAACACACTCTCATTCACCTCTTTCCCAACAGCCACAAACACCTTATTTTCCATAATCTCAGAAGTATCAACTACTGGATACCTGATCGTCCCATTCATCCTAACCACAGACATCTATACTTAACTTACTGTCTTCTTATACTTAATCCCCTCTGGATATTTATATGATCATATCTATTCAAACCTTAAAAAGTATTTCTAGAGTATATACTAAATAATAGTAATATTAAAAGAAAAAAGTTGAGGAGAAAACATAGTAATAACTGTTTGATTTTAACGAAAAGTTAATGTAATCATTAGGGGTTTTTAAAGAGGTTATTTGTATTTTTATTCTTGTTGTTAATTCATTGACTATGATAGGTTGATAGATAAGGAAATTACTGGGGAAATTTCGTGGCTAGGTCCATAACTAAACGTTGGGTTTTTTACTTTTGAGAGTTGTTAAACTTAATGTTGGAACATGTAACAACTTAAGGTTTAATTTTTTGTCTCGCTTTACATTATAGTTTTTATATTTTTCTGTTAGTAAATTTGGCTATCATACATTTTTTCATTAATAAAATTAGTTAACGAGGATTAACAGTACAAATTATTTCTCCATTATCTTCTAACACAAAAGAAATTATTTGCATCGTTAATCCTCATAACTGATTTTACTAACGGATAGATATATGTTGTCCAACTTTACGGAGAGATATATGGTGACCAACCTTTTTTTTTTAAAGAAAATAAAAATTAAAAATGGACAAGTAAGTCTCGAACTCGGGTATGTTGTTTCAAAAACCAACACCCCAACAATTGGACTACGCGTCCAATGTTGTATTTATACAAAAATCAATTTTTTTAAACATTTTTTTTGCTCGAACTCGTTTTAATTCGTTTTCTTCCATTTTTCTACGTGTTTGTCCGTTTTTGTCCGTTTTTACACGTTTTCGTTTGTTTTTTTACGTTTTCGTTCGTTTTAATCTTTTTTTATGTTTCATCCGTTTTCTTACTTTTTCATCCGTTTTTTACGTTTTCGTTTGTTTTTTTAACGTTTTTGTCCGTTTTTTTACGTTTTCATCCGTTTTTATATGTTTCGTCCGTTTTTTTACGTTTTCGTTCGTGTTTTTACGTTTTCGTTTTCTTTTGTGTTTTTGTCCCCCTTTTTTTAAGTTTTCGTCCGTTTTTTACGTTTTGATAGCGTATCATTATTAATGGCCCAAGGCCCATTAATCACATGCTCAGATCAAGCCCAAAATAGTTCACGAAGTCAACACTCACTAGACCAGCATAAGCCCAGGTCGAACGAGGCCTGGCAATTCCCTTCAGGCAACATTACACGTGCTCGAGGGGACAACTGTTGCAATTGTTGCTAACGGTTAAGACGTACGAGCCTGACATTGCACAGTAGGGAACACACAGAGAAGCGAGCACTCTGTTGGGTTCAATAAATACCCAAACCCCTTAATCTAGGATTTGAATAGAAAATAGCCCAAGTGTTTAGTCCGTTAAACACTAACAGTCATTGAGTGCATAGTCTCTCGGTGAGTCATCTTCAGGATACTCGGATGAGGCGAAGAAGAAGTCTCTCCACTCGATGAGGCGAAACTTAAAGGGTGAAGACGAGTCAAGAAGAAGATGATGGATTCGGTGAGTGATGACAATAACTCACCGAATCCCTAAGACTCTCTCCAACTACTTACATCAAGACAAACTGAAGTAGAAGGCGAAGGATGTGAAGGCGAAGAATGAGCGGGACAAGGCGGGATAAGTTTGAATCGAGATAAGGCGAAGTCCTTATCAACCAAAGTCAACTTTCCCTGAATGGCAAAAGATCGGGCTCGGTGTCATCACCGACCTTAGGAAAGTAGTCTTGTCTCTTACCTAGAATAGTCTTTGTAAATGAGACAAAATACATCGATATTTTGTCTTACAGTATGATGTCGGTTTGTCACTTAGGAAAGAGTTAAAACTCATACATGTATAAATAGCATAAGAGATGGAGTGAAAAGATTAAGCTTGTGAATTGTAAAACACACACACTGCAGAGCCATCTTTTCACTCCTCCAAATACAACTTAATCCACGAGATAGCTCGGTGGGTTCTAAGAGTTGTGCTCGGACTTAGCTTTGAGCTTAGAGAGAGTCACCAAACTTTGTCATTTCAATCCCAAGTCTTGTTCATAAGTACTTGGGTAACGATTCTTTTGATTGATTTCTAATAAAGAATATGATGTTGAAAATTATTCAGTGTGTTTTACTTATGTTAATTTCAGTCATTGTTCACTATTAATTTGTTTTAAGTACTTAATTGTTTTTAAACGATAGTGAATAGGGAACAACAAGTGGTATCAGAGCAAGGCTGATTATAAAACCTTTTATAAAAAAATTTAAGCCGCTCTAAAACGTTTTTAAATCAGGATCCTTATGGCTGAAATTGATGTACCCCAACTAGTCGATAAAAAGGGTGGAGCTTATTCAATTTGTTTCCCTAGACTTGAAGTTGGTAAATTCAACAAATGGAAAAAGCGTATGCTTTGCTATTTGATTGGGATGGAACCTTATTATATCAAGTGTATAAATGAAGGTCCATTTATCCCAAAGACTGCGAAGGTTTGCCTAAACACAAGCTCGATGAACTCGTGGATGAGAGAAGAGTGGTCAACCAGGACCAAAGGCTCAAAAGTATCATAATATCTTGTCTTCCGACGATATTATGGAGTCGATTATAAGTCGTAGTACGGCCAAACAAACCAGGATGACCTAGTTCATAGTCATGAAGGTCCATCGATACCAAGGAAAACAGGATTATGGACACGAAACTTGAGTATAATACCTTGAGGCTAAGGACTCGAAACTCGTCTCAAACTTACACCGTTACAAAACTCTTTTAAATGAACTGTCAAATGATGGTGTTAAGTTGTCCAAACATGAAATCAATGTTGGTTTTGTCAATAGTCTCCACGAGAAGTGGTTGAATTTCTCTCGGGGACTTAGGAATGCTAATCATATCCGAATCTTGAGCTTCACGAAATTTATGGGAAATTTGTCTATGAGGAAAACCTCATCAACAGACGATACCGACTTAAAGAAGTCTCGGAAGTCAAGAAGTCCCCGACCACCACCTCATCACCAATATCAACTACTTTCTTTTCTAACAATGTGGTTCAAGATTTCCAAGAAAACTCGGATGATGAGCCCGATGAGAGATCAAGTGAGGAGTACCTAAATGACCGAACGTTGAATTTCGTGAAAGGGCACTCCTTGCTAACTCTCGAAGGTTTATAAAAGAAACAAAGGTTTTCAACTGCTAAAGCAATGAAGACACTGAATGCTTTAAGTGTCATAAAAGAGGCCATTTTGCAAAAGATTGTTTTTCAAAACAATTTCGAACCCTCTTACAAACCATCGTGGTCTAATCGGTCTTGAGCTTTAGCAAATTTCAACCAAAATCTATCGGTCTCATCAAAATTTTCAAAACAAATCTGATCAAAACAAAACCATTGATTATGAAGCTAAGTATAAGAAAGCAAAAGCTAAGCTTGCATTGCTTGAGGCCATCCTCGAAACAACAAAAATGTTCAATCATGCGGGGTAAAACAAGGGTCTCGTTCTTTGAAACCTTCGATCGGGATGAAGAGCCGTCTCATCGATGATGAAATGGTGCATGTCACAGTGCACCGATGGCCCTCTCGAAGAGGACAAGCTAGTCATTGGGAAGAATCATGCCGAAATGGGAATGGGTCAACATCACAATGAAGAAGGTAAATATTTTACTTTCCATGGATGATGACTCTGATTGGCAGTCTTATATGAATTATCTTAATGTTGACCTTAAGTTTGTTGAAGAGCAACGATTAAATCTTTTTTCAAAATATAACAAGCTAAGTTTTGAATTAAACAAGTGTAGAGATGAACTGCTTCTTTTAAAACAACCAAGCTTGAGGTCATCACTTTGCAAATTCGAAACATTGAACTAGTTAAAAGAAATCGAGCTCTTCAAGATGAACTTAAAAGGTACAAGATATCCTTGATAGTTGGATTGCTAAGAATCCTGGGTCTTTGATGCCGTGGGAGCCCCGATAGCAAGAAGAGAGTCTTAGGTGAAGATCATCTTCCCGACTCTCTCAACAAAGACCGGGGTCCTAAGCCATTTGTGTCTAGTGGTATGATTACCAAGATGTTGACTAGTCCCAAGCCCGGTGATTGGATTGATCGGGTTAATCCCGATAGTAAGCTTCCTAATTTCGATTCGGAAGAATTCTAGAGCACGAGAGTCAAGCTCTTAAGAGCATGCTTGGACTCCTGATGTGCCCAGAGTCTTGAACACTTTGAGTCCAAGCGAGTCTAATGCAATGCTTCCACCCCTGAAACCTCTTGGGTGTTGCACCAAGCTCGAGCTTACTCCAATGCAATTCAATCCTCATTCACCAAAGGAGAGGTCGGACTTGGTAGAACCATCCTGAAAAGACCATCAAAACCAACTCAACAAGAGTCTACCCCACCGAAACTTCCACATCCTCTGTCCCCACTGAAGTCGACCAAATTCAACAATCGATCGAACTTGTGAGGAAGCTAACCGACAAGATGGAATCCATCGAAAAGGTCCTGAATCAATCAAGGAAACAAAGTCGACTTCCTCTAGTTCCTCAAAGTCAAAAGCCACCACCAAATCCAAGCGAAGTGTGATCTGTGCCACTATACCGGTCATACCATCGACAATCGCTATAGAATCCTTTTTGTATGATCTGCAAAAGGATGATCACAAACTTCGATCACTTGCAATATGTAAGTTCTCTCGATAAAGCAAACTATACCAAAGTTGGTCATCGATGCTTCAACCTCCAAGTCTGCTCAAAATTTAGAGCAAAACCCTTTCCTCCTTGTCCACACTGTGGGTTTAATGATCATCACCGATGATTGTCTTATGAACACATGTGTGATATTTGCGAAAATCCACTCATAAGACATCCCGGCATGACAATGTCATCCATGCAAGGAGAAGTTCCAAGCAACCCAAAATCACCGAGTCATCCTCGGTCTCTAAATGCAAAACACATGGTAGCACAATGCACTCAACCACCGACCATGAGTCGATTGCCAAATTCAAAGAGACCTTGAGACCCAAGCCCACTAGTAAGTGGGTCACTAAGAGAAACTAATTCAGTTTACTACTTGTGCGAGACACATCCAGGAGCCTATTTGGCATCTAGACGGTGGATGCTCAAGAAGCATGACCGGTGTGAAGGAGTATCTGCACAAGTATGTAAAGGAACCAGGACCCAAGGTAGTATTTGGTGATAACTCATCATGTCCCATCAAGGTTATGGTTCAAGAACCGCAATGGAATAGTTTTCTCTAGAATAGCTTATGTCAATGGTCTCAAATACAATCTCATCGATGTCGATCAACTATGTGATGCTAAGTACATTGTGCAATTCAATGACAAACAAGGTACCATTTTCAATGCCAATAAAGAAGTTGTTTTGATAGCTCCTAGAAGAGATGATGTTTATGTCTTAGACATGTCTACTCTTTCTCAAGATGGAACTTGTCTCTTTGCCAAAGCCACCGAAACTATCAATGGTGTGGCACAAGAGACTCTCTCACTTAAACTTCAAAACATCAACAACTTGGCAAAACAAAACAAGGTCCTTGGCTTACCATCACCGGTTTTTGCAAAAGATAAACCATGCTCACTGTGAGAAAGGCAAACACCAAAGAGCATCTTTCAAAACAAAACAAAATTTCTCAATCAAAAGTCGCCTTCACCTCCTGCATATGGATCTCTTTGGACCATCGGTCCTAGATCAATCCAAAGATGAGAAGTATACTCTTGTCATTGTTGATGAGTTCTCAAGATACACTTGGGTATACTTTCTTTCCAAAAGAGTCGAGCGGTGATACTATAATGTCATTCATCGTGAACATTGAAAACCGAATGACATTCTTGTAAAACAAATCGAACCGACAATGGTACGAGTTCGAAATGATGAGCTTGAGAGCTTCGTGATGAAAAGGAATCTCCCAAAACTTTTCATCTCCTTACACCCCGAACAAAATGGGGTGGTGAAAGGAAAAACAGAACTCTCATTGAGGCTGCAAGAACCATGTTAAATGGCTCACTCTCTCAAAGCATTTACGGATGAAGCGATCAAAACGACTGTTACACTCAAACAGTCAATCATTGTCAAAAGACATAACAAAACCCCATATGAGATATTCAAAGGTAGACTTCGACATCAACTACTTTCATGTGTTTGGATGTCCTGTGTTTATTCATAACCACAAGGATCATCTAGGCAAGTTTGATGCTAAAGGCGATGATGGATACTTTCTAGGTTACTCACCGATCTCCAAAGCCTTGAGGGTATTTAACACAAGGAGACAACAAGTTGAGGAAACCTTTCATGTCACCTTTGATGAAAGTGTAGAAAGCATCGGGTTCACCAACACCTCGGTGGAGGAAATAGGAATTGATAACTCATCAAGATATCCTCGATGAGTATAACATCAAATCAATTCCTCATACCAAGCGATCTTGACATCTCATATTATGTCTTGCCTCACAACTGTCACAACCAACTATCGGTGAATTCATTGATAATCGATCGGTCCCTACTGGGATAGGTAACATCGATCCAAATGATCGGGAACACGTGATTCATGAAACCCAACTGAACAAGACATCTCAACAGATGTTCTTAATGATTATGTGGCTCATGCACCGAACTCACTCCGAGTCTCCAGTGACCTCTTCAAGCTCGGATCCTAGACCACAAAGTAAGTGGACAAAATCTCAAGACATTGAGCTTGTAAACATCATTGGTGAACCCACCGAGGGCATGCTCACTAGAAGCATGGTCGCTAAGTTAACTGCACTTGACCAATGAATGTCTATATGCCGATTACCTATCGATATAGAACCCAAAAGTGTCATTGAGGCTCTAAAACACCCAAGCTGGGTTCGAGCCATGCAAGAAGAACTTCAACAGTTTGATAAAAACAAGGTCATGACCTTGATCAAATGTCCTCGGGATGTCATTGTCATAGGAATGAAGTGGGTTTTCGAAACAAAACCGATGAAAATGGCATTGTCATTAAAAACAAAGCCGGACTTGTAGCCAAAGGTTACAATCAACAAGAAGGCATTGACTATGATGAGACATTTGCTCTGTTGCAAGAATGGAAGCCATCGGATCTTCCTTGCATATGCTACCTACATGAACTTCAAAGTTTACCAAATGGATGTAAAAGTGCATTCCTAAATGGTGAACTCAAGGAAGATGTGTATGTTCAACAACCTCCGGGCTTTGAGAGTAGTGAATTCCACGACTATGTCTGCAAGCTTGATAAAGCCCTTTATGGTGAAACAAGCTCCCGGGGCATGGTATGAAACTCTCTCGGCCTTCCCGATTCAAAACAAGTTTGTCGGAGGAAAGATAGACAACACATTGTTTATCTATAGGACAAAACAAGATGTGATCTTGGTCCAAGTATATGTTGATGACATCATCTTTGGCTCAACAAACTACACTCTTTGCAAACAGTTTGAAAAACTAATGACAAAGAAGTTTGAAATGAGCATGATGGGTGAACTCACATACTTCCTTGGACTACAAATCGAGAAAAGCGATAAAGGAATCTCCATCGGTCAAGAGAAATACACAAGAAATCTCTTGAAGAAGTATGAGATATCTGACGTGCCTCGGTGAAGACACCAATGGTCCCTCCTAACAACCTTGGACTGATCTCACCGGCAAGTCACCAATCAAACCCATTTCGAGAGGGATTGTTGGCTCACCGATGTATCTAATCGCTTCGGACGGACATACAATTCTCGATCTGTCTAATAGCAAGATATCGGTCAATCCAAAAGAATCCCACCTCACGCAGCCAAAAGAATACTCGGTACACAAGGGAACCCCAAGCCTTGGACTCTATTATCCAAAGTGCTCGGGGTTTGATCTCAAAGGATACTCGATTACGATTATCTTGGTGCAACATGGATGAAAAAAGTACCTCGGGTCTGTCAATTTCTTGGAGGAAAACGGTTTGTTGGAGTGCTAAAAGCAACAATCGGTGGCTATGTCTTCACCGAAGGCGAGTATGTGGTTGCTTGCAGGATGTTGTGCCAATGTTTTATGGATGAAAAGTCAACTCGGTGACTATGACATCCATTACAAAATGGTACCCATCTTCTATGACAACACCAAGCCATTGCAATCTCCAACAACCCCGTCCTTCATCAAAGAACCAAACACATTGATATCGGATATCACTTCATCGGGGACCACATAATGAAAGGAGACATAGAACTCCATTTCATCCCTCATCAATATCAATGGTGATATCTTCACCAAACCCTTGGATGAACCTACCTTGAGAGACCGAAAGTTGAATTGGGAATGCTTGACATTGAAAGTCGGGCATCCAAAACCAATCTCGATAAGTTCTCGAAATGGTTCCTCCTCCCCTGAACGAAACCCACAAAACAACCTCTCACCGAATGAGTAAGACTCATTCGGGGACCTGACGATTGATATTGAGCATTGAATGAGTAACTAAATGATCCAAGTATCGATTACTTAAATGTCCTAGGTTGGTAACTATGCCAATTTAATATAGGAATATATGTCTCTTTGTCTTATGGTCAACCATATCAAGGGTCCCTAAAAAAACTTACCTCATCCCACTTGGCTTTAAATGCCCTCTCACACAAAATATCCTGTGGATATTTTATTCTTAAAAAAAGTGCACTTTTCTTGTACCATCGCAATCAAGCTTCCTTGAAAAGCGATTTTCTTGCGGGTAGTGGAGGGTGGCATTAAATGTGGAAATTCAAAACGTTTTCAAAACCGACTTTACAAATCCACAAGTATGCACAAACTACCCTCTAAACACTCTATAAATACCCTCTCAAAATCCTTATAACACACACAAAAGATTTACGCTAACAAAACTCACAAAAATCTCTTCTCAAACCCATAAATCTTTGTGTTCTTCAAATCCTTTTCTAAAAATCTTCTCTGTAAACCTTTACAAAAGTTTTTCATCACAACTTAAGAGATTCAAAACTTTGATTTCTTGTCAAAAAAATTTCAAAACCCTAAAACCTTTTAATGGAAATGGCAAGAACACAATCTCTTGATTTGCTTCACGATGGGTAGGTGATCTTAGCAATGTTGAATTTAAAACAAATAATGTCATAGGCAATTTTGAATATCCTCAAACCGTCCCACCTATAAGGACATTATGAAATTTTTGTATAATCGCCCATTGAAAACGGCCTTTGTTCGGTGTCCTCAATCTTGTACCAAAACCTCCTCGGGAGTTTTGGGCAACAACTAAGGCCTTTGACCCGACACCCTCTCTCGATGAGAACAACCTTAGACCACTCGGGGAATATCTCATCGAGTTCGGTCTTAACGGGGACAACAATTCACCTGGATTATAAAACGTTTTGCACTTCAACGGGTTGGATTATAACAAGGAGTTTATGTCGCCCATCACGAACCCTCCACGATGAAGGATGGGTTAAAACAAATCATTTTAGATCCAACATTTTGGACAAGACCCCGATCACCAAGAGTTCATTTCCGTGGCTTGGAGGATCCTATTCACTTTTGTGATTCGGGTCCTCGGCGGAACCACTCATCCACCGAACAAGTTAACTCTATTCGATTGATGATGGCATCTTGCTGATGAATGGGGTCACTTGTCGACATAGGGAGATCATTTACGGTGATCTCGTAACCAAGCTACTGAGCAAAACTAGGACGAAATACGTTTCGTATCCTAGGTTTGTCTCTTGTGCTTTGCAAACGTTCTTGGGTTCAAATTATCCTCGGGAAGAAAATTTTGGTGCTTTACCCGCATCCCGAGCCAATCAAACTTTCAAAAGGACCCATCCCTTGTCACTAATATTGAATTGACGGCCCATATGGTTCTTGTAAACAACGAGAGGGAATCGATGTCTCTAACCTGCTCCTATAAAGAGAAAGGGAAGTCTCGGTGGGACTAAGACCAAACCCAAGTCTCGGGGCCACGAGGCTTCGGAGCACCGCCAAAAGGCAAAGAAGACCTAAGACGATTTGACACCCATTGGAGGCCAATCATCATCTACCCGGTGACAACGAAGGACACCGATACATCACAATCGGTGCCCTTGGTCCCAACTACTACTCCCAAGATCCGAGAGGAAACAAACAACCCACCGGTAGGGGCGCCTTCCACTTCGCCCAATGATGACATTAGCAAATCAAAGCCTTTGTCCGAGGGCACAATGAATGATCCCAAAGACTCGGAGGAACCAAACAACCCGCGATAGGGATATCACTTTCACGACTCGCTAAAGGCACCGAGAAAACCCATCGGTGTCTCGGGGGTCTAAGGGGACAAAGACTCGGAGGAAAGGAACAACCCGCCGATACGGAACCCAAAACCAATCGACTCGAGAGAAGGCACTGGAAACTCCACCAGTGTCGAGGGGTCAACGAGGGACAAAGACTCGGAGGAAATATACCACCACGATATGGAACCCATCACCAACCCCTTGTTGATCAAGGCGATGTTCTTTGGGATACTTTTCTCGATGATGAACTGCTTTGAAAGTGAAGATGTTATTTTATCGCGGGGAAGAAGTGGACACCGAGGTTCAATCGAACAAGAACCTCACCGATCCACAAGAGCATCTTGAATCACCATTCCACTGACAATAATGACTCCTCTTCCTCCATTGATGAATTCAAAAGATTTGATAATGTTCTTCCACTAACCGAGAGGCGGCTTGTTCGATGGATCACCAAAGCTTCAAGGAAGCTATACTCGGTCATCAAACATTGTGGGAACAACATCTGCGAGGTGGTGCCGATTATGCGATCTGAAAGCTAAGGTACAAGCTTTTGATGAAAACGTTCATGAGCACGGGGATCGATGTATGACAATCTTCACAGATCGGATGAAAATTTGGCTAAATTCTTCGACACCTTCGAGTGTTGGCACAAAGATAGATGAAATCGGGAATCATCAAAGAAGACCCAGCTCAACTCTAAAGTCTTTGGAGGCTACTTGAGGCTTACTTGAAACAATCCTCCACCTCATCGAATCGATCGAAACGCTCAAATCTGCAAATGTTCGGGGTCTTCATTCTTCATCCGGTCTCTTCAAGCTACATTGGGCTCTGTGAACACTCGGTGGCTACTTTGGCTCATGCATCTTCTTCCTTGGCACGGAATCTAGGGCCCGAATGACCGCTTTGGAAGTATCTCGGGCTAATTTGGAAGCAAAGTCATCGGTCTTCAAACAGATACTTGAGACATCAAGGCAATGATCACCGAAATTTATCAGCCTTCAAGGTCAAGCTCGGTCCCCTCGGCACAACACCAACTCTTGCCCTCACCGACGCCTCCGGCAATAGTTGAGGGAGAATCTTCTTGAAGAAACTCCTCTTCACACCGAGGGGAGCCAACACCACCAAGATGTCTGTAGCTCCAATATCATCATCACCACCATCCAGTGTACCTATCTCATCAATACCACCAACAACATCAACAACAACAACACTAACAATCACAACACCTATCATGACAACAACACCACCCTTGGTTGCATCATCTTCATCGAGCCAAGACAAAGGGAAGGCCATAATGCAAACACGAGCCTAAACACGAGCACGAGAAGATTCCCTTTAAGATCGGCAACACTGTGTACCGCCACACACACAACAACTAAGTGCACACCTTGCTAAGGAGGAAAGGAAAAGAAACTTCTTGAAGAGGAAAGAAAGAGCAGAGAAGCATTGGTACAAGTAGTTCTTGAGGAAGTCGAAAACATTGGGATAGATGCTAAGAAGCTTGAAAAGGGTCGAGCATGACGAAGTTCAAGGATGCTCGAGCGGCAAAAATGGTTGAAATGAAAAGCGATTGGAAGAAAAGAACAAAAGAACTGCATCCATCGAAAGCAAGAATTGACCATTATAATTGGACAATGTCAAGCGAAGACCGCTGAGAAGATCATCGATGTCAAAATCATTCCTGTGTCTAAACCACTGGCAATGAACGTCTGAGGGGGATGATAAAGACATTTCGAGGTTCATGATCCCCAAAATTCACTAACTTTGGGATCATCGAACTCGATGAACTTGGTCCAATAATAGAAAAGAAGCAAAATGCGGTGGTTAAGGAGCTAATGAAGATGCTCGATAAAGGTATGAAAGATCGAGAGATACACCAAGCTGGCTGGAAATTCACTGCCTTAATCGCACCACAAGGATCTCAACCTCGGTCATCACGGGGCAAAGGAAGAGGTTGAGTTCGGCTGAGATCAAAGTGCACGGACTCGAATGCAACAGGGGTGCTGAAGGTGTAAAGTTTGTGAACTGTCGGTGATTGAAAAGCACGAAGAGGCTATTCCACATTGATGTCTATGGAAACCCAACATTCCAAAGATGGAGTGATATTGATCGGTGCGGTGTGGGCGCAATCTTGAGCTACATACCGTGGCCTCTCGGATCCAAACCCCAAAAAACATCGGGTTCTTCCATGACACGAATGCCAAGATAAGAGAGCACCACGACAAAGAAACACTCTCAAAAAGAAACCTAAGCTTGAAGCAGGGGATCCATCTCAATGACATCATTTTGATTTATCTTTTGTACTAGTGATAGGAACCATGTAATGTGATCAATAAAAGATGTATGTTTTGTTAAAATACTCGGTGTTCCTTATTGTATTCATTAGTACATTCGATGTAAGAAGAAGCCATTTGCTCACTTACATCGATCAAACACTTAGGCTATTTGTATATCCAAATAGGGGAGACTATTGGGTTCATTAAATACCCAAACCCTTAATCTAGGATTTGAATAGAAAATAGCCCAAGTGTTTAGTCCGTTAAACACTAACAGTCACCGAGTGCATAGTCTCTCGGTGAGTCATCTTCGAGATACTCGGTATGAGGCGAAGAAGAAGTCTCTCCACTCGATGGGCGGAACTTAAAGGGTGAAGACGGAGTCAAGAAGAAGATGGTGGATTCGGTGGTGATGACAATAACTCATTGAATCCCTAAGACTCTCTCCAACTACTTACATCAAGACAAACCAAGTAGAAGACGAAGGATATGAAGATCAAGAATGAGCGGGACAAGGCGGGATAAGTTTGAATCGAGATAAGGCGAAGTCCTTATCAACCAAAGTCAACTTTCCTGAATGGCAAAGATCGGGCTCGGTGTCATCACCGACCTTAGGAAAGTAGTCTTGTCTCTTACCTAGAATAGTCTTTATAAGCAGAGACAAAATACATCGATATTTTGTCTTACATATGATGTCGGTTGTCACTTAGGAAAGAGTTAAAACTCATACATGTATAAATAGCATAAGAGATGGAGTGAAAAGATTAAGCTTGTGAATTGTAAAACACACATACACATGAAGCCATCTTTTCACTCCTCCAAATACAACTTAATCCATGAGATAGCTCAGTGGGTTCTAAGAGTTGTGCTCAGACTTAGCCTGAGCTTAGAGAGGAGTCACCAAACTTTGTCATTTCAATCCCAAGTGTTGTTCCGCAAGTACTTGGGTAACGAATTCTTTTTGATTGATTTCTAATAAAGAATATGATGTTGAAAATTATTCATTGTGTTTTACTTATGTTAATTTCATTCATTGTTCACTATTAATTTGTTTTAAGTACTTAATTGTTTTTAAACGATAGTGAATCGGGAACAACACAAACAACGAAATCATTCCCATCACATCTCTAAACCGATTTACATACCATATGTAAACAATTTTCAAAAGCTTTCATCCGTTTTTATACGTTTTCATCTGTTTTTTACGTTTTTTTCCGTTTTTTAAGTTTTTTTTCTTCATTTTTTACGTTTTCGTCCATTTTTTAGAGTTTTCCTACGTTTTTATATATTTCACCCGTTTTTGAAAAATACATATTAGTTTTGCAAAAATAAAGAGATTACCCAAACGCTCGTAACTTTACTTTTGCTCAAACAAATGTGTCGAAAAATACATATTACTTATGTATCTCGTCCAACATTCTTGAGTTCATGTATGCATGATGAAAACCTTTTTAGATTGTATTAACAATGCACAAAAACATTTTATGATGTTCCTAGTTTCGTGAGATTTAACAAAATATGGAATTGGGGTGTTTGGCTAGTTCATAGTTTTGGAGCCAAAAATTCTAAAGATTGAAAAACATGAATGTTAACGATTTCTTATTCATATTTAAGCTCCCTAAGCATGACTCCACCAAAATTAACCAATCCAATTACAAAAAAAAAAAATAATAAAAAATAATAATAATAAATAAATAAATAAATAAATAAAATCGTACCAAAAGACAATTTGTATATAGGTTTATGTAAATCCTATGTTTGGAGGAATCAAGATAGTTATACATTGTCTAATCCTAGTCCTAATTGCATAAAAACCTAGTTAAATCCAAATCCCCAATTCGGGTTATGCATATGAACAAACCCTAGACTCAAAATTAAAGAAAAATTAGAATGAATTGACTTACAATTAATGTCAAGAAAAGTGTAGTAGTTGATAATCTTGTAATGCAATGCCTCGATTTTGATTTTGGATGGGTGGAATTGAATTTTGGTTTAGGTTTGGTTTGGGAATGTTTGCAGAAAGTTATGTTTGGTTTGAATGTGCAGAGTGAGGGAAAAAGAGAAGATGAATCATTTTTATCAGGTGCATGGTCACACGGTACCACTAAATTTAGTGGTGTCGTGCCCACTTTAGTGGTGCCGTGACCTGCTGAGACCAATTTTGATCCTATTTTGATTTTTGACGAGTAAGACTCATTTATTTGGTGAGACTTTTGAACATGAAGAATGAACTCATACTTAATAAATTCCTTGAGAAATTAATCCAACGGGATTACACGAAAGGCACTTGAGGACTAGAGACGACTTCAAATATTTCCGATGAAATATTTTAAATAGTCATTAGACGTGACTCTAAGAACTTTTTGGACACATGTAAATTACCCATTTAAGAAATGTGTTCCATCATTCCTAGACCTAGGCGTAGGTAATTGAAAGATTCGCGTTTGAGAGGTTTGGTGAGGATGTCGGCGATGTTATCTTCCGACGAAACTTTTTCAGTGGAGATGTTCCCTTTTTAACATTTTCTCGAAGGAAATGATGACGTATTTCGATATGTTTCATACGCGAGTATTGAACGGGATTTTTGAACAAATAAATTGCTCCTTTGTTGTTGCACATAATCGGAATGTCGTCGAGATGGATGTCATAGTCGATTAGAGCTTGTTTCATCCATAGTGTTTGTTGACATGCCTTTCCGGCGCTTATTTATTCGGCTTCGGTCGTAGAGATAGCAAGAGCAGTTTGTTTCTTGGAGAACCAAGAAGTTAGACAACAACCCCTGAAGGTACAAATACCGCTAGTGCTTTATCGATCCACATAGTCTCCTGCATGATCAGAGTCGGCATAGAAAATAGTTTCTACACCAGTCCCCTTGGGATAGTATAGTCCCAAGTGCATAGTGCTTTTAATGTATCAGAAGATACACTTAACCGCTTCTAGGTTAGAGGTTTTGGGATCCTCTTGGAAGCGAGCACAAAGGCAGACACTAAATATGATATCGGACCTACTTGTCGTTAGGTATAATAAACTACCTATCATACCTCTATACTTAGTACTATCCACAGACTCACCTTCTTCATCCTTTGTGAGTTTCGTATCCGAGGACATGGGTGTTTTAATTGGTTTATACTCTTCTAAACCAAAAATTTTAAGCATTTATTTTATGTATTTAGATTGATTAAAGAAGATACCTGATAAGGTTTTAAAAGGTACCTTTTTGAGGGGTCGTTTAAGCCCTTATTTGATCACTTTTGTATCCGTTATTGCTTAATATCGTTCCATTTCACTTTTTAGGTCTCTTGAAGGCAAAATGCTGGAATGGCACTTATTTGGATGAAAAGGCGCGATTATCTGAAGAAAATGGCCAAATTCGAATCGAGACACTCAAAGTCTGCTTGAAAACATAAGGTGACGCGTCATGTGTTAATTGTGATGCCGTCGGAGGATCTTTGTGATGGGACGAAGCAAAACTCCCATTTTCAAGTGACGACGTCAAGTTATAAAAGAGTAGGTCGTCATGACTCATACGGCCTAGATGTAATCCAGACGGCGTTAGAAGTCAAGAGGACGGCGTCCCAAGCATAAGGTGGCGCCGTCGCAAGTCTAACGTGACCAAGACGAAACCCTAATGACGGCGACACGACGGCGTCACAAAACATAATGTGGCGCCGTCGATATGTAATATTATATATAGAATCCGAATTTTTCAAGATTTGGTGTGTAGTCTTTTGGAGTAAAAACCTAAACCAACCAAGGTCAGTATTGTACAAGATTTTAGGGTTCCAAACCCTATCTTACACCAAGATAAGTGTTTTACTTCATTAATACAATTATGTCTTTGATTATTTGTGTGTATGCTTGCATGTTTTCCATGTCCGGCTAATTTACTTGTGTGTTTGCTTAGGCAATATGAAACTTAATTATTGAATATTGATTGGTTGTTTCTTATCTTAGTTGATTAGTGATCTAGTAATGCGATAGGTCATTCGTTGTGTACTTAATGCTTGATTAAATCTTTGTGAACCTTAGAATATGACTCCTTGAGTAGTTGTAAGCTAAACCATCCAAAGAGTGCCTTAGAGTAAGAGTTTATTATCCCTAGTGGGTTTTGTAGACGAGACCCTTTGGTAAGTTCAAAGAGTTAGGGAGAAACGCATACCCTACAACCTTAGACACACAACGCAACTAGAAATAAGGACGTGACAATTCAACCACCAATAGGAGATAATTAAGGAGTAGTAAAACCTAAGTAAACACATCTTTAAACTATCATACGAGCACACATTAATTAGACATAGACTACATACACCTTAGATTAGATAATTAGATAAGTAGAGTAATCGGTAGAAATACCAACCCCCAAATCCAAACTCCGAGATTTGTACCTTTCCATTTCATAAAATATAAAAATACAAAAATAATCATCCCTCACCTTTAGACTTAAATCGACATACACTTCAGCCTAACGACACTATTCCCCTAGAGAACGATATCAATACCCGTGGCTTATCCTAATACTACACTACAACGATTAGGTTCACTGCCTAGGGTGTTGAAAAACTTGCTCGACGAAAAGGAAGTTCCTTTGATCCCGAACGACGCGTGTAGCGTTATCAAGTTTTTGGCGCCGCTGCCGGGGAATAGAATAGCTAGTTAGTAGTCCACCTCGTTTAGGTTTCTTTGCTTGATTCCTATCAAGTAAAATTTTTCTTATTTTTATCTTTCTCGTAGTCTATCCCCCTTCTTCGTGACCTTTGTTCGTAACCCCATCACTTTTCATCATGGAAGGTGAATACTCGAGACCAAGCCACTTAGGCTATAGGAACACCATTGAGCTTCCCGACCAAGCCCAAACTACGGCCTGCGATCCGACACCATCCGGTTGGTGCAAAGCGGATGTGCATTCCATGGACTTCGTTCAAAGATCCAAATCAAGATCTAAGGATTTCCTCAAAATTGTCGATTCCATCGACCTTGATGCTACTACTCGGGAGACCACGCTACCGAGTCTCTTCCAATTCTCTCTACGGGACCAAGCTAGTAATTGGCTTGAGCGACTTCCACGGCTCCATCTCAAGTTGGGATGATCTTACCTCGCTTCCTTGCTCAATTTTTCCCACCGGGAGAACCACTAAGCTTAGGAATGACATCTTGATGTTCCAACAACGTCAAGGTGAATCTCTATGAAGCATGGACTCGATTCAAGGACTTACTTCATAAAGTCCCTCATCACGGCATTGATCTTTGGCTCCAAGTCCAAATTTTCTATGATCATGTCAACTTCCCCACCAAGCGATCCATTGACCAAGCGGCGGTGGAAAACTTAGTGATCTCACCGCGGAAGAATCATGAGGTATAATAGAGGACCTCGCCCTCTATGACAACGAAAGTTGGGATGACCCCCGTGAGCTGCCCAAAACCGTTAAGGCAATCTTGCCTCCTTCCGACCGTAGGATGATTGAACTTGAAGATCAAGTAAAATTCCTAATGAGTTCCTACGAAAATCCTAAATCTTCACACCTTGTGAACAAAGTTTCTTCCTCGTATGAGCCGTTTTGTGATCCTCATAACACGCGCACTAGCACTCGATCCCCCGAACATGCTTCCGTTGACTACGCATCCTCGCATATTAATGGAATGGGAGGAAGATTCCCTACAATACCCGGACCTAGGAATTTCAATGAAACCCGAGAGGCATGGAAAGGCAAGCCCGACTTCTCTCGGGACAAACCAAGGAATTCACTTCCAATGATTTTCATGGCCCCACCTAACGGTCCTAACCAACAAAACATCGAAGGGATGTTGCAAAACCTTGTTGCATCCCAAGAATCCCAAATAGCTAAGATCTCGGACCGCTTTACCCAACAACAAGCCGAAATGGATAGGAAGATAGACAACCTTTTGAAAGCCATAACTAATAGTGATAGGAAGGTTAATGCTATCTCAACTCCCGAGCCTTCCGGTGTAGAGATTAAGGACCCAAGTAAGCTAGCTAAGCACGTTCAATTCGTCAATACCATCGCCTTAGTTAAACCTAATGGAACAAATGACGAAGAGGACCATACACTTGAGAATAATGAAACAACCGAGGAAGTAGATGAAGTAGACAATGACTATTTCAATAAGTTTCCTACGGAAGAAGAACTATCTCGCCACCCTCACTTAGTGCGTGACGTCCGTCACATGTATGTTAGGAAAAGCCCTCGAATCAAGTTTGGGAACCCTTGGAATCTTAACATACCATGTTTCATAGGACACCTTTTGTGGCAAAGGCCTACATTGATCGCAAATCCCAATCAACATAATGACTAGCACCTACTACAATTGGGTAATGAAGAAGCCTATTCCAACTAGGCAAGACCCCGATAATCCTAGGGTTAAGTGCAATTTTCTTGGTAGAGTTAAGGGATTGCCCGTTTATGTAGGTAGTTTTACGTTTTCTATGGACTTCATAATTGTGGATGATATTAGCACGGCCATAGACCCTAGCTTGTCCCATGTTATTCTAGGAAAACCTTTCTTAGAAAGCATCGGGATGACCTATAATCCCTCGTTAGGAGTAGTACGATTCAAGGATGAGACCGATGACATAGCTTACCAAATGTCGTTTAAGATTGAGAAGTTTTCATCACTCTCTAATGATGAAAAGGAACTTAAACTGTCGGTCTATTATAGGAATGATGAGGATATGGAAAAAGGAGTAGATTATGTTATGGCTAAGATTTTCGGATTCTATAAGGATTGCTTAAACTTAGGATCGAAATATAGGACCAAGTGGGGAGAGGACGAACTCTTAGAGAGGTGCATCATAGGGCACTTCTACAACATGGAATCCCCTATTAGAGACCGTCAAGGTGGCGGTAATGAAGTAACATAGGAGCACTGATAAGGTTTTAAAAGGTACCTTTTTGAGGGGTCGTTTAAGCCCTTATTTGATCACTTTTGTATCCGTTATTGCTTAATATCGTTCCTTTTCACTTTTTAGGTCTCTTGAAGGCAAAATGTTGGAATGGCACTTATTTGGACGAAAAGGCGTGAATTTACAAAGAAAATGGCCAAAGTCGAATCGAGACACTCAAAGTCACGAAAACATAAGGTGACGGCCAGTGTTAATTGTGACGCCGTCGGAGGATCTTTGTGACGGACGAAGCCAAAACTCCCATTTTCAAGTGACGACGTCAAGTTATAAAAGAGTAGGCCGTCGCAACTCGGGCGGCCTAGATGTAATCCGCACGGCGTAAGAAGTCAAGAGACGGCGTCACAAGCATAAGGTGACGCCGTCGCAAGTCTAACGTGGCCAAGACGAAACCCTAATGACGGCGACACGACGGCGTCACAAAACATAAGGTGACGCCACGCATATGTAATATTATATATAGAATCCGAATTTTTCAAGATTTGGTGTGTAGTCTTTTGGAGTAAAACCTAAACCGAACCAAGGTCGTCTTGTACAAGATTTTAGGGTTCCAAACCCTATCTTACACCAAGATAAGTGTTTTACTTCATTAATACAATTATGTCTTTGATTATTTGTGTGTATACTTGCATGTTTTCCATGTCCGCTAATTTACTTGTGTGTTTGCTTAGGAATATGAAACTTAATTATTGAATATTGATTGGTTGTCTCTTATCTTAGTTGATTAATGATCTAGTAATGCGATAGGTCATTCGTTGTGTACTTAATGCTTGATTAAATCTTTGTGAACCTTAGAATATGACTCCTTGAGTAGTTGTAAGCTAAACCATCCAAAGAGTGCCTTAGAGTAAGAGTTTATTATCCCTAGTGGGTTTTGTAGACGAGACCCTTTGGTAAGTTCAAAGAGTTAGGGAGAAACGATACCCTACAACCTTAGACACACAACGCAACTAGGAATAAGGACGTGACAATTCAACCACCAATAGGAGATAATTAAGGAGTAGTAAAACCTAAGTAAACACATCTTTAAACTATCATACGAGCACACATTAATTAGACATAGACTACATACACCTTAGATTAGATAATTAGATAAGTAGAGTAATCGGTAGCAATACCAACCCCCAAATTCAAACCCCGAGATTCGTACCTTTCCTTTCCTTAAAAATATAAAAGATAAAAATAATCTTCCTCAACCACAACCTTAGCGTAGTAACTTCTCACTAGCATTCCTATTCCCTGAGAACGATATCAATACCCGTGGCTTACCCTAATACTACACTACAACGATTAGGTTCACCGCCTAGGGTGTTGAAAAACTTGCTCGACGAAAAGGAAGTTCCTTTGACCCCGAACGACGCGTGTAGCATTATCAAGTTTTTGCGCGCTGCCGGGAATAGAATAGCTAGTTAGTAGTCCACCTCGTTTAGGTTTCTTTGCTTGATTCCTATCAAGTAAATTTTTTCTAATTTTTAGCTTTCTCATAGTCTATCCCCCTTCTTCGTGACCTTTGTTCGTAACCCCATCACTTTTCATCATGGAAGGTGATAACCAACCACCACTCATTAACCAACCACCAAACAAATACCCACTGCTTGACCCAGCCTCCGCCAACCAACTTCGAGCCCGTATTATTAGCGAAATTAGAGAGCTTAGGAAATTAAATAGGATAATTGAAAATACGCGAGGAAGCCCTTAAGGAATCGATCACCCTTTAGATAGTGATTCGACCACAAGTGATTCTGATGATGATCTAGAAGAGGAGATTATAAGGTGTTAGAAATTATGGAGGTAGTAAGGAGGAGGAAGAACTTAGGGAGTATTCGATTCATACCCTAAAGGGAAGGAAACCGCTTATCACTATAACGTAGTTAACTTTCCAAGACCACCGCTCGAGCCTCGCATAAGAAAGGGAAACCCTAAAACATCAAAATACCGTGTATGATTGGATACTTATATAGGATCACACCTACATTGACTATAAGGCACCCATGAATATAATGTCTAGGCTCTATTACAATTGGATCATGAGCAAAAGCTAGAACCTATGAGGGACCCCTTCGCCCTAGGAAAGCAAGTAACTATGTGGGGAGGGTTAAGGGATTGCATGTCTTCATAGGTAACTTCACATATAGGTGTGATTTCATGATTTTGGAAAATGTTAAAGGCATCATTGATGGGTTTTTAGGAGATGTGATACTTGGGAAACCATTTATAGAGGAGTCTAAGATGGTTTATGATCGAGAGAAGGGAATAGTCGAGTTCTCAAATGAAGCCGAGAGTGTTAAATATATAATGCCTTACAAGAATAAGAAGTTTGAAGGCATGGATAATTTAGATGTAGATAACATTCCGGCATTCGAAGTAGACTGGAAGAACAAAGTTTACTACACTGCTTGTCTTGAACTAGGCCATGAATATATTCGTGATGAGAGAAGAGTTAAGGAAATCGAATGGGCCTCCAAGATTAGGGCAACGTAGGAGCACGACTACGAGTCTAGCTACAAGACTCTTAAATAAAGAAAAGCGCTTCGTGGGAGGCAACCCATGCTTAATTTTTTGCTTGTTAGTGTCATATATCTTTTATTGATTGTTTATTCTCATGTTTAAATTTGTAAAATGCTTTATTTTGTTTTTAACCTCGCCTTAATTGCATATAAAGGTATTTTACATAAGGGATAAGTGTAGGAGGATTACACACGTTTTCAAGGAAACGTAAACATGAGAATAACAATTCATTAAAAGATATATTTGTGTGTTTGTTCGAGTCAAATGCTTGTATCGAGTCATAATGGATGTTTTGCGTAAAATTTTCCGATTCTAAAGATGTAAATTTTCCGAATTTTTCCGTAAAATCGCAGACCGCTTTTTGTCGGGATAACTGACGGCGTCAGATCGCAACCGACGGCCGGGAAGGAGTAAAACAATGATTACTTTTTCTCGTTTTCGAGCTACTTAAAAATTTTGGAATTTTCCGTGTCTTAATTTTCCGTAAATTTTGTAAACATCCATTCCACAAGCATTATATCCTAGTTTAAATCGAGTCTTATATATATTATTACCACCGATTTTACGCCAAGGTTTCGTTTGTTTCTTCAAGTGTGCATGTTTAATTTATCAAGAAGAAGTTACATAAGATTGGAAGGAGCTTTTCACGCATAAATTCTTCTTGGAAAGGATTTAACCACTACTTCACACACGGATCCTACCGAGCTAATCGGGGAGTACTAGTTTCTTTCGCTTTTAATTACCTTCCATTATCATAACTTTGATACTTCGGGAACATTGGGGACAATGTTCGCTTTAAGTGTAGGAGGGAAAATAAACGGAACTTTGAAACTATGCTTATCCTTGATTATTTGCTTTGTCCAATTGTATTTGTGTAATAAACCATGAGAAAATGTCGGTTAGGGTAATTTTGGCACCAAATTTAAAATTTTTCATGACATATAGGAGTGGGCCATTAGTCTTAACAAAAGCGCTCACGGATAGGAAGTTATATGACTAGCACAAAACCCTTTACCACCTAAATTCCACCCAAAATGTGAGGATCGCCTTAGATTAGTAGGAATTAAAGCATTCATCTTTAATGCTTAGAGTGTGAACCGTAGTATATTAGATTCTAGAACTTGTTTTGTGATGCATCCCGAGATCGCAAGTAAGACTACACTTGTGTAGTTAGGAATAACTAAATGATAAGAGGCATTAGGATAACCCTTGTTTGATACCGTAATATAATTACTTTTTCCACATCGGTTGAGTAATTCCCCACACCCTTTGCGTTGTACTCATCTTTAGTACACGATACCCCTAGTTAACCCCTCGAGCCTATCCTTTTCGCGGTTCTCGTGATGTTTCGGTTTTCCGAATATCAATGAAGAGCATTGTTTACACCCCACCCCAAATGTACACCCAAATCGCTTTAGCCTACCTTGTATGCACTCACTTTTAGTGCATTATTGTTATCACCCTAAACCCTTAGTTCAATTATCCGTTGCTTGCATGAGTTGCTAAGTCGAGTCATATCCTTTGTATACGCTTTGGGACGATTGGGATTCATGGGAAAAGTTAAAGTTTATGAAATGACGGAAGGGAACGTTAAATTCAAATTCCCTTTGTTTGCGTAATAATGTACCCCAAGTGTTTTGATCTTTTCAATTCGGGTCAAATTAGTGTTAGAGTAATAAAACTCAAGTGTAGGGATGTGCCTATAAATCCCTATCATTTTGATGTTACCATAGAGGATGGTAGAGTAAAAGTGTATGAAAAAAAAAAAAAAAAAAATCGAAAAAAAATAGAAAAAGAGAAAAAAAAAAAAATAGAGTGTTTGAAAAAAAAAAAAAAAAAAAAAAAAACATACGGGCTACCATCCTACATCTATCCTTTAAATTTTATGTTTGTTTATTTCAGTTAGCTAGAGTTTAGAGTGTCGAGTCTTGGCTTAGCAACGCCATTCTTCGTATGCATTTAACATAGAGATTTTTGACTTGCCACCACTATATAGCCTATCCCACCAAACCCTTTGTTTCCCTACCGTAAGCCTAACATTACAACCCTTTAAAGACCTCTTTGATAGTCTTTCCTAGGTGCTTACGCCAAAGCGATGGAGGTTTGATCTATTCTCAAGCCTATGGTAATCTATGTACTAGGACCGGTTAATGAGTGTTTATCTTCCATTTCCAATTTGTTATATTTCATATACACCGAGAGAGATGTGAGTATCTAAACACCCCATGTGAGGTGCTAGTATGTAATTTCGTGCTTGTTAAGACTTTTATGGGCTTATATGTGTTGTGGACTGTTTTAAACCAATGCTTCATGACCTCTAACTTATAAATTAATTGGCTAAAAGCACATTTGCTTGAGGACAAGCAAATACCAAGTGTAGGGATATTTGATAAGGTTTTAAAGGTACCTTTTTAGGGTCGTTTAAGCCCTTATTTGATCACTTTGTATCCGTTATTGCTTAATATCGCCTTTTCACTTTTAGGTCTCTTGAAGGCAAAATGCTGGAATGGCACTTATTTGGACGAAAAGGCGCGATTATACGAAGAAAATGGCCAAAGTCGAATCGAGACACTCAAAGTCACCGAAAACATAAGGTGATGGCGTCGGTGTTAATTGTGACGCCGTCGGAGGATCTTTGTGACGGACGAAGCCAAAACTCCCATTTTCAAGTGACGACGCCAAGTTATAAAAGAGTAGGTCGCGCAACTCGGACGGCCTAGATGTAATCCGACGGCGCCGGTCAAGAGGACGGCGTCACAAGCATAAGGTGACGCCGTCGCAAGTCTAACGTGGCCAAGACGAAACCCTAATGACGGCGACACGACGCGCCACAAAACATAAGGTGACGCCGTCGCATATGTAATATTATATATAGAATCCGAATTTTTCAAGATTTGGTGTGTAGTCTTTGGAGTAAAACCTAAACCGAACCAAGGTCAGATTGTACAAGATTTTAGGGTTCCAAACCCTATCTTACACCAAGATAAGTGTTTTACTTCATTAATACAATTATGTCTTTGATTATTTGTGTGTATGCTTGCATGTTTTCCATGTCCCGCTAATTTACTTGTGTGTTTGCTTAGGCAATATGAAACTTAATTATTGAATATTGATTGGTTGTTTCTTATCTTAGTTGATTAATGATCTAGTAATGCGATAGGTCATTCGTTGTGTACTTAATGCTTGATTAAATCTTTGTGAACCTTAGAATATGACTCCTTGAGTAGTTGTAAGCTAAACCATCCAAAGAGTGCCTTAGAGTAAGAGTTTATTATCCCTAGTGGGTTTTGTAGACGAGACCCTTTGGTAAGTTCAAAGAGTTAGGAGAAACGCATACCCTACAACCTTAGACACACAACGCAACTAGAAATAAGGACGTGACAATTCAACCACCAATAGGAGATAATTAAGGAGTAGTAAAACCTAAGTAAACACATCTTTAAACTATCATACGAGCACACATTAATTAGACATAGACTACATACACCTTAGATTAGATAATTAGATAAGTAGAGTAATCGGTAGAAATACCAACCCCCAAATCCAAACCCCGAGATTTGTACCTTTCCATTTCATAAAATATAAAAATACAAAAATAATCATCCCTCACCTTTAGACTTAAATCGACATACACTTCAGCCTAACGACACTATTCCCCTAGAGAACGATATCAATACCCGTGGCTTACCCTAATACTACACTATAACAATTAGGTTCACTGCCTAGGGTGTTGAAAAACTTGCTCGACGAAAAGGAAGTTCCTTTGATCCCGAACGACGCGTGTAGCGTTATCAATACCATCTTCCATTTGTTTAATTTGTAAACAAAGGAAGAAATTTAATTCACCCATTATGCTCATCTCAAACTCATCATGCATGAATTTCGCAAAATCATCGCATTGTTCTTGACATGTTGATCCGAAAATAATGTCGTCGACTTATATTTGAACAATGATGAGATGTGAATTTCTTTTCTTCGTGAAGAGTGTGTTATCTACCATTTTCGTGATATATTCATGTTTAAGTAAGAAAGCTTTTAATCTATCGTACCAAGCTTTAGGAGCTTGTTTGAGACCATAAAGTACTTTCTTAAGTTTGTAAACATGATTTGGTTTCTCATAGTCAACGAATCCAAAAGGTTGTGCAACGTACACCTCCTCGATGATGAAACCGTTTAGAAATGCACTTTTCACGTCCATTTGATATAGTTCCTATGATGGTTTGATTCTTAGGTCGTGGTACTCTAATCTATCTACCGGGGTTTCATCATAATCTATTCCTTTTTGTTGATTATAGCCTTGTGTCACTAACCTGGCCTTATTTCTAGACACAACGCCATTCTCATCAAGTTTGTTCCTAAATACCCACTTAGTTCCTATGATGGTTTGATTCTTAGGTCGTGGTATTAAATCCCAAACTTGATTTGCGGTGAATTGGTTTAGTTTCTCTTGCATGGCAACTACCCAACTTTCATCATTTATAGCCTTACCGATATTCTTAGGTTCTGCAGTAGATAAGAAACAAAAGAAGTTACTTTTGTTTTGGGCTTGTGACCTAAGGGTTCTTTGGTTAAGGTTTCCTATGACATTTTCTAAAGGATGGGCTTTGGATTCCTTAATGTTGACAACTTCATCAACTTCAACTATTTCATCCTCAATGTGATTTTCTAAGATTTTGTTGCCACTTTCCTTAATGGCGTCTTCTTCAACTAAATCATCATCCATCAAGGGTGATGTCTTAGTTGGGGGGAGGACTTTCATCGAATGTCACGTTGAGTGATTCTTCGACTTTCATGGTTTCCTTAATGAGAATTACATAGGCTTTACTATTTTGGGAATATCCTAGAAATACACCTTCGTAAGATTTTGGGTCAAACTTGGTGAGACACTATTTTATGTTTAAAATGAAGCATTTGCTTCCAAACACTTTGAAATAATCTAAAGTAGGTTTCCTACCCTTTAGGATTCCGTATGGTGTTTTTCCTAAGATTGGCCTAATAAGAATTCTATTAAGTATATAAGTTGAGGTGTCTACGGCATTATACCAAAATATTTGAGGAATGGATTGTTCATTTAACATCGTTCTACTCATCTCTTGTAGAGTGCAATTTTTCCTTTCTACTACCCCATTTGATTGAGGAGTGCGCGGAGCCAAGAAATTGTGAGTAATACCATTAGCATCACAATATACTTCAAATTGCACTACATTATCAAATTCCCGACCATGATCCGTCCTAATAGAAACTATTGTACAACCTAGTTGATTTTGAACTTTCTTACTAAAGTTTCGAAATGCTCAAAAGCTTCCATTTTATTCTTTAGAAATCTAGTCCAAGTGTACCTAGAATAGTCATCAACTATTACTAAGGTGTAGAGATTTCCTTCGTAACTCCGTATGGCGGAAGGACCAAAAAGATCCATGTGAAGAAGTTCTAGGAATCTAGAGGTCGAGACTAAATTCTTAGCTTTGTGACTAGAGTGTGCTTATTTCCAATTTTACAAGCGTCACAAAATTTTGATTAAACTTAAGCTTAGGCAAGTTTCTAACCAAATCCTTAGATGCTAGAGATTGTATCAACCGCATATTTGCACGACCTAGTCTCCTATGCCATAATGTAGAGTTTTCTTCTATGGTTGCTAGGTAAAGTTTATCTTTTGACTTATTTCCTATTTTCATTACGTATAAATTTTCCTAGTTCCTCTACATATGACCTTACCATCCTTACTAATCTCGCTACCCATCTCTTCAAATAATACCTTACACTTATTATCAAATATTTGACCAATACTAAGCTAGTTAAATCCTAAGTTATCTGCGTGCTCTACATCAGTAATAGTATAACCGGTTATTAGGAGAAAACGTGTGTTTATTTTGGGGAACAAGTAATTACCGAATAATACTAATTGATATGAGGATTTGTTTTAATCAATAGGTCGGTTATGGGGGGGGGGATGGGCCGAACATATGTAGGATTTTTTTAGGGATAATATATATTTTGTAATTTAATTAGTTATAGGATTAGTTTAGGTAATTATTTAATTAAATTTAAGCTTATTACTCAGTTATCAAATCTTACCAAACAAAAGTATTATTTTAAATGTTTATTAAATATTTTAGATAAATTTGATAATTAGTACCTCGAGTTAATAAATTTTAAATTAGACGCAAATATAATTTACGCGATTTTTTCGGGGTTTTACATTGGGACTCATGGGTTTACTACTAGTTGTTATGGAGTAATGGGGATGAAGTCAAAATTATAATCCCCATATCTACGTTAATATTTAAGTACTCAACGTGTTTTGATCCTCGCAATTCGGTTCATTAGTTAATTTTTATATATGTGAAAGTTCAAGTGTAGGGATACAACTATAAATCCCTTATGATGTATTATTTTGCGGATGGTAGGGCACGAGTGTATGGAAAAAGGACGTGATAATTCGGCTAATTAATAAGAGATAACTAGGGAGTAAGGATAATCTAAGTAAACATACTTTTCCCATCATACGAGTTCACCAATTTACTTTTCTTGCAATTAATTTAATTTAGTTTTAATTAGTTTAATTAAGTAGTTTAAAAAACCTACTCTTCAAACCCCGAGATTTTACTTGCTTTCATAAAACATAAAAATACAAAAAGAATCATCCTACACCTCTAGACCTAATTCGCCATACACTTTGACGTTGATAACATCAAACAGTCCTGAATATTAAGTGTCAATTTCCCTAGATAATGCTCGTATTTTATATCATTTATATGGATTTACGCTTGTTTTCCTCTATATTTCACTTTCAGGTAAAATACGAGCATTGGAGCTAAAGAGACGCGGATTTGGAGAATTTATAAAAGATTTATCATAGTATGCTCATTTTGAAGCAGTTACGGCATAACTCCTCTCTCACATTACGCCGTAACTAAAGTGTGGCTCATAAAACCAACTCAACTAAGATTAAATCCCCAAAGATTACGACGTAACCAACTAGGTCAAATGAGGTTCCACACATCGAAGCTACGCCGTAACTCTTGCATCAATTACGGCGTAACAAAAAATTATTGAAGATACGACGTAACTCCTTCGATAGTTACGCCGTAACCAGCAGTTTTAGTGCAAAATACGAAGAATTGGATGTTACGGCGTAACTCTTATAATTAGTTACGCCGTAACCATATCTGGCCTATAAATACCCACAATTTCCAGCATTTTAAATCATCCCATTTCACACACAACACAAAGTGAACGTGAGTAAAAGTCAAAGGCAAATCTAGAGGAGCATACGGAGCTATCTCCAAGGGAGAAATCACTCCCCTACGATAAGCATTAGCTTATTATCTTTTCTTTACTTTCAATTCATGTATTTCGTAATGTTAAACATTGAATCGATTGTTATAGTTAATATGAGCGGCTAAGCACCTCTGGTGCTGACCTAGTTATGATTCTTTAATTATTTTGTTTGCGTTTACATTGCTTCCGTATAATTATTTCTAAGTGTATGCATGCATAGTTTGTTGGTAGCAACCCTTGTTTCGGTAGTTTTGAATGGCGGTAGTGGCTAGTTACTTAGGAGATATGACCAACTGACCATAAGTAAGTAGACTGAGATGGGAAGGGTAAGATATGACCAACTGACGACCCTTTCTTCTTGTGCGATTTGACCAACTGATAACATACCGTTTGGATGAACTTAAGAAGTAGGGGTGAGTGTTTAAGATGCTAGCGCCCGAGCACTCACTATTATGAATCTAGCATGTAGCATTACTTAATGACTTGGATTAGGGGACTAAGAACAACTGGACTTATGACGGGTCACCTGATTTCTCCAGTGGGACCCTTTGCTGATAGGTTAGGACGAACTGACCAAATGATGTCCTAGCGACTTTGACCTCACCTGAAGTAATTGGAAGTAATTAGACGTGAACATCACTAATTAGGATGAATAACTAGGTTAGCACCCCTCTCCTCTATTGATCACAACCTTCGCCTTTATTTGCTTTAGTAGTTAATTATATCAAAATCATATTAAAATCTGTGACACCTAGACTTAGTTTAAATCCGCACACATAGCTCTTGGGACGACCTCGGTTTTACCAAATTCTACACTACAACGACCGGGTACACTGACCGTTAGTGCATTAGAGTAGATCATAGGTATAACGAGACAATATAAATATTAAAACATGTTCAGTAAAACCTGCATCAAGTTATTTTTGAACGGCGACATTTTATTAACTAGCAAGGCGCTAGAACAAACATTACAAAGAAATTAAACGAGGGGTTTTAAGCCAAGTATCCCAAGAAAACATCCTGTTACATCTATTATAACACCAATGAAAGGAATTAGACACGATATCGTCGAAGATCACTGAACGAGTAGGCAGGGTAGAATAAAAAATAGAACGGTGCCGAAGCCCCCATATATACCACCAAGCAACATAGAAAACGCCTTCTAATAAGCTTTTAACTTTAGAAGAAAGCCGAATAGAAGAAAACCATGAAGACTACTCCGAAAACGAGGACCAACTCTGCCAATCTAAGTCCCACCATCGATACACGCGTCGTAAAACTGCCCGAGCCAAAGAACACCGTAATAAGACATGGGAAACATCTTCCTCACCTGTGAGACAAAGAGGGCAGGAAGACGACTCCAAAGTAATACCTCTACGAATCAGATTAATCCTAGTAGGAAGACAATCACGTCGAGCTCGCCAAGCAAAAATGTTTATCTTAATAGGAACACCCTTCACCCACCTAGTAGATTCAGTAGTGGGTGATTGGTTTATAAGAAAGAAGAGAGAAACTACCAAAAAATGCACCAATCACTCATTGACACGTCAGCGAGTAGATTTTTGTGTGAATTTTATAAGTGGGTCTAGCATTCCTCGTTAAAGAATACTTTCAATGTAAATAATATTGTGGGTTTCATAATTATGACTATATTAAATTACTATCATAACAACAATCCACAAAAAGTTGTAGATTGGCGGGAATACCCTGATTTCGGGTGCCTTTTGGCACCAGCCATTGTCCACCTCACAAGGAATAGCTCCGGCAACTCTCCTGGCCTAGTGGGGCACCAACTGGAGTGAGCACGAGCCAAGACTCGGACCCCTGAGCTCTTATTCCACAAAGTTTCTCCAGCGTGCCCATAGGTTTTGCGGAGGTAGGTACCTATATGAAGCAAATGCTAAGGATGAGACTTGAACTTGGGTCTATTGACTAAAGCACAAGTATTTCAACTATTGGACTAATGCTCTATTGGTATGATAACAACATATTAGCTATACTTCTGTTGGTCTGAAAGTATATCATGGGTTCCATTCCTTTTTTTATCTCTAAATAATCAAATAACTCATGAAAATTACAGTATTTATTTATCTCACTAATCATTTATGCCAGGTCTATTTTTATTTTTATGATACCAAAATCTAATTAGCAAAATCAAACAATGATATTGGAATTGATTTCACAACTAACACATATCAATTCTACGCTTTTATCAAAGCTATACCGATTATGATTCATAACAAAAAACCAAACGACACCTAAAGTCTTTATATTACGTAATCTATTATTTTCTCATGATGCCAGGATACTGGATCTTGTGTTTTGGTCATTTCTTTTCTACTAGTCTGGTTGTGTTATCTTAATAGTTTTTATTTCGTTCTTGGGGACTTTTTTTATTTTATTATTATATTTTTTTAAGTAAGATGGTTGCTTTTTATTTTGTACTTTGGTTTTGGTTCTCTTTATATGTATTTGTTGCCTTTAAAAAAAGGGTTTTTCTAACATGTGTCTCCATACGCATTTAAGACACAAAAAGGACGATCCGCGAAAAGGCGTCCGGATCACAAAAGGACGTCCTACCTTTTATCGGATCCACAAAAATACACTTTTCAAATAAAATAAGACAAACAAGCCTTTAGTCCAATTTATTTAAAAGTTAGTTTCTTAAACGTTAAGGTTTTTTACCACGGGTAGCTCTCGGATCGGTGTGGGCGGCACCGCCGTTTTACACTTAACATGGATTTATGGGAAGCCAAGAAGACCGTTGGAAATTTAAGCGGGACGTGTTAAAAAATTTTTGTCTCTTTTTTTGTAAAAAAAAAAAGAAAAAAAAAGAAAGTAATGTACTATTTAAACATATCTTAATAAAAAATAAGACAAACAATTGCAATTTATTTAAAAAGTTAGTTTCTTAAACGTTAAGGTTCCGAGCGGCACTGCACCACCCTTAGTAAAGCTTCTCCATCTTGTTATAAAAAGAGTTCCAAAAGTAATCACAATGCTAGTCATTTAAAAGCCCTTTTTATGGCAAATATGTCACGAGTCTACTCAATTGAAAAGTGTACAACCAGTTTTTTAAAATATTTCTATTACATAGAAACTAATGAGAAGATATCTTAAAAAGTAAAAAAATAAGAAATAATTATAATCATGTATCAAAAATGAATCGACTTGAATATGATGCATTTTTAATTTTTTAGATGCATTATAATGTATTTTCTAGCAAAAAATTATATGCATATACATATATTAGATGCATTTCATTAAGTTAGACGAATTATATGTATTTTTCGTCCTTTGCGGGTCAAATTTATTGCTAGTACTACTTTGTATCGTTTTAACTTTTAAATCATTTTCGAAACTAATTGAGATGCATCTAAATGAATAAAGATGCATTAACTCAAGTTGATGCATCTCAAATGTTGTTATAGTTATTTCTCATTTTTCTTATTTAATTTTTTTTTCTTAGTGGATTTTACCCTTATTTCTATTATATATTCACTTTTAGAAAAAAAAAACACAGTTTAAAAAAAGTGAGATCATTATATTTTTTAACCAATCAAATATCATCATAATTTATTATTTTTTTTAACTAGTTAAAATAAAAAATAAACTAACTATTTTAAAATATCTCAAAAATAAAAACATAGACAATAATTTTAAGACGATAAAATTTATACGTTAGTGTGAGTAGAAAATTGCTTTAATCTTTGGCTCAATGACCAAAAATCCTTAAGTCATTGCTAAATAAAGTTATTGATGTAACCAGAAAAATCTATTAACCTATTTTATTTTATTTTTTTGAGAAAATAAAAGTTTTCCATCTACCTCTTATTACCTTTTATTGAAGGCCTTTTAAAATTAACGTTGCGTTTTCAAATTATTTCTTGAAAAGAAATGAAAAAAGTTGAAATGAATCTGCGAATTTATGTGGCCGTTTAGTTGGAGAGAAATACTCCATTTTTTCAAAAAATTTTTCATATGAAAAGAAAAAATGAAACCCGCTTAATCATGACTTTTTCCAATAATTTTCCAAAATACGAATTTCTCATTATCCAATTCTTAATAAAAAATGAAAATACCATTACACCTTTATCACTTTTTTCATTTCTAAAATAATAACCCATTTCCTCTCACCCCACTCTTATCACGCCCACCTTCCATCGCCTTCACCTTCCATCGCCGCCCACCTCTCCGTCCACCGCCTCCGCTTTAAAAAAGGAAAATATAACTCAACTAAACGGATTTTCAAACTTCTCAACTCTTCTGTAAAAGAAAACCATTCCTCTCTTTTGAATTTTGAAACGGAAAATTTTCGCGAAAATTTTTCATCAACTAAAAGTTCTCGTCCGCGGATTTAAAAAAAAAAAAAACTTATACATCAAAACTATTTATTACAAAATAACCAATATAACCTTTATTATTCTATATCTCATATGTTATATATTGTTTATATATGATTAGAATTGTTTATATATGATTAGAGCATGTACAACGATTAACGCCGGAACCGGCGTTGAGCCGCGTTATCCGGCGTTAATCGTTAGGGTTCCGGCGTTATTTGAGCGTTGGAAGGCCGGCGTTAACATCTCAACAGGCGTTATCCACAATATAAAAAAAAAAAAAAAAAGAAAAAAAAAAAATTCAATTCACCCCCCCTAACGCCTAGTTACCATTAGGGTTTAAGAATTTTACATTTTAGCCCCTAAACGGCTAGTTTTATTTTTTTATTTAAAATCAAAAAGATTTTCTTACCACTATAAATACCTAACTAAAACAATTTTTTTTTCACACTTCCACTACTCAATCCTCTCAATCTTATAATTCAATTACTGAAAAAAAAATGTCGGGAGGCAACAACGATGATACATTCTTCAATCTTCTCAGTGGTGGGTGGAATACCTCAAACCCGGGTTCATCATCAAACCCGAACGCGGGTTCATCTTCAAACCCCAACGTCTCTTTTCCCAACCGACTAGGCTTGTCGAGCCAAGAAATGTACCTACAACATCAACAATATCTGTATTGGCAACAAAGTCAACAAAGAACCCTAAACACCAACTTTCAAAATCTACAATTCTCACAACACTCACAACATTCACAAACTGAAATACATGATGTTCCTGAAACACCCACGTCATATCCAAAAAAATCCAAAGGCCGTGTTAAACGAAAGTCAAAAAAATCCAAAGACCCCGAGCCCGAACCAATCGATGATGATGAAGAAGAATACGCTACTGGGCGTTGGCAACCAACAGAGGAAGAATTACTTGCGTGTGTTATATAGTCATTACGGAGGATCCGAAGTTGGTGCACAACCCAAAGATACGCTTTTGGTATCGGGTCACAAATGAGTTCAATAGACTCAATTTTCAACGACGCAACAAGGATATGATGTCAAGCAAGTGGAAAACGTTGAACCACTGTTGCACAAAGTTCAACGCTTGTTACAAACGTGCGCAACGGGAACAGAGAAGCGGGGAAAGTGAGATGGATGTCATGAAACGGGTGAAGCAATGGTATCGTGAGGAGCACAAAGCAGCACCGTTTGCTCTAGATAAAGCTTGGGAGGTTTTGCGTATCATAAGAAATGGGACACGCCGGATCCAGTTGATTTAACCGGTGATGACCCAAGCCAAACAAACGAGGCTTTGTTTGGTCATGATGAACAACCACGCCCCATTGGAAAAAAACGTGCTTCCAAGAAACCAAGATCCGCGAGCACGACAAGTACTGGGGGAGCGAGCGCCGGAGGAACGAGCTCGTCAAGTCATTTCACCGAAACTATGGCAAACAGTATCGATCAACGTGAAACCGCCCAAGCGGCGATCGGGCCCAACAAGTCAAAGATGAAACAATATGAGGTTGGAAGAGATGAAGTTTTGATGGTTGATCTCAAGGCCAATATCCAAATGTCGCGCTTGGATCAACGACGAAAAAGACCGAATCATCAAAAATATAACTTGCAACCTCGCCGATCATTGTATTACTCGCCATTTCCTTTATGTTGTAACGCTTAATTTGCGGTGTGTTTTTATTTCGTTCTAACTTTTTTTTTTTTTTTTTTAATTTTATTTATTTATTATATTTTTTTAATTTCCTATTGTAATATGTTTTCAAATTAATGATATGTTTTTTTAATAAATGAAGTATTTGTTTTAATTTAGGGGTTGAAATTGAAAATATCAAATGTTAAAGTTTAACTTGGGATGTTATTATCGTGGGTGTTTTTGGGGATGTTAAAGTAAAATGTTAAAGCTGATATAACGCTGACGTGACAAATGTTAATATTTAACATATGTTATTATTGAGAGTGCTCTTAAAAGGGCATAATTATAATCACGTCTTTTTTCTTTTCTTTCAATCAAACTAAAGAATACAACTTTCATAAATTCTTTTCTAAAAGCATGAAATAAAAAAGTAACCTACTTTCCTTTTCACTTATTTTCTTTACTTTCCTTTAACTATCATTTCTATTTCACCGAATACACACTAGAGAAAGTTTGTCTCCAAATCTTATCGTGTTACCTGTTAGTTAAGATGCTTTGATTCGCCTTAAACTTCATGAACTTATAAATTACTTTAAATAATCCAACTTATTAGTTTTGTGAGCATAAAATATCTTATTTGATTCTTTAAAGTGAGTACAATGAACTTGTTCAACAAACCTTTAAAAAGTAGACAAAATATTTAGCGTCACTCAGGATGTATACCGCGATGAAATTAAGGTACGTGGGGAATATTCTAGTTGGCGATGCTCTTGGGAAAGAGTCAACGTTGACCGTTAACATCACATGAGATTTTAAATCCATAGTATTACGTAGTACGATTGAAATAACCACATCCAATGATACACTTTTTCTTAACGTCATATTCTCACTGAAACTAACATATGTAGCTAAAAACATTGACCACGTACGGACCTTCTTGGCATCTTGGCCATCCAAACATTTTTGTCGTTGGTGTATTTTGTTTAATAAGTTAGTGCAAAGGTTTTGTTTTAGTAGTTTGGCCATCCGAAAAGTTAATTATTAATGTTTTGACTTTTGACCCTTTTAACAAAATGATTTAAGTTTCATCAATGGCTAAACATACAACACTAAGAGAAAAGTGACACTCAAACAACCAGATCAATAATACGCTGGATGATGGCGGGACTTTAATTTAGTACCTCTTGGTAGTGTTTAAAGAGAGTGTTTAACACGCATGGATTAGTTTCATCTAAGGTCTAGCTAACTGTAACGCTAATGCTCTTTTCGCTACTGAGACTTTTAGGTATCTGTTTAAAGTGAATTCTAAAAATAAATAATCTATTTTGTTAAAATTAAAACGTATGAATAATTTACTTTCATGATTGTTAATACAAGTAACTTACGTTTATTTAAGAGATAATTTTTTAAACGACCCATTTTCATTATTATTCTACGAAATTGAACTTCGCACATGAAATTTACAAAATGAACTTAAAAATCAACCATTAGATTCATTTCAGGATACATTTTTAACCGTACACGTGTCTACGATTTTTCTAGGCAATATATTTACGCGACTGAAAAGTTCAATGAAGATCGATTCAGCTTTGGGCGATATATGGGCGATTCCTAGGCGAGATATGGACTCTGGGCGATATATGGGCGTTTCTTGGGCGAGATATGGACTCTGAGCGACATCTATGGTGACTGGGCGAATACATAGGCGACTAATATTTTGATTGTTGAGATAGGATACTTTGAAAATGAGATGAAGAAATGAAGCATAGATCATTGCCTTTTATAGGCATCAATTTGAAGCAATTACATCATGTATGACAATCTTTTAAAGCAAGTTGTAGTCCCACTTGCAAGATTCTTCATCCATATACAATGTATCCTATCTCAACAATCTCCCACTTGAAGATTAGATTGAAAATCAATCAATCTTCACACCGTTATCCTTCCTTGCACTTTCATGTTGCTTGCGTTTCTGCTAGGCCGCATGCGGACCGGCACCATATAAACTTGTCACAGTTGATTGCTTTCATCAGATAATCTACCACGTTATCATTAGTATGAATTTTCTTCATATCCACGGTTCCTTCTTCCCCTTTCTCACGAACGAAGTGATACTGAACTCGTATATGCTTTGTCTTTGAATGAAATGCTGGATTCCTTGCCAGATACAATGCGCTATGATTGTCACAAAATAGAGTAATTTTCTCTTGTTTGTGCCCCGACCTTTTCCAACAACATCTTCAACCATACCGCTTCTTTGCTGGCTTGAGCAGCTGCAACATATTTTGCTTCCGTAGTTGACATAGCCACAACCGATCGCAGCTTTGAAACCCACCATCGTTCCGGAAAGTATAAATGCATACCCGTTGGTTGATTTACTCCGCCAAGATCACCCGATAATCGTAATCAACATATCCATTGACAGCTAAACCCGATTTCCATAACATAATGCAACATTCGAGGTTCCTTTAAGATATCTAAAGATTCTCTTCACGCCTTCCCAATGCTCTCTACCAGTTCCGCCATGTACCGACTCACTACTCCCACTGCATGTGCAATGTCTGGTCTTGTACAAATCCTCGCGAACATTAAACTTCCCACTGCTGATGTATACGGTACTCGAGACATCTCCATCCTCTCTTCTTCACTGCTAGGACTCATCTTGGAGGATGACTTGACATTAGTAGGAAACGGGGTTGATATTGACTTACAATCTTGCATATTGAACCTTTGCAAGATTTTATTCACATAACTTTTCTGTGAAAGCCAAATTTTCCTACTAACTCTATCTTGGTGAATTTGCATCCCTAGAATCTTGTTTGTGGGTTCAAGGTCTTTCATCTCGAATTCCTAGCGAGTTGTACCTTCAGTTTACTGATACGATCTTTGTTGGGGCCTGCAACCAACGTGTCGTCAACATATAACAACAAAATGACAAAATCATTGTCTCCAAACCTCTTGTAATATGAACAAGGGTCTGCATGTAGTCTCTAATATCCAAGGCCAATGATGAAAGAATCAAATCTCTTGTACCAACACCACGGCGCCTGCTTTAAACCGTCAAAGATTTGTTTAGTTTGCAAACCAAGTTCTCTTTTCCTTTTTTGTAACATATTGGATTTCATAAACACATAACAAACATTAATATGGGTCGAATTGCTTAGAGGTTTTAGAGAGAGAAAGTGGGAGCCTTTCTAGAGAGAAAGTGAAAGAAAACATATAAGGTTAGATTAAGATGAATGAAGGTCCAACCTCTACCTTGGGAGGTAGAGGGTATTTATAGTTACATACTAACGCCCTCCTTCGGATGTGGATCGTGCATACAGTGGGTAAAGACCCGTCCTTCCTCCACGGTGTTGCTCTAAACTAAATAACTAACTAATAAAACAAGAATAACGATATGTCTACGAGCTAACTTATGCTAGATTATATTTGGGGTGACCGACTCTTCACTATGGAATTTCTAATTCCTAACAATCTCCCCCTAAGGGAGGTCACCCCATGTTTTACATTTCGAATCCTAGCATTCTATTAAATCTTCAGTCTTGAGCTCGTAGACATTAATTCTTCAACATCTGCATCTTTGTGCTTTAGCAGTGATTCTTTAAAGTCCGATAACTTTGTACTTTAAGTGGAGGCCTTTATACTGATTCACATCTTTGATGATCTTTGAGCTTTAATTGAGATCATCAGCCACAATAAATCTCTGGATCACCCTTTATTGTGTTGCCATCATGTGAAGTTGTGACTTTTGGACCGACATGCTCACACCTTTTGGATCATGACATCTTTTTATCAGAGTAGCGGAAGCTATACTGGTTCAAGATATTTGCAACAGCGTAGCAGAAGCATAGTATAAAAATATATGAGCCGAGTTATGTAGATAGGCACTTGTCATGATGTCTTCAATTAAGTGTGGTTGCTTGTGAGCATGCGGCTTTGGATTGACTCTCAATTCGATCACCGCAACCGTCAAATGTACCGCAAACAACAGCTAGCAATAAAACATACGAAAGTGTCTTTGATCACTTTCGTTGAATTGAGGTACACGCCCACGGTTCCCGCTGATCAATACAAGTACTTCCGTGATCGTAGAATTCAAGAATCTCCTCGACAGGTTTCGCAATGCTTCTAGTGTTCTCAAACCGAACGCCTCAAAGAAGACAACACGGAGTGAGTGAACCAAATAATTGAGATTCACTGATTGATAGAAAATGATTTGAAAACAATCGCGTATTCCTTAAGATAGAGTTTTGCAATACGACGAAGGTTTTATAAGAAAAATCAATTTTCAATCATAAATACCCTTTTAATTTTGAAAGATTAATACACAGTCGATGTGCTAGAGAAAATACTTTTTGAGCACAACGATTGGTTTTTCAAAGGTATCCGTCAATCCATTTCCTGGACCAAGGTTGATTCAAGATTGAATCGCCCCATCATTTCTATCCAGTTGTCACAAGCTTGATCTTTAGAAAAGATCTCACATGTCACCCACCAAGAGCTTGTTTGATGTTGGCTCTAGAAGGATTTCCATCTTCATCGTGAATACTTTTACGTATCACTCGGATGTTCTGGCAATACCACAATGATAATGTGTAGGACTCTTAATATATTCTTACTTCCCACATTGTGTGAAACAAGAAGTCTTCATTAATTTAGTGTCCTAATGAGATGTTGTGGATGATCTCTTGGCTCTAGACTCAATTGTGCACATTTGGTTCTTATGCCGAGACTAGGAGAGGTCTCCTTCTTCAATATCAACAATCTCTAGAGAAAGTCGATAGATTATGTCTTCCTCGTGAGAATGAAACAAGCCCTTTTAAGAGGAACTTGAGTAGCTTGGGAAGTTTAGTGCAAGGCGTCCACGGGTCCATGACATCTTGTCTTCAATACCAGTGTTACCTTAGTAAACACCAAGAGCATATGTATTGAACCCTTCATCGCCCTAAGGTTGAATTATTGAGGGCTATTTCTTTTCACCCTTTCATATTCATTTCTTTTTCATTCTTCAACCCCTTCAAGCTTACCGAGACTTCATAACTAGAACCTTGTTGGGTTTATTCCAAGACTAGCTCGCCTCATCCGCACTCTTCCATATCTCATTTTTCTCCTTTTTCATCATACCTAAGGACTCTACACTATCTAGTGGATTGTCCCTGGGTAGATCCCTCCGGCTCGGCGGATCGTGGAACGAATACCTAACCTAACCATCCTTATAACACCATGCATAAAGTAAATTGGTCGGTCTTTTGGTATTGTTCTTTCCTTCTCGAAACCAATTGAAAAATCATTTGGAAAAACAATCAAGGTACTTGTGATACGAGATCAAAGCATTATGTACCTTAATAGTTTTGATCATTTAGAAAACCTCCCCCTCAACATGTGCATATGATTTAGAAATTGTTTAGCATATGGAGGCAAGAGGACTTTGAAATATTTTCTTTGATCACAATTTTCATAGAAAAAGCCATTTGATTTTCTTGGTAAATGCTCCCCCTCAATATGTGCATAGGATAAGTAAAATCTGTTAGGAATTAGAAATTCCGGTATTAAAGAGTCGGTCACCTCAAGTATATGTAATCGTTAGAAAGCTCGTAGTCGTAGTTTCTTAAGTTAAGTAGTATTTAGTTAAGTAACACCGTGGAGGACGGACGGGTCTTTACCCACAGATGCCCGATCCACACCGATGTGTGGCGATTTATGTAAGACTATAAATACTCTCTACCTTCCAAGGTAGAGAGTTGGAGCTCATAATAATATCTTTCACTTTCTCTCACTAAGTTCCCTAAACCTCTAACTTTCTCTCTAGAATTCCATCTATATGCTACTTTGTGTTATGGTTTGATGTGTATGTGAAAAGTTATATCTTACAATTGGTATCAAGAGCCATGGTTAGATCATATCTTGCACATCTTTGGATTTATAGTGGTTTTAGGTGGTTTTGAGTTTGAAAAGTTTAGTGGTTTTGCATCATTTGGGTGATTTCTTGTGTTAAAGTTTGAATTTTGTTGGTACTTTTATGTTTAGAATCATCACAAGTGTTTAGGTTTTCATTTGGTAAGCTTGAATCATCTTGGTTGGGTTGTTTTGGATTGAAAAGTGATGTTTATATGGTTTTCAAGCTAGCGACTTAGCTCACGGAGTATTTTCTTGGTAGCGACTTGCTTCACATTTTGTAGCGACTTACGGTGTTGGAGCTAGCGAGTTAGATCTAGCGAGTTAAAGTACAAGTAGTGGACTCTCCACACACGAGTAGCGACTGGTGGTAGCGACTTGGTCTCAGAGCGAGTTGCTCTTTAGCGACTTGTATCTCTAGCGACTGTGTAGCTAATTGTCGCCAAAATTTGGCTAGCGACTTGGTCCAGAGCGAGTTACTACTTAGCGACTTGCTTTCCGTCTAGCGACTTGGGACTCTAGCGACTTAGCTTGCTAGCGAATTAATTGGTAGCGACTTAGTGCATTTGTTTCTAGCGACTTAGTGCATTATCATCTAGCGACTTGAGTGATTGTTTACGGTTTTCTCTTGATTTAGTAAAATCCCGTGAAAGAATCTATTTCCGGTTTAATCATAGAGTTATAAAATCCCGTATAATCTGTTAACATGTCTACCAACGCCCCTACCGCCATCTCCATCATTGTCGAGGATGTACAAGCAAATGGCTCGAGATACTCGCCCACCCATGCTTGACAGAATCGACTACGATTCTTGGGCTCAACGAATCGATTGTATTGCCTTGAAAGGAAAATGGTGTCAACATTCTCAAATCCATTGATGAAGGACCATATCGGGTTGAGACGACTAGAGACATACTTGATACTAATGAAGATGGTACTCTGCTTACGGAATGGATGGACCTAAGATGTATGATGAGCTTGATGATAAGGAGAAAAGAGATTCGATGCGATATCGTGGCTTCAAACATTGTTCTTCAAGGTCTTCCTAAAGACATCTACAAGTCGATCAATCATAACATCGATGCAAAGGCGCTTTGGGATAATGTTAAGATGCTTCTCTCGTGTTCGTAATTAACTATGGAAGACAGAGAATCCCAACTCTATGACGAATTTGAGCACTTCAAGATGAAACCGATGAGAGTGTCTATGAGTACTATGTGAGATTTCATAAGTTAGTGAATGACATGAGGAACATCGAATGACTATGCCTAACATTCACCGAACTCAAAGTTTGTGAACAACATGAATCCCGAATGGCACAAGTTTGTCACAATTGTGAAGCTCACTAAAGGATTGAAGAATACAAACTATGAGCAACTCTATGCCTTCCTCCTTCGTAATGAGAGACATGCTATGTTTGAAAAATTGATTCTCAATCGCTTCAAAACCAACCAGGAGAGACAAGCTCGCCTAATGACTCAACAACTTTCTACTCAAACATCGGAATCACAACCAAAGCATCACAAGTCATACCCTTGGGTAATGGTAATCACAAACTCATTCCCGATCCTATGTTCAAACAAGTCGATGTCGATGCACACGTGGGTAACATCATTAATCAACTAGCTCTTCTCATTAGTCAAAACATGAATTCTCTCCCACAAACCAACAACAACCTCGAATCGCATCTAACCCACATAATCAAGCCACCGTTAAAGATGGAAGGATCGTGGTGCAACCAGCTTCAGAAAGACAGATGATCGTGGAAGAGGTGGAGTCGGGAGAGGTTATGTTGGCAACCGTAATCGAGGAAGAAATGGTAACCAAGGTCAAGCTAAGCCAATCAAATGCTATAACTGTGGTGGTGAAGGACACATTGCTAGGAACCGCACATCTCCAAAGCGCCCATGAATCGCCGATTATTTCGTAGATAAGATGTCACCGCACAAGCTCGTGACAATGGTGCCGCTTTGGATGAAGAGGAATTGTTGCTTTCTTGCCGAGGGCAATGCCAAGACCTATGATGCGATGTGGATGAGCAACTTATTCGTGAGATAGGTCACAATCATCGAATGCCTTTCAAGTCGCCGATCGTGATGCATACGACTGATGTAGATGATGGACCCATCGCACACACAATCTTTATGGCTAGCATCTCTCCAATGGTTTCTCCCAAGATCTCTTCTTCACCACAAGTGGCCCATCCAAGGACAAACTCATCTCGAGGTATTAAAACTATACGATGATGTCGATGTGCAATGATGCATGACAAAGTACAATCAATCGAAACTATTGAATCAAATGTTGAAAATATGGGTAATGACAATATTGTCCCATACGATCAATACGTGAAACAAAGTGAAAGTGAAGTTGTACCAAGTGATGCATCTCCTGCAATCAACAATGACTATGTCTTTGATGAATACACCGCATGTGCTCCCGATGATTCCATAATTTCAACTAAATGCCTATAAGGAACGTGTTGCTATTTATGAACAACGTGCAAAATTTGAGTTGACCACTCGTGAGCGTGAAATGGATGACCAAGTATGTACAAGAATTAGAAAAAGTAAGTTTAGAGAAGAAGTATTGAAACAAGAATTACATTCCTTGCAAGAAAAACTTTCTAAAACAAATAAGCAAAACAAGAACTTCAAGAAAATGTGAAAATGCTTAAGCAAGAATTTAATGCAAAGGAATCAAAACTCTTGAGAGATTTTTCCAATCTAAAACTTTGAAAACAAACTTGAAAACAAGTTGTACATACAAGGAAACACCATTCGATCGCTCACATGGTCACTAAACATCGAGTCTTAAGCGATAAGCATAGCATTCCCTTGTTGAGGAACCTAATCCGAGGTAATTAAAAGGCTAGAAATGCTCATAAGGTGCTTTATGATGGTAATGAAATCCTTAAGCCTAGGCGTAAACCTAGTTGCGTTGAGTGCACCGAGGAAGATAAGAAATCAAATGAAATCACTAGGAAAAGATGAATAAGAAACAAAATGATCCCAAATGCAAAGAGAAAACATAATTATCACTCCTCATGATTACAAGAAGGAAAACTGGATTTCCTTGAACAAGTTTAAGCCTCGACTTTGTTGACTCCCGAACAAGTCTTCGAAAAAGGATTTAGATAAGCGAAAGCGGAAAATATTGTTGAAACAAACCTCCCTTAGGAAAATGCCTAGAGCGACCGTGTATCCTCCTAATACACCAATGCATCTTGTACCTAGAAAAATTGCCACTAAAAGCAAGACATTAATTAGCCAATACGTGATATTTCAACTATTTGTTGATTTTGAGAAAACTTGCAAGAAAAGGATCACACCCACGTATAATCAAGGAGAAAGGGTTTTGAACAAATGAAAGAATGTTATTTGATCGAGGTCATGCCCTTCTTTAAACTTCTAAAAGATCACTTTGAGAGTCTTAAAAGGGATAGAAACCGATATTAAGGGAATGGAAAAGGAATTTGATGCAATGGTTGTTGAAGTTAGTGACTATGAGCGCAGCAATCAAATATAATGAGATTGAGAGAAAGAACTTGCATACATTAAATGAGAATCTTATTATCGAATGTGTTGCTCAAGATGTGTTTTTCATCGCTCAAATTGCTCTATTAATGCTTCCAAATTTCATGAATTATCTCGGCCCCGAAAGTCTCCCATGATCGTGTCATTGAGCTTGAAAAACTAATTCTAAACTAAATGAGAAAATTGAACGGATGATCACGACAATTTCGTTAAACATTTTTCTAAACTAGAAGTTGAGCATTTTAATTTACAACTAAAATATCAACATCTTAAAGAAAATGTCAAAACTTCAAATGTCAAGACATCTTCGATGCTCCGAGTTTGATGCGCTTTTCAAATTAACAAACGTGATGAATGATTCAAGCTCGGCAACACGATCGAAAGTTGAAAGCCCAAATCTCTCAATTAAAGGGTCAAACAAACAATATGACAGCTCCCAAATGCCTCCTTCTTTAGATTCTCGAAATTCTCAAACGTTTCATCTTCAAAACCTAGTAAATGCTTTACAAAAGGAAAACGAAAGTTTTCTAGAAGAAAATGAAAAGATTAAACGTCACTTCAATGAGTTGTTTGAATCAATTAAAGTCACTCGTAACAAAAACAACGAACAAATAACTTCATTGCAAAAGGAAATTGAGAATCTGAAGAGTCAGGTAAAAGGGAAAATGCCAATGATCAATGGGGAGAATGGTGTATCAAAGGTTCACTCTTGTAATAAATATGCTTTATCTGTGACATATGTCCCCCCTCATCTAAGGAACAACAAGCTTGCCATTCAAACATATTTCTCATCCCTTAAGGATTGTTTAGAATGCCTGCGTGAGATTGTTGAAGAGGATAAGCTAGAGAAACCTCATGATAATGCAATTGGACATGCATGCTTATATGCCAAACGATCTCAAGAAATCTTAGAATGCTTGATCACAATATGCCCAAAGACATTAGGTGAGAGAGTTAACCCTTTGATTCCATGCTCAATGCCTAAGGCCAAGTATGATATGCACTCGATTCCCAATGTTTTGAATGTGAACCGTAGTGTGCCGTTAAAGGGGTCAGATTCTAGATCTGTCAATGCTAAGAAAGAGAACTCAAGTGTACCTTCTAGAGTACAAATCTCAAGACTCTAGTGTTAAGAATGTGAAACTTAGTGCACCGCATGTAGTTCGATCCCAAAGACATCTAAACAGTGGTGCAAAGAGTAGTAAACCAAACTAATGTTCCCATTCCCCTACAGAGTAATCATGACATTAAAGGGAGCAGTCAAAGTCTCAAGACAATACAAGGAATGATAGGACCTCGCAAGCTAAGAATGTGCACCGAAAAAGTAGAAGAACAATCTAGGAACTTTAAGTTTGAATCGAATAAAACGAATCGTGTTGATTCTAGTATTAGCCATAGGCGCATCGTAATTAATTCAATTCTAATACTATTTGCAAACCTTGTACCGATGTCCGCTTGAATTCGCTTTCTAATCATGAATGTGGTGTTAATGTTCGCCCAATGATGTTAATTGTCCAGCTAATATTGTTAATGCTAAAGTTCATGCTAAGAAGGCTAAAAGGCAAAACGTAAGAAAGTTAGAAAACAAAGGAAACCCACAGAAGAACATTCAAGAAAATAGGCTTTATTGGACACCGTTGGTCTTAAGACTAATCGATAATGCCCACTAGAAAATGGATGCCTCACCGGTAGAACTATTCCTTAAGAAGTGATCACACCGTGAATGTGGCTAATATCGACACTAGTACCGCATCTATTCACAACGATTCCATTGCCTCACTTTCTCGATATGAATGCTTCTATTTCGATGTGGGTGTTCCAAACATTGTTACTAACCAAATGGAACCCATTCTTGCATGGGGATCCCAATTATCCGCTTATCCATTCTTGTCTCGTGTTCAACCGCAGATCGCTCAAATCGCTCGTGGTACCGGACTCAGTCGCTCCAAGCATATGACCGAGACCGGTCATGCTCATGAACTTCGTGAGCAAATTCATCGGACCGTTAGATTTGGTAATGATCATTTCGGTGCTATTATGGGTTATGGAGATTATGTTGTTGGTGATAGTGTCATCTCTAGAGTGTATTATGTGGAAGGTTTAGGTCATAACTGCTCTCGTTGGTCAATTCGTGATTCGATCTAGAAGTAGCCTTCGAAAACATACCGCTTTGTTAGAGATCTTAATGGTAAGGAACTGTTAAAAGGAACTCGTGGCTCAAACCTTTACACCATCTCTATCGATGACATGATGAGGGCCTCCAATCGCTTGTTATCAAAGGCTTCTAAAACAAAGTCATGGTTATGGCATCGCTGCCTCAATCACTTGAACTTCGCACCATTAACGATCTTTCCGTAAAGGACTTAGTTGTAGGTTTACCTAGACTAAAGTATGAAAAGGATCATCTTTGTTCAAGATGTCAATTGGGAAAAAGCAAGAAGTATGCCCATAAACCCAAACCTACTAACTCACACGTAAGTTCTTCATATGATTCATATGGATTTATGTGACCAATGAGGGTGTAATATCTTTGGGAAGAAATATGTGTTAGTTGTGGTTGATGATTACTCTAGATTCACCGGTCAAGTTCTTAAGGACAAAGGATGAAACTCGATATCATCATCAAACTCATCAAACAAATTGCAGTTCGACTAAACAAAACCGCCGAATTATCGTAATGCATAATGGAACCGAGTTTGTCAACAAACAACTTAGTGAATTCTATGAAAGCGTTGGAATCACCATCAAAGAAGTGTTCCACGAACCCCTCAATGTAACGGTGTAGTTGAAAGACGAAATCGTACTCTTGTTGAAGCCGCTAGAACAATGCCGATCTACTCAAAGGTTCCAATGTTTCTCTGGGTCAAGCAATTGCCACCGCATGCTACACACAAAATCGCTCCCCGATTCACACTATTCATGGAAAACTCCATATGAACTTGTCCACAACAAAAACCTAATCTATCTTTCCTTCGTGTTTTGGTGCATTGTGCTATCCAACTAATGAGGGTCAAGACTTAGGCAAACTTAGGGCCAAAGTCGACATTGGAGTATTTGTAGGATATGCATCAAACAAAAGGGATACCGAATCTACAACAAAAGAACCCGAAATATCATGGAAACAATTCACGTTACGCTTGATGAGTCGACCGGTCAAATGGCTCCTGGACACTCCACCAGACCCGCACTTCAAAACAAATCCCATTGGTTCATCCTTGTTCCAAACTCCTCTCAAGAAACTCCATATGTACCTCCATCCAAGATGATGTAAAGAAATTGTTTGATCCTATGTTTGATGAACTGATGATTCAATTACTAATGAGGTGCCGATCCCTACAACAGAGGATGCTCATATTCCGTTGAATGAAGTCAATCCTTCGCCTCAATATCTTTAAGTCAAGAAGCACCGTCACGATCCTTCGCCTCATCAACAAATCATCATTCTTCAAATGTACATCATGGAAATGTTTCGCATCAATGATGAAGTTAATCCCTTTGCGACTCTCAAGATGCTCCATTTGAAAACATATTTGCTACTCCCGAATCATCATCGAACCATCTTCTTCAGAGACATCGACTCACCTACCTCGGTTCCTCAACAACCGCCACATGAACACCTCGTAAAATGGACTCACGATCATCCATTAGACAACATCATTGGTAATCCCTCTCGTCCCAGTATCAACCCGAAACAACTTGCAACCGATGCCTTATGGTGTTTCTTCAACTCCGTACTATCTAAGATCGAACCAAAAGATGTTAAAACCGCCATGAATGAAGACAATGGTTCAATGCCATGCAAGATGAAATTCATGAGTTTGATCGTCTTGATGTATGGGAGTTAGTACCGCCTCCAGATCGTGCTATGATTATAGCTCTAAAATGGATCTTCAAAGTAAAACTTGATGAGCATGGTGATGTGTTGAAGAATAAGGCTCGATTAGTTGCTAAAGGATATCGCCAAGAGGAGGGTATAGACTTTGAAGAATCTTTTGCTCCAGCTTGCTCGAATCGAGGCAATCGTAATCTTTCCGCTAATGTCGCTAGTAAGAACATGGTAGTTTATCGATGGATGTAAAGACGGCATTTCGAACGGAGATCTTAAAGAAGTCGCTCACGCCGCCCAACCTCAAGGATTTGTGAATCAAGAGCATCCTACTCACGCTTATCGCTTGAAGAAGGCTCTTTACGGTTTAAAGCAAGCTCCAAGGGCATGGTATGATACATCACAAAGTTTCTTCTATCAACCGGATTCATCAAAGGAGCAATTGATCCTACATTGTTCACCGTGAAGTCGTGCAAACATTTGATTCATGTTCAAATTTATGTTGATGATATTATTTTTGCCTCGACCGACCCAATGGAATGTGATCGTTTTTCAAATGAAATGAGTTCAAAGTTTCAAATGTCAATGATGGGACAAATGTCATTTTTCTGGGATTACAAATTTCACAAAGTCCCGAGGCATTTTCATAAATCAATCTAAATATGCAATGAGATTTTAAAGAAATTTGGATTTGATTCAAGTGACCTCGTTGACACCCCATGATTGACCGAACCAAACTAGATGAGGACCTCTCGTGGATCATGATTGACCAAACGAAATATCGGAGTATGATTGATCCCCGATGTATCTCATCGCTAGTAGACCGTACATCTTGTTCATTGCTTGCATGTGTGCTAGATACCGTGCTAAGCCTACTAAAAGCACCTTGAAGCGCTTAAACGGGTCTTTCGGTATCTCCAAGGAACCATCAATATGGGTCTTTGGTACCAAGGACACCGGTATGTCACTAACGGCCTATGCAGATGCCGATCATGCAGTTGTCAAGATACACGTCAAGCACGCCAGAGGTGCTCGCTTTTGGGTGATAAGCTTGTGAGTCGGTCTTCAAAGAAGCAAATGAGTACTTCTATTTCCTCTACAGAGGTGAATACATAGCCATGTCATCTTGTTGTGCTCAAATCTTATGGATGAGATCTCAATTATCCGACTATGGCTTTGAATTCAACAAAATCCTCTCCATCGTGATAATAAAGTGCTATTGCTCTCTCATGCAACAACGCTCAACACTCAAGAGCAAAGCATATCGACATTCGACATCATTTCATCGTGAACAAGTGGAAAAGGTGTGGTGGAACTATATTTTGTGAGGTCTCGAATATCGCTTAGCGACATCTTCACCAAAGCTCTTCCAAGAGAACGCTTTGAGTTTATTCTTCCACGACTTGGTTTGAAAAGCCTTCAACCGTAAACTCTCAAACGCCTTCGTGAGGAAGACGAGGAGTAAAGGTCTATCTTCATCTATCTCTTGTAAATATTTATTTGAAAACAAAATACAAAATTATAAAACCTTCAAAAATCAAATAGAAAATATAAAACTTTCAAAATCCATAAAATTTGAAAAATTCAAAAATCTTCAAAAATATTGTCATTTTGTCATGTTTTTCTCGATTCGATAATATCTACGGTCTTTGTGCTGTCATTCAAAGAATGACACGGACTTTAGATGTTGGTCGAATTTTAATTTAAAAAAAAAAAAAAATGATTTAAAAATCATATTTTTTGGGAGAAAGAGAAACAATGGTTTATTGTCATTTTCGCAAATAACCCGGTTTTAAAAGAAAGAACAGAGCCATGTCTCACCATGTTTTCAAATTCCATGCTCGATTCTATAAACATTTATCTCATTGAAAACTAAATGCTTTGAAAAATAACTCAATCTCTATTTTTGATAATCATCGACTTATATGTCAAAATCTTTATCTCTCAATCAACAACCTATGTCATTGATTGAGGGGAGAATGATTTCAATTAAATTAAAAAGTTATTTGGCATTAAAATTGTTTTCAAAAGATATACATGCATGTTTTATCAATGGAGTTTAAAGTCTTAAAATCCGATCGTTATCGCTCAAACGCTTTCACAATCAAGTCACAATTCTCCTTAAAAGCTTTCAAAATCAATTTAAATCTATACGAGATCACAAATCTCAAATGTTTTGATAATTGTGATCGGGGAGAATGTGTGATTTAAATTGGATTTAAACCGATAATTCGGTAAATGGTTTTATAAGAATGTACATGCATCCTTCCCACATGTGACAAACGATTTCAAATTTTCATGCACATGTTGAGGGGAGCATCTATCTTAAACCTTTGATTTGAAACGTGATCATTCATCCCAATGTGCAGTTCCTCTAGTATGTGCAAAACTCTTTTCAAACCTCGAGGCACATATTGAGGGGAGCGAATTTATGGAAACCTCATCCTTCCCGAAATACGATATCTACTTGATTTGATATGGAAGTGATGTTGATATCTTTAGAAAATGGTAATCAAAGAAGTTAATTCTTTCTCTTGCCTCCGTGTGCTAAACATTTTCAAATACTTGATGCACATGTTGAGGGGAGTTCTCGTTCTAAAATATCAAAACAATTCAGTACAAAATGCTTTGATTATATATCACAAGTATCCGAATTGAGTTTCAAATGGTTTTCAATTGGTTCCAATGGCGTATGAACAATACCAAATTGACCGACCAACTTTACTTTATGTACGGAGATATAAGGATGATAAGGTTAGGTATGTGTTCCCATGATCCGCCGAACCGAGGGATCTACCCAGGATAATCCACTAGTTAGTGTAGAAGTCCTTAGGTATGATGATAAAAGGAGAAAATGAGATATGGGAAGAGTGCGGACTAAGACCGAGCTAGTAATGGAATGAACCCAACAAGGTTCTAGCTATGAAGTCTCGTAAGCAATCAAGGGGTTGAAGAATTAAAAGAATTGAATGAGAAAAGGGTGAAAACAAATAGCCCTCCATTTATTCAACCTTAGGCGTAAACCGGTTCAATTCATATGCTACCGATGGTAACATCGGTATTGAAGACAAGACGTCATGGACCCAAAGGACGACCGCACTTCAACTTTCCAAACCACTCAAGTTCCTCTTAAAAGGACTTGTTTCATTCTCACGGGAACCGACACTATCTATCGACCTTCTCTTAGAGATGGTTGATATTGAAGAAGGAGACCTCTCCCTAGTCTCCGAAGACAGATCCAAATATGCACAAATTGAGTCTAGAGCCTCGAGATCATCAATAAATCTCATTAGGACACTTTCAATGAAGACTCTCTGCTTCACACAATGTGGAAAGAGACTATATCTTGAGTCCCACGATTATCCTTGTGGTATTGCCGTAACATCCGAGTGATGTGTTTACATATTCACAATGAAGATGGAAAGCCTTCGAGCCAACATCAAACAAGCTCCTCGGTAGGTGGCATGTGAGATCTATTATATAGATCAACCATGTGACAACCGAATGAAACAATGGGGCGATTCAATCTCTTGAATCAATCTCGTTCAGTTATGGATTGACGGATGCCTTTGAAAACCGGTCGTTGTGCTTAATAAACTCTTTTCTTTAGCACATCGACCGTGTACTCATTTTTCAAACCAAAGGTATTTTTATGATTGATAATTGATTTTCAATAAAACCTTCGTTGTATTGCAAAAACAATTTCTATTGAGCAATACACGATTGTTTTTCAAATCTCTTTTCATCAATCGCTGGACTTAAAATTACCGGTTCACTCACTCCGTGTTGTCTTCTTTGAGACGTTCCGGTTTGAGAACAACTAGAACAACGCGAAACCCCGTCAAGGAGATTCTTAGGAATCCTACCGATCACAGCAAGATTTGTATCGATCAACGGGAACCGTGGGCCGTGTACCTCAATTCAACGAAGTGATCAAAGACACTTTCGTGCGCTTTATTGCTAATCGTTGTATGCAGTACGCCGACGCTTGCAAAATGATCGTAATGAAGCGGTCAATCCATAGCCACATGCTCACTTAACACATTCATCTCTAAAGAAATCATGATTAGTGCATCAATGACTCGATATTTTCACTCCATGCTTCGCTACGCGCCAATATCATGATTCAACAAAAGCTTCCGCTACTCGATAAGAAGATATCATGATCCGTAATGTGAGCATGTCGGTCCTAAAGTCACAACACCACAATGGATGTCTCGAGATTGTTGATAGTCGATGATCTCAAAAGATGGCTAAAATTATTATCACGTGGATCAAGAAAAGACCTCCACTTGAAGTAACCAAACATGCAATGTGAAGAATCAATGACTACGAGCTTAGAGCAAAGGACTACATCAAGAATGCAAGATCAATTGTTAATGTATTATCCGGTTGTATTCAATGTATTTTTGATACATGATTGAGGTGACCTCCTTGGGGAGATTGTTAGGAATTAGAAATTCCAGTATTAAAGAGTCGGTCACCTCAAGTATATGTAATCGTTAGAAAGCTCGTAGTCGTAGTAATTCTTAAGTTAAGTAGTATTTAGTTAAGTAACACCGTGGAGGACTGACGGGTCTTTACCCACCGTATGCCCGATCCATAGCCCGATGTGTGGCGATTTATGTAAGACTATAAATACTCTCTACCTTCCAAGGTAGAGAGTTGAGCTCATAATAATATCTTTCACTTTCTCTCACTAAGTTCCCTAAACCTCTAACTTTCTCTCTAGAATTCCATCTATATGCTACTTTGTGTTATGGTTTGATGTGTATGTGAAAAGTAATATCTTACAAAATCATTTTATCACATAGAGGCAAGAGTTCTTTTGAAGCACATCCACGATCACAAAAGCCATTAAGAAACCTATTTGAAAACTCAATCAAGGTACTTTATAAATCACTTTAAAAACTTTTATACCTCGATAGTTAATTTTCTTTTTGAAATGCTCCCCCTCAATATGTGATTCGAGATTCGAAAGCGTTTAGCACATATGAGAGAGCAGCCTGCACAATTGAATCAAACAATCACCTATTATCAAATTTCATTATTAAATCACAAATTCTCCCCCGATCAAAAATATCAAACCCTTTGAGATTTTGGATCCCAAGTGATTTAATACGGTTTAGAAAACATAGGAGAACTTGTGGCCTGGTTTAAATACTCATCTGGTTTTTGGATAAATCCTCCTCCTCAACATGTGCATTGTATATTTGAAATCGTTTGGCACATGGAGGCAGGAGTGCCTTTAAAGGACTAAAACAGATTTGAGATTTAAATCACGATCTCTTCCCCGATCAAAAATATCAAACCATTTGAGATTTGTGATCCCGAATGATTTAAATCATTTAGAAAATTTTAGGGGAAAGACGTGGCAAGATTTAATTTTTGAAATCGATTGATAAGAATCAATTTAAGACATTAAAGATTGTTAGTGTCAGGCATGATTGTTTTAAAGAGATCTTTTAAGTAAAATAAAACAATTTCACAATCAAACAAGAACAGAAAAAATTTCATTTTGAAAGACCTTGATTTCCAAAGAAAATCATACCATGACATAACATTAAATCTTTAGATCACCACATTTTAACGTACAAACGGACTCTTTTGAAGAAATATTGTTTAAAAATAATTTATTTTAAATCACTCTCCCTCAATCGATGACCGTAGTCGATGATTGAGTGACTCAATTTTTGATAAAATGAAGTCCGGTGATTTTCAAAATTAAGTCCAATTAATTTTCAAAACAATATTTTCCATTTTCAAAACAATTTAATCAAATTATTCAAAATTGTTTAAAAATGGTATCCCGCACAAAGATACGTTAGGTGGTTGAGAAGCTTCCGTTGTTGCCGTAGGGCTTGAAGAAACCGTCTGCAGATGCAAAGGAGACTTCTTCTTACGCTTGCATTTTGAATGTCAACCGAGGTCAAATTAAGCCCCGCTTCTTCAATCACTTAGAAGAAAACCATCTGCCGATGCAATGAGACCTCTTACGTTGCATTTATGCCAACTCTCCATTGAAGTCCAATTAAGCTCCGCTTTTCATTTGTCGACCCAAGAAATCGTTACCCTTTCCTTTCGGCATCCAATCATATTCAATTGTGGGATCCGGATCGGGAACATTCTTATATACCAATATACCGCATACGTTAGTGAACACACATACAAATATATGGTGGTCGACATCACCCAAACAACAATCGACTAATAAGAGTCAATTCAACATATCAATCAGATCATATAAAGCATGGGATTTTATGTGTTCATCAAACTCTAATCATCTAATCCTAACAATCATATCCTAAATTCCTAGTCCTTCGACACAGGCAAATATCATTTTTAATTAAGCACGTAGGATAATTAAGAAAGTCCGTTAGATGATATAGATTTGAAAACATTCTCCCCCTCAATCAATGACTCATTTTTCTGAAAAGGTTAAAAGCGCTGTAGTCATTGATTGAGTTTTTCAATTAATACGAAAACTCTGATTCTGATTGATTTTTCAAGCAACTTATTTTCCACCATTTTGTTAAAACAAATATTTTTCTCAACAATTTTAGAAAGAAAATATTTGAGTAGGAATAGCAGCCCTTCGACATACTTTCCTCATTTTGTTTTAGGATAAGTGCACGAAATATTTGAAAATTGGTTTAGCGCAACACTTTCCTTTCTTTAGAAAAACGGGTTGCTATCTCAAATAATAGCAAGCCATTGTTAAAGCACGGTTACAATCAAATAATCGTAAGCCATATTTTGAGACATGTTTAGAAAGAAATATGTACACCTCCTCGCTCGAACATCATCTAAAGTCCCGTGCCATTATTGAATGACATTTCTAAGACCGTAGATGTTATCGATACCGTAAGACATGTCTTGAGAAAACATATTTTGGTATTTTTCAATTTTCTAATTTTTATGGGCTTTTGTTGATTTTATATTTTCTATTTTGTTTTTGTTGGTTTTATATTTTGTATTTTTCTTTTGAAAATTATTTACAAAGATAGAGAAATAGTTTTAAGAAGATGATGATACGAGTACCGAGATAAGGAAATCGTTCAGCACTCATATAGAGATCATCAAGTGTCAAGTTGACTTTCTAACATGATAAACTATTTGGTTAAGGTTACACTGAGTTACTAAGGTCATATAAAGAGTGTATAAAACAAGAACAATCACAAACACAACCTTAAACACAGAATTTCCATCAAACCCAAACAACCTTTAAAATGGCTCAAATTGAACTTTTCATAACATCAAACTGTGTAAACCTAATTTATCAAATCCAAGGGCTTTAGTGTGTCAAACCAAACCTTTTTCACCCTAAACAAGTAGTCACAAAGTCTAGGTCTAGGATTATCAAAAGCAAGCATATTGGCGGTCAAATGTAATTTAAAGCATCAATGAAATCCAAAACATAAACACATGAGATTAAGACAGCTTAACTACTAACAAACAACAAAGAAACATAAAACATCAAATTTAAAGCATTAAAGTAACATATGCAAGAAATTCAAAAATTAATAAAATGGCTTACAAGATGAAATTCAAGCCGAGACAAAGAACCAGACCCAAGAACAATCCTAAAGCTTCCCAAGAAGCACTACAACCCAGACAATCCGTAATTCATCCCGCCCAAGCTTCTTCCTTCTCAACTCACTATTTTTTATTTTTAATTGATTTTCTTGATTTTTAGTATTTTTCCAATTTTAAAAACTATGACTGTTTTGATGTATCTAAAAGCTTTAAAGCTTTTGTCAGGAGCTTATATGAGCTAATAGAGTCCAATAAACAACCATAATCAACATTAATTTAAATGACAAGAAATTTAAAGGTAATTACGCAAAAACTTAAAACTGAAATAATACTGAAATTAAACTGAAAATAAAGTTTCATTACACTAATTTAAGGAAAATAACAACATTGAAAGCAATAAAATGACTTGAAATTTAAGAAAGCAATAAACTTAATTAACTACGTGACCTAGGCTAATCCAAAGGTACTCTTCTCTTTGCCTCTCCTCTTGTCTTTATAGCATTCTCGAGTTCCCTAGCTTCATTGTCAAATCCCACTTTAATTCTCGACCATTGATTTAGCGTAGATGATCCTAGCCATTTAAATTACTTTTGGCCAAAAGTCTTGATAGTGGATTAGAGCAAGTTTAGAGCAATTAAAGACTTTTGGTTGCTTGTGGAGGTGTAAGGGACAAGTTGGGAAGTAGATATGGAGCTAGGGGTGATTTGGCAACAAAACCAAAAAGTGGAGTGTAGATTTGTGGGGAAGCATTAAATGCTTATGGGTTGGTATAGGAGGAGGGGGGATGAGCTGGAGAGAGTAGGTAGTGAGGTGGAAAGGTGGTGAGGTGGTGGTAAAACCACTGGTTTTGGAATTGCAGGCGTGGGAGAGGAAGGTGTACAGTGGAGGGAGTGGTATTTGGAGGGAAAAGGGGTGTTGACCGGGTTTGACCCTGTTTTTATTATAAAAGGGATGGGTCGGGTTGGATTTGGGCTGGTTTAATAATACAAGAGGGTCCGGTTTGGTTTGTAGTTTAATCACAAGGACCAATTTTGTAATTTTCTGATTCTTGAAGGGCTGCACCTGCCAATATTCCAAAGTTATTCCAAGGGTCATTTATGCCATTTATGAATAGTACAAGGTTTATATTTGATAAATTTCTATTTTTAAATAACCCAAGGACCATTTTTGACACTTTTCAAAGTTGAGGGACCAAAGTTGAAAATTGTGATTTTTAAACTTCAAAGGACAATTTCTTACAACTTGTGAATCCCAAGGACCTTTTATGACTTTTTATAAGTTTTGGAATGACCAGGGACTAGTTTTGACAATTGGTGTAACTCCAGGGACTGAAACTGACATTTGTGTGAACTTTGCACATTTTTCACTTGTTTTTCAATCTTTTGTTCCCGAGTCACATAAAACACATTTTTATGATTTTGTATCCTTTTTGAGTCATTTGTGTGTTTTGGTCGCTTTTGGGTTCAATTATATAAAAGATATGTGTAAACCAAGACATATCGTAGAAGCATAAAGCTTGTTGATGAAGAATGTCGATGAGAATGGACATAAACATGAAGATTTCTCTTCTTCAAGATAAAGCGCATCAAGCGCACACCTTTCTTTTCTTTGAGGAACGGGCCTCAAGTGTTATCTGCAGATGCCATAATGATGAAGTACGAGGCCCGAATCGATGCGAATGTATCGCATAGCCGAATGAATATCAAGATTGAGTTACTTGAACCCGTGAGTTATGAGATATCAATCCATGTGTTATCCACACTTTAAAGCGCCCATGTATTGAAGGATCAAGTATCTGAATCGAGTAAGGACTACCGCACTAACATTACAAGCTTGTTTGCATATATATTGGTTAGTGACATTAGTATCCAAACCCTTTGGGGTTTCACGGTCAACCTTGATTTTGCCATCAGAAAACAACTTTCCGGTAGGTATCCACCTAAGTCCATCATCCTTAAACATTCTACCAGACGGCATCCACTTATGGCAAGGTCTACGATTGTTGATATTCTTATGCAAATTGGAAGACTTATCGTTATTCCTAGACTCCAAAGATTTAGCAGTTTGGATCCATCTAGACGAAGTTTTAGGTTTGTTTTGCATCATAACATGTTGAACCTTAGCCATGTAGGTAGTCTTAGTGGATTGTACCTTGACATGTGAATTAGGAAAATGTTTCTTATGTGGAAAAGACTGTAATTTCTAGTTTTGTTTTCTACATGCTTAGCATTCTTATGCACATAACTACTCTTTGATGCACGCCAATCCCTAGTCTTTTGAATGTTCCTAGGTAGTGGTTTACAACTACTAGCAGCTTCTTGAAATCTCGAGAATTCCTCACCCTAGGTCTTGCACCTAAAATTCCGCCTTTTCGAATCTGCCTTTTTCCTAGCTTTTTCTAAATAATAGTTCTTCCACAAGTCATTCATATCATATGAATTCTGGGTTTTAATGCTTGGTTTTGACACTGTTTTCGAACTAATCCTAGAGGTGCTGGGAGTAGACTTGGCTACGTGTTGAGAGTTAACGGAGCTAGAAGCCTTATTCTTAGGTAACTCGGTGAAGTGACCGGTTTTGACAAAACTTGTTTCTCATCAACTGGGAGGCAAACCGTGTTTTGAAAATTTTGTTCTTCGATTTAAATGCAGAGGGTCGCCTAACAACGGACCGGTCTCTAGTGGGATAAACTTAGTGTTCACACTTTTCCCTACGGTTTTTCTAAGCTCATTCTTTAAGGCAACAAAGGCGAAACTCTTTTCCTGAAGTTGAGCTTTGAGTTCATCAATCTTTGCTATCAAAGGGTTTGTTTGTTCCATTGAATTAGTTCTAGCTCCTTTGACAGAGTCACTTAGTTCTATGTGATGCATTCTCAAAGACTCATTTTCCTTTAGTAATTTAGCCACATAAATTGACAATTCATTATTTCTTGTTATAGTAGCATCAATGTCTTGTGTATTCATGACTAAATTACTTTTCACATTCAAGATGTAAATATGTTTCTTCGATTGTAAATGGTTGAATCTTTGTCTTGAAGTTGAGCTTTCAAAGTGTTAATTTCAAAAGTTCACTAATTCGTGAAGTTCCGGATTTTTACATGGTTTGTTGTTGAAAACTTTCTTCTTTACTCAGATCGCAATTTCAAGTGAAATGCAATGTTTTTCAAGATTTGAGAATTTATTTGAAAGTTCATCAAAAGCTTTTTATCAACCGTATCTTTTGTTTTGAAACACTTAATCTCGCATCACCTCGCCATGTAAGATTTATCAAAGTCATGCTTAGCATCATGACCGCTTGTTTAAGTACTTTAGCGATGCATTGTTTTGAACAAGAAAGGGTACCTCATTACATGACTCTGCTCAATTTCGGTCCGATATATGCATCCACATCATGTGTAACAAGAGTCACCGAACATTGGTCGCTTCAAGCTTATCTCTCTCGAGCCTCAGATTCAAGTCAATCGATCCAACATCCGTGCCATACCGGTCTCAACGCAACAATTTATTGATTGTACCGAGATTCATTCACCTTCGATCACAACATCCACTTCATGTGCGACAGAGTTAATGAAAGCACCGGTTACATCATTCTTTGTTGTTTCGATATTCTCGCTTTCAACAACACCCGACCTTTCTCGATACATTACCCGACTTATCACAAATATCTCTCAACTGCACCGACTCTCATCTACTTTTGCATCTTTCTCGAGTAACTTTCTCATATACTTCTCCACATTATCCATGAGATGGATAAGTGTCTCCGTGAACACGCTAATTTCCATTCCAAGTGTGTCTCTCAAGGACATTTCACCATGTCTTGATCATAATCGATGTGAATTCCTTCTAATGAATGATCGAAAGTGTTTGTAGATCACTTGAAGTGCAGTACTGAACTATCCTTATGAACCTTCTCTTTGTCAAGTTGTAGTCTAATTGCTCTATGTTTAACAACAGAGTTCCCTGTTAATGTGGATAAGTCCCGACGGAAGAGGGCAATACATGTTCGCTCCATTGATGCGGGTAGAAGTAACATGAGGTGAGAGTGAAGTTGTTGATAAGGTTCAATGTCGCTTTCCTTTGCATGGCATTCGTATCCCGAACAGTGCAAATCTTCTCATTGGACTCGTAGCATGAAGAACTCAAATCATCATTGATTGATTCCATCATCCGTAACCGCTCAAGATAGCTAATATTCTCATGGTTGTCTACAAGATCATACGCTTTGAGTACTTCAAATCACCGAATCGAGTGTAAGACATGATGTTGATGAATCCACGGATTTTACAAGTCTATGATTTAAACCGAGAAATAGAATCTTTCGCGATTTTACTAAAATCAAGACCAAACCGTTAAGCAATGACCAATGGAACGTGTTAAGATGACTGATGGATTGTCAAAATGATAGACAATTGTGTGTTAGGACATATAATTGTTTGTAGGATTAGCAGAGATGTTGTTTGGTTGAGATTTGGATTGGTTTATGCACGATTTTCCCGAGAAATTTAGGTCTAAAAATATAAAAACCTCAATAAATTCTGTTCAGAGCGGATTTAGCCCTCGAAGGTTGACCCGAATACATTCTCCTCGTTCTCACGGTCGTTTTGATGGGTAGAACGCTGAAAACGGAGTTACGGATCAAAAGTTATAGCCGTTTGAAGTTTTGTCGGAAAAAGTCAACAAGTCGCTAAGATTTCTTGAACCAAGTCGCTAAGAACAAGTCGCTAGGGCCCAAGTCATTGGACACAAGTCGCTAAAGCACCAAGTCGCTACACGGTCAAGTCGCTAAAGAGCAACTCGCTAAGTATCAAGTCGCAAGAGCAACTCACTAGTTACAAGTCGCTAGATGCTCAAGTCACTAGAGACAACTCGCTATGAACCAAGTCGCTAAAGAGCAACTCGCTATGGCCAAGTTGCTAAAGAGCAACTCGCTAGTAACAACAGAGACAAGTTGCTAGAAATTGTAAAGACAAGTCTCTACCAAAAATAGGCGCCAAGCCTCTACGAAAATAGGCTACAAGTCTCTACCAAAAATAAGTGTCAAGTCTCTCCCAAAATGGGCTACAAGTCTCTACTGAAAATAGGCATCAAGTCTCTACCAAAATAGGCTACAAGTCTCTAGGCTGATACATTGAATCTCGACATAACCACAAGTCTCTACGAAAAAAACATAACTGCAAATCTCTACGAAAAACATAGCTGCAAGTCGCTACGAAAAACATAACTGCAAGTCTCTACGAAGAAATATAACTACAAGTCTCTACGAAGAACATATTCAAAAGCACCACTTTCCAATCAAAAAACAATCCAACCACACTGATTCAAGCCTTCCAAATCAAAACCTAAGCACTTATAATAATTCTAAACACAAAAGTACAATCAAAATTCAAACTTTAACATTAGAAATGGTCCAAATGATGAAAATACCACTAAACTTTTTCAACCCCAAAATCATATAAAACCACTAGAAATCCAAAACATGAAAGATGAATGATCAAACCATGGCTCTTGATACCATTTGTAACATATTGGATTTCATAAACACATAACAAACATTAATATGGGTCTAATTGCTTAGAGGTTTTAGAGAGAAAGGGGAGCCTTTCTAGAGAGAGAAAGTGAAAGAAAACATGAAGGTTAGATTAAGATGAATGAAGGTCCAACCTCTACCTGGGAGGTAGAGGTATTTATAGTTACATACTAACGTCCTCCTTCTGATCCGGATCGTGCATACAGGTGGGTAAAGACCCGTCCTTCCTCCACGGTGTTGCTCTAAACTAAATAACTAACTAATAAAACAAGAATAACGATATGTCTACGAGCTAACTTATGCTAGATTATATTTGGGGTGACCGACTCTTCACTATGGAATTTCTAATTCCTAACATTTTTGTTTAAAACCTTTTGATTGGAGCATGTAAATTTCTTCCTCAAGATTTCCATAAAGAAATGCAGTTTTCACATCTAGTTGCTCAAGATGTAAATTATACGTAGCACACATTACCAAAATCACTCGCACAGTTGTCATCCGAACTACACGGAAAAAATTTCGTTGAAGTCGATTCCCTCTTTCTGAGCATATCCTTTGACTAACAATCTTGCACGATACTTCTCCACCTGGTCATCACCGTTCCTCTTGATCTTATACACACATCTGTTTCCAATGGGTTTTCTTCCCGCTGGTAGTGGCATCAGTTCCCACGTTTTATTCTTATGAAGAGCTTCAATTTATTCTTGCATTGCTGCCATCCAGAATGATGCATCTGAATTATTCAATGCTTCTTGAAGAGTTGATGGCTCTCCTTACTCTGTAAGAAGACAGTATGCAACATTGCCCTCCATAACATAATCTTAGTGCCACACCGGGCGTTTTCTTCCACGATTAAGAGTACTTAGATCAATGTATGAACTGTTCCTAAATTCCTAAACTACTTAGATCAATGTATGAACTGTTTTAGACCCCCTAAGGAATTTAGGAACAGTTGCATACTGTTTTAGACCCCCTAAAATTTCCATAACATAATCTTAGATCAAACACCCCCTAAACTACTTAGATCAATGTATGAACTGCTTTAAATCAACACCAAATCTATTCTAAACCTACCATACACCTTCTTAGACCAAAAAATCTACTTAACATCTGAATAATAAACACCAAGACCCAAATATATATTATAACATCTATTCATAGCTAGATAATATGTATTAATGAACAATAAAGTATTATTCATAAAAGCAGATCTGGTACGAGATAAGAGATGGACAAAGATTGGAATAAGGATAAAAAGATACCTCGGATTGACGGAGATGGTGGATGGAGACGGTGGGCGGCAATGGAAGCTGGCGGTGATGGAAGGTGGATGGAGGTGGTAAACAGATAAAGAGTGGTGTGAGATGAAATGGGTTGGTGTGAGATGAAATGGGTTTTATTATTTTAAACGAAAAAGTGAGACAGAAAGTTTATTTTCGCTTTTCTAAGAATCGAAAATGAAAATGCATATTTTTGAAAATTATTAAAAAAGTCATGACTAAACGGGTTTGTTTTTCCCTTTCATATGAAATTTTTTTAAAACTGGAGATTTCTCCAACTAAACTACTTATTTTTTGTTATATATAATCTCGTAATGACATTGTTACAATAACGCTTCGATCACTTTCTTTGTAATTCATACATGTTCTGATTAACTTTCTAGGTATTTTCTAAATATCAACTTTCTTGCTATTTTCTATCATTCATTTTTTTTTCTTCATGGAAGCCTCACTCAACGCGTAATCATTAAATGACTAAAAAACAAATTAGACACTAAAGATATTTGTATAGTTTCCAACTATCTGTGGAAGCTATCTGGTGTAGTTTCTAACTGTTTAATTTTGTAAGCAACAATTACTTAACCATCCTCAGCTTTGGTGGACATCGTGTACTTGATGCTTTGTGGCAAGAACCAGCTAGACGAGTGACCTTAATTGATTTCATGTTCGATTTTGATTAAAATGCCAACAAAAATTAAAGGACTACTATGGTGCTAATAGAATTAGTTTTCAATCCAAAAAGACTAAGAGCGTGAATTGTCATTTCGCTTTGTCTTCCAACTCTATATAAATCCAAATTAATTCATGAAATATAATTTAAGATCATGGGACGATGGAAAATATTACGAAAATTAAGTTTAGTTCTACCTTATATCAAGGACTGTATGGTAACCTGAGGATTACTATCATATACCAAATATACTAATATTCTCCCCCATATTGATGATTATCACCTGTTTGCTCAATATGATATATTGATATCCATGTACTAATGTACTATCCTATTAAGCGTATATATGGACGAAAAGTAAAGTATGTTGAAAAAGTAAGGTATCTACGCATTGTGACAATGCGAAATACTTATAGGCAACATCATTTTACAGAAAAAGCTATATCGTTTAGCAAGCTTTTTGATAAAGCAACTCGGATTCGAAAAAACTTACGCTAATTACTCAAACACCTATTCTAAACCAAATCAACATTAGAATATATATATGGATTTCAAAATCGTTTGGACAAACGAAAAAAAGTTACAATCTATTAGAAATACATAATTATGCATGTTATTCATCACGTAAAACTTCTCAAGACATGATATTTGAGGTGTAAACTCCTTCTGGACGTAACTCTCCGTAAGCTTCACAAATAACTTTGTAGTAGTTTGTTGACTTCTCTGCAGAAATCGCTACATAAAGCTTCTGCGAAAATACAGATTCCAGAAAATAAATTAAACAATCTTGTTGACATGGCTTTCGCACTTTATCTAAAAAACCACATGACACAAAAGTAGTAAGTCAGCGGCAAACCTAGTGAAAATGACTTCATCTTTGCAAATAAACTGAATCTGACAGGATGGATCTGCTTGTAAACGCACATAGATGGCTGTCCTGGACCTCAAGTCTACCATCCTACTGTATTGTCATTGTAACGTAAGCATGTATAAATTATAATCAAGCAATTGCAATGCAAGCTTTGAAGCTTCTTTATAACTTACGGTGAATAATGCCTGTCTGCAGCTGCTCCCATGACAAGCTTTCTAACATTGTGCTCAAGTATTAAGGCGACAAGCCCGTTCTCAATAGAACTCATTTCAGTATAGTGCACCTCCGGACACACCTATATAGTTAATAAAATCAGGATCATAAACATAATCGGTTTATCACCAACAAAATTTCCCAACAGAGCATTAAATTAAAATATATAATAGTAATACCCCTGCTTTTTGACATATCTGTTTATATTTGTTGAGAAGCTTGTGCATGTCTTGCCTATCCATTTCATGTACTGTCGCGACTAAATTTGGATCAAGTTGGTTTAGTGGAAATTTTGTGCCCACTGAAATTAATATAGACATTAGAAATGTACGTATAAATAAAGCGCACAAATACTTCATACATAAACTCTAATTCCTGCCTTATAATGTAATCACCCATTGAAAATAGTCTGATGTTCTATTTCTAACATTGAGGAATTACACATCACAACACAATCATGTCAGTTTCAGATACTTTAAGCTTTCACGGTACCAAGTTTTTACCTAATAATCATGGTCGTAAGTTTTGATGAGTTCATGTTGCATCTCCTTATCAAATACATGATTATCGAGAATACCAAGTAAGAAACGTGATTACAAAAAATTACATGAAGAAATGTATAGAGGAGACACATGGGAGTCATACTAATACCCCTTTGACCTTAAACTTAGTTTAGATATTTAAAACACCGCTTTTACAATTCTTGTCAACAAACTTATCTAGAGGGCGTTTGGGATTGCTTTTTTATTTTTTAGCTTATGCTTATAAGCATAAGACAATATGCAGTTTTAAATTAGCAATCCAGGAAATAGTGTTTGATTCTGCTTATTCGGCAGATTGCTTCTTTACTTAAGTTATAAGCAATCCCAAACACCCTCCTAATATAACAAACTATAATATTACAAAGAAATAAACCAACACTAAAGCATAAGAAAAAGTTTACTCAATTTAATCTTCTCAGCAGGCTGATGAACATGAAGTAAAGCTATCTGTGCACCACCAAATTAAGTAAGGCCCAACGCAACACACCTCATTCACCTCTTTCCCAACAGCAACATAAACCTTATTTTCGCCTACTCTATCCTCACCCTTAATTTTCATAATCTCAGATGTATCAACAACTTGATACCTGATCATCTCATTCATCCTAACCACAGCCATCTATAACTAATTAACTAACTAAAGTGGCCCCTGTTTCAATTTTTTCGGACAGTAGATTAAAATGCCATAATTAGTAGGCCGAAACTAACTTACTATCTTCTTATATTAAAGGCTCTATGCATGTTCATATGATCATATATATTCAAACCTTATAAAGTATTTATAGTGTATATTATATAATAATAAAAGAAAAGGTTGAGGAGATGTTAACGAAAAGTTAATAATGATTACGAGTTTTTAAAGAGATTATTTGTATTTTTATATTTGTTGCTTATTCATTGACTATGATACGTAGATAGAAAAAGTTTTGGGAAAATTACAACGAAAAGTTAATAATGATTACGAGTTTTTAAAGAGATTATTTGTACTTTTATATTTGTTGCTTATTCATTGACTATGATACGTAGATAGATAAATAGTTTTGGGGAAATTACAATGAAAAGTTAATAATGATTACGAGTTTTTAAAGAGATTATTTGTATTTTTATATTTGTTGCTTATTCATTGACTATGATACGTAGATAGATAAATAGTTTTGGGGAAATTACAATGAAAAGTTAATAATGATTACGAGTTTTTAAAGAGATTATTTGTACTTTTATATTTGTTGTTTATTCATTGACTATGATATGTAGATAGATAAATAGTTTTGGGGAAATTACAACGAAAAGTTTAATAATGGTTACAAGTTTTTAAAGAGATTATTTGTATTTTTATATTTGTTGCTAATTCATTGACTATAATAAGTAGATAAATAGATAGCTTTGGAAAAATTACAACGAAAAGTTAATAATGATTACGAGTTTTTAAAGAATTATTTGTATTTGTATATCTGTTACTTATGCATTGATTATGATAGGTAGATAGATAAATAGTTTTAGGAAAATTAAAGGTGAAAATTCTATGCCTGGGTCCATCAGTAAACATTGTGTTTTGTGTTTTGAGAGTTCTTAAACTTAATGTTGGAACATGTAATACCTTAATGTTTTTTTTATTTTTTATTTTGTGTTAAGTTCTGAATAGATTTAGTGTCTTAAGTGAATATATTATGTTTTATGTTTCTTGATAAACGATTATTGATTGTTGAGTTGCAATCCTATAAAAGGATTAAAATATTAAAAAGTTTAAAAAGTAAAAGTGACCGTCTGATCTGCACATATCTACCATCCAAACAATCCCACGGTCGGGATTTAAAAAGCAAAATAAAAAACGCGTGTCGTATCAATAAAAGAGGTATATTGTAATCACAAAAAACAAAAACGTTTAATCCCCCTTCCCTCCACTCTCACATTCGATAATTTCACTTTGCAAAAATTTCGCACAATTTTTAAATTCTTTCTCTACATTTTGGATCTTATTCGGGTTTTATTCCGATCAAAATCTCCAAATCTTTAGCGGTTTTTTATGGTTTCTTTCATTAAAACACAAAAATTTGTTCTCGAAAAGATGAATCCAAATAGTATGTTCATCATTTAAGTTTTAATTTTGTTTTAATTTTAGTTTGTTCATGCATATGTGATTTTAACTAACAAACTTTTTTTTAATTTTTTAGAACCTAGACGAAGTAATAGACTAATAGCTTTAAGTAAACCAACAAATGTAAATGATGGAGAAGAAAAAGAAATAGATTTGACTGTAGAGGAAGAAAATGAAGGACAAGAAGTAGAATTATTGCGTAAGTTCAACAATTATGCTTCAAAAAAATAAGTTTATCTTTTAGTTTATTGTTGTATAATCTGATTTTAACTATATTTTATGTGCATTTTTAGAATCTAGAAGCAGAGAAAAAAAACCCTAAAAGAATTGCAGCTTCGGTAAGAAGATCGAAAAGGTTTGCAGACTGTCCAACAATTAAAGGTATAAAACCATGTTGTTCATCGGTATCTTTGTTCATGCAGAACTATGTCCATCAGTTATTGTTCAAGATTAGGTTGTTTTGTTCTTGTTAGGTCACTAGTTTTACAACACAAGCTTACTAGAAGGAGATAAAGGCGATTGAACAAGTAAACCAAACACACACACACGTTATACTAAGACAGTTATGCGTAGAGTATGAAGTGAAAGAGAAAACTTGAACAACCAACCTTCAAATGAAGGTTTACAAGAGTATTTATAGGCAAGGAGCTAGGGCAACACTCCCACTCCTTCCCTTTTCCTTATTGGACATGGGCCTAAGCTTATGGGCCTTCTACATAAGCTTGACCTTAAACAAACATAAAGGCCATAATAAACTACCTATTACATATGAGTAACTAACACTTGAATTAAGGTTTAGAGTGATTCCAACAATCTCCCTCAAGTGTTGGTGATGAAAACGTGAAGGCGTTGATGTAATAGTAGCTTTGACGCCTTCCGACATTCTTCTTTCTTGTGAGAAGAATTGCCTTGATTCGAACAATCTCCCAGTGTAGAGAGATAGTTTTCTTTGAACGCTTATGCTTTGACGCCATCTTTAACTTTGTTCTTTGATCATTGTTCTTGTGATGAAAGTGATAGTATGTTGTTGTCTCGCATCAAGTCTCGCTTCAGTTCCGCTTCGCCGCCACAAAGGTCTCCACGCCATTCTTCAACATGCTCACACGCCTTTGACGTTGGAATTCAAGATCGATGAAGTTCTTTAAGTCTTTAACTTTGTAGATTCTTTGATTTGACGAAGAATCATTCGATCGTTGTGTTGCTTTTGGATAGAACTTCCATTAGTGATGATGTTGGCGTGAGCATGAGAAGAATCGCACGATCATCCCGCCCCGAGCTTCCATAAGAAGAAAACATTTCAAACGGTTAGTAATAAGCGGATTCCGACTTACAAGTTTGAACTTCGAGAGTGTTAACAAGATAGTGTGAAAACACAACTCTAATTTTACAAAGGCCGCTCTCGAACCGGAGTCCCACAAGTGAGATAACGCGATGTACAAGTACATCTACAGCTCAGATGAGTCGCCGAGGTACACCAAGCATCACCTCACGATCAGACCGCTTGAGACACACTAAGCGTAATCCACGGGAGTTACCGGTGACCGCCGCCGTGGTGTTGATGTTGACCGGCAGAGTTTCCATTCAATCACCGAGGATCACAGATGTGAACCTCTCATAAATGTTCTCGACAGATTGCTAAGATCCGTGAAGGACTCGATAATGAACCACCGATATTCTTATTGTTGAACAACAAGTGATGAAATGTCAAGTGTACCTAAGAGATCTTTGATGAATCTCGTGGCTCTAGACTCAATAGTGCTTTTGGTTTTCCCGAGCGGAGACTAGGAGAGGGTCTCCTTCTTCAATACCAAATGATCTCTAAGAGAAAGCCAATAGTTTACGAGGGTTCCCTCGTGAGAATGAAACAAGCTTCAGAGAGAGAAACTTGAGTGGCTAAGAAGGTTTAGTGCATGCGCCATCGGGTCCATGACGACTTTTAATCTTCAATACCAAGGCCACTAAGTGACAACCAAGAGTATATGAATTGAACCCGTGTCCGCCTCTAAGTTGAATAATTTGAGGGCTATTTCTTTTCACCCTTTCTTTGCATTTCTTTTAATTCTTCAACTCCTTCTTTCTCCGATTCTCAATTTCTCCTTTTATCATCGCACCTAAGGACTTCTAAGTACTAACTATTTGTGATGTCCTTGGTAGATCCTCCGGCTCAAGGATCATAGGACGGTTATTCCTAACCTTAGTCACCTTATCACCCATGACTAACCTATGTTGCCATAAAACCAATTTTCAAGAAAATCTCTCAAAGGGTTTGTAAATGAAAACATGTTTGAACCATCGTGAGAGTTTTATCTTTTAGCGTAAATACCCCTCCACATGTGCTTTAGAGTTTTGACGGAAATCAGACCGTGGGGAAGAGCGCGACTTTGAATTGATCAACTCAAGATAGACAATCCCCGCGAGACACGGTTACGCTGCATAGTTAAAGAGTTACATTGTCGCCTTTTAGGTGACAACTAGCTCTAATAACTACCTTGAAGGTGTAGACAAACCTCGAAAGGTTGTCATACCCGCCGAGTTCATGTCTACCAAGAGTTTCTCGAATGGTACTTTCTACTTGGACAAGTCCTTTCATGAGACACGCTTACATTACTAGCGAACTAGCTTGAAATTATTACCCGTCCAGACAAGTCTTTTCGAGTTACTAACAGCTTAGTACCACAATTCGTTGGTTAAGTCTATTACACAAAGATTCATTTGCATTTACACAACATATTTCTTATCACATAATTTTCTCCCTCAAAAATGGCATATAAAATGTTATTTTTGAAAAGTTGAGAATAAATATGACCATTTCGAGTGTTGGGAAGATGACCACTATGAACAATTTGTGAACAAAGTTTTAATTCAAATACTCCCCTCAACAAGTGATATAAACGGTTGAGGTTTTGAAAATCATACGGAAGTACTTGTCCTTTGAGCAAAACCTTGAAAATGAAAGGTTTGATAGGTTTTACTCAAAAGTAAGAAGCTTTCGCCCTTTTATAAGGATTGTGGCAATCAAGCGCACTACGTGGTCCTTTCTTGACAAGAACGGGTTGTACATCGTTATGTGTGCACAAGCCATAGACATATATAATCACACATCCAAATTTATAATGAAAGAAGCAATTCAAGGGTACCAGAAGTCCGTAGATGTCGCCAGAGTGTGAATCGGCGCTGAAAGCCGGTGATGTTAATCCTGGTCGACCACCAACATAGCTTTCCAATCTTCCGAATCGATCCTTCTATACAACCTTTCATCAATCATCTTGATGATTCTCCTCACATCCCTTCGATCCCGAGAATTCCATCGCTAGAGACCCAATCATTTGACGATATCCTTCAACCTATAAGCCAATCCGTCCCTAACCATCTTCAAAGTGTGATCCCCAAATTTGTGAAGATCACTACACGCCATTAAGCAATTTCGTCAAAGTTCACCGCGTAAACGACGCCGAATGGTTTGTCGATGAGTGTATATTGTGAGAGCCGGTTGATGTCGGGAAGATCAAGTCGAGGTGGAGTGAAGTTAACACGGGTTTGATATGATTCAACACCCACCGGAGATCTTCTACACGCTCTTTGATGACTATGCTTCGATGAAGATGAGCAATGACTTGATGAATTCACGTTGTACTTCAGCTTGAAAATTGCCTCATGCGACCTCGCACTTTGGCAAGGTACATGTCTTCAATGTCGCTGAGAGACAAATTCTCAAAGTCGCCTTCAGAGAATGCATAATCCCGCTCATCTTGCCTTTTGACCACAATCTTCTTGAGAAAAGTGTAGTCCCATTTGGTCGATGATCAACGTGTTTGATGGCAACGATATCCTTAGTAATCGAACACCGCATGTTGAGACTTCAACCGGCAGCTTTAGTAGATTCTTCGCTGCCCGCCAATGATGAATCTCAGACATTGCATCTCGGTCGATGCTTCCACTTTGTTGGAGAACAAGTGATTAGCTCTTTCCTCGATAGCTATGCGCTTGAGTATATGGTCACTGGAATGGAAGTGTCAAAGATGTAGCGATTTCCTTGATCCATCGCCACCGTAGAAGAAATTCCAAGTCTTTGTTGAAGAAATATCCGAATGGAATCCTAGGTTCATCCGTCACAATTGTTGGTAGAGGTTTAGACCACCGGTGTAGTATGGAGGGTTGTCCCGCTTGGTGAAGTCGATGTTTGCTTCGGGTTGAGCCAATCCATGTTGTTAGACATAGCTCGAGCAATGTTTTCAAGGTGATATTCGACCGATGGCACTTTCTCGAGCTATCTTTCCACAGCTTGAAAAGCTTCATTCTTGATTCGCCTCAACTCGGATTTCGCCATCTTCTTCACATGGAACTTTTCTTGCATAATCTTAGCATGCTCCAAAGTATTACCGCTCACCGATCTTGACCTTCTTCGTAGGAGTGGAATTGACAAGTGTAGAAAACCATTCAAATTCCTGTGTTGTATCTTCATCTAGCCATGATACGACGCCACCATTGGCGCCTTCTTCTTCTTTTGTTTTGGCCTAGATGAGGATTCTGGTTTCTTAACTTGTTTGGGAGAGGTGGGTTGTTGTAGGGCTCACGGACTTCCTCATCGTCACCACCCGTATACTCAAAGTGATCACCGGTTTTTGAGTCTCGGCGGTAACTCGATGAATCCCGAGGTTTATCAAGAGAAGATGGAGGAGAAGATCTTTGTTGAGTAGGAGTCCGCTGTGGTGGAGGTTGCATCGAGTACCGAATGAGGATGATACATCGACTTCTTTGAGCGCTTGGGCTCTTTATCCTTATCCCGATCTTTGTCTTCATCATCTCTTGAACGTTTGGGCCTAACAGCTTCTTCTTGGAATGAGGACCCGAGTTGGTATTCCAATAGAGCTTCAAACAGCTTTAGCTTCATGTGAGGCAAACGCTGCAGCTGCGTGTCGACATTTGTGCTACTAGCCGGTTCACCAATTCATCATCCGAGAAGATTGTAGATTCAACTCGATTGATGCTTAAATTCATCTGAGTTGATTTCATGGCTTGTTTGGCTAGATGCAATAGATTTGGATACAGCTTGTCCGTATATACATCTCTTTGTCGATTCGAACGACCTCCATAAGGAACCGTGAGTGTATCCTTTGATCATTTCATCCATTTTCCTTGAAGATCATCTTTCATGAGCTTCGACATACTCCTTTCATCTTGCATCTTGTCGAGATCATCATGAATATATCAGATTCGATCAAGATAGAAATTCATCTTCCTTTGGAGGATGTCTTTCTTTCTCGACTTGTTTGACAAAGATTCCCAATTCTTTTATGAGCATGAGATATCCAAGATCGAGTAGGCTTCTTCACCGATTTGGATGTTGATTTGGTTGATCTTTAGATGGTGGTGGTGAGGAGTGAGATGATGAATCATGAGGAGGAGACATGAGGAGGCTCGGGGTCCTTTGAGGTGCGTATATCCTCCTTGGAACGAGTTGGACCGCTGAGAAGATAATCATCATAATTCTCTTCGTTATCTTGTCCAGATTTAGCCTTTTCTTCCGTCTCGAGCCTTAGCTTCTTCATCGCTTTCTTTCTCGCCTTATCCTTTTCTCGTTCCTCAATGTTATAATCGAGACTCTCCACAAGTGTTTGTTGTTGCACAAGAGTGGTGGCACCGCATCCCTTATCGGGTCGATTAACCGCATCAGACTCGTGAAGAGTGGACACCACCACTTGACCTCCGGGCCACCCATTTGTTCTTGTTCAAATTCTTTAGCTTTTGAAGGTGTCTAACTAATTTAAACTTCTTCCGTAGGATTTATCCAGCTGCTCTTCATCACTTTCTCGAGCTTTCATATGGCACAAGTACAGAGTCTTTCCTTTTCCTATGTTAATGGAGGACCTGGAGGTTTAGATACCGCTGTGGTTTCATCTTTAGCGCTTCAGAGTATGTAATCTCTTCTTCCGATTCAAGACCTTCCGAGTCCTCGCCAATTAGCTTTCTCTGGTTCGTGTTTAGGTAAGGAATGGGAACAACTTCCTTAGAAGGAATAATCCTTTTACGAGGAGGATTCCTCTGGGAAACTTCCTATGACTTTCAAGATTTGCAAGACTTCCCGTGACCGCTTCTTCGGTTCTCCTTATAGGTGTTCCAAAGACTTGTCATCGAGATGACCAACTTTGCCTTCTTTACCGCAACTAGATACCTTTTGTATGTCTCGAGCTTTTGATTTCTTTAGATGTATGGTGATCGTGTAATACAAAGACCGCTTTTTGTAGACGATTCCTTGATTCTCGATCGATAGGGTAGGCTCACCAACATATCGTGATTGTCCGGGTCATTGAGCCTTTGTGGAATATCGGATGAAGTCCAAGTGCTCTCTGATCAACAATTTTGTGTATCCGACATAGGAATCTTTGAGCCAAGTTTCTTGTGAAATGACATCATGTCTTCCCATAACAAAGGCTTCAATTTCGATGTCCTTTTGTTGATTAATGACCGTAAAATTTGTAGTTCCATGAGCTTGGGATGCTCATATCCACTATCACGACCGAGACCGATTTGGTGATGATGATGTAGAGGGTTCTCCACGGTTGAGGAATGTTCTTAAGCTCCACATGAGAATGCTTAGAGATAGTTCCTCAAGCTTCATCATAGCCAATATCAATCGTGAATCAAGAACTGCCTCAAGAGGTGTGGCAAAGAAGTCGGTTGCCTCGATTTCGTGAATGAGAAGAACAAAGACGTAAGTCCGCATGAGTGATGGTGACTTGTTTGTGATTGAGCGTCACCACATCATCACTTTGACCCTTGATCCTCTGCATTGAATTCCGCAATTGTTGCATGTAGATTTCCCAGATCAGAAAGCAGAGTGTGAGAGCATGTTCGTAGGGATGATTCTTTAGAATATCCACAAAGAATGAGACAAGAAGATTCTCGAGCATGTGAGGGTTTCAAAGTCAACCCTAAGGTTGTTCTTTCCAATCTTTCTAGGATAGCCATTAGGAAGATGTCAAGAATTGTGAGAACTTCGTGCATCCACATTCATTCGAGCACCATGTCGTGATCTCAAATAACATTAGCCAAAAGAACCAACATATCGAAAGACATAATGTTAGTCAATGTAAGGTTTTATTGTCTAATTATTGAATGTACAAAGGTTAAAGATTGTTACGAGTCCAAAGTCACTTGTTTGTTCAATAGTCCAATGTCGCCGTGATAAGTTTCGTGAGTTAGTTAACTTTAAGTTTTAAAGTTTATGTTATCACATATTTAACACAACATATTAAACGATTAAGTTTATTAGTGACATTATTGGTTTCGTGACGATATGATTTGTTTATTAACAAGTTTGTACACGTAACAATTCATAATGAAGGTCTATCAAGGCTTAGGCGAGATTTGGCAAAGTTACGCGAAATGTATGTGATATACGCCAGAGACTAAAGCTTATGCGTAGGATCCTAACTTACGCGTAAGAAATGTTACGCGAGGAAAAGGGACCTTATGCGTAGGGCTTACGCCAGAGGCGATAAAGACCTTACGCGTAAGGCTTACCTCGTAAGAGTAGACCTTATGCGAGAGGTCATCACACGCATATCCTTCACAGATACGCCAGTAGTCCCATTGTAGAACCTTATGCGTAGTAGTTACGCCGAGGATTTCTCTTACGATAACCGCCACGCCGTAAGGTGATCCTTATGCGAGAGTAACAATCGACCTTGATTCTCAATTTTACGAGTAGCAAGCCCGAAATAAAATCATCATATCATCAATCTTAACATGTATAGTCATGTTAAAACAGATTATGGCATGAAACATATTACACGCTTTACGCAGAGAAACACATACGCGTAAGTCAAAACCCTAATAGTTCAAGAATTACGATAACAATTCTAACCATGGAATTTGCACCAAACTTTTTCTCGTAGGTCTTAGGTGTTGTGAGAGTCTATAAACCAAGTTTTAACACCCAATTCTCAGTGAATCAAAAATACCCAAACTCAAGAACATTAAACCCTAATTTCTAATTCGACTTAATTAGTGTTTCGGGTTGTTATAGGCCCGGATATCATCAATTTAACATAATATAAACATCACACAACAATCTTTTTGACCAAAACCCTTCACATTTGAAAACGCCCAATTCGACTCAAGAACCCTAATTTTGAAAACCATCATTTTGTGTTTCTGGGTGGATTCAGAGGGTAACAATAGTATCCTTGATGTTAAAGAACCGCTTTGACCCATTTATCTTAACCTCAAACACATAAGTATGATCATGTGTCCTTACGCTGATGCGATAACACAAAATCAACCATACACGTAATTTTAACCGTTGATTCGCTTTGAAAATCAAAACCAATGTTTAGAAACGTGTTATAAACGCAAAAACACTTACGATTTATGATCAAAACTTCGGATTTCTTGAATGAATTCTATGCGAGGATTAGTTGGTTAGAGTAATAAATGTGAAGTGAAATGTTAGGTGGAGAGTGTTTTATTAAAATGACTTTAACATTTTGACAGCTTTGGTCCCTCCACCTTTTCCTTTTTCATACAAAGCCATTTAACTTCCATTTTGGTTACCAAACAAAATTGTTAAGAAAGAAACTTGACGACACCCCCCGACTTAGGTAAATAATGAAAGGTTATAAATTTTAGTCCGAGGAGTGTCATTTAACCGTAAAAATTTACCACCATTGATAAAAGAAACAACCGGATATAATAACATGCAAGTACACGATGTTTTGAAACAAGCTTATGATAATTTTCCCCTCAACACTTGATCGAAAAATATCGAATTTTGAAAGATTAAAGTGTTGATGGAAGAAATGTACTTGCCATGTTGAAAGAAAATTAGATTAGAAGAATATTTTTGTTGTTTTATCGTGTTTTATATTTTTGTATTTTGTTTTTGAAAAATTATTTACAAAAGAGATTTTGGTGTTTGATGTGTTTTAAGACTGCTTTAGAGGTCATCCAATTCCTCTTGAGTCAAACACCTCATACCAATCCGTGGACCAACTCATTAAACCTAGCGGAGGCAAGGCTTTGGTGAGAAGATCCGCCAATTGGTATTCTCACTCACTCACTAAGTATAATTCAACTGCACTGCTCCACGTGGTCCTTGATGAAATGATAACGAAGATCGATGTGCTTTGATTTCGAAAAGTCGAATCGAGTTGCACGAGATCGCAATGGCACTTCGATTGTCGCAAAGACATCGGATTCTCACAACACGTAACCATAGTCTTTGAGTTGTGTTCTCATCCGATGACTTGAGCACAACACGCGACATGGCTACATATTCTCGCTTTGCTTGATGACAACGATGTACAATCCTCGCTTCTTCGATTGCCAAGACACCGCTTATCACCAAGAAATTGTAGAGCTCTCAAGTACTTTTCCTCGAGTCTAAGCATCCCGCGTGGTCGTCTCAAAAGCGATTAGTTCAAAACCGTAATCCTTCTGATACCGATCCCCAAGTTAATGGTTCCTTGATGTATCGGAGGATTCTTTAGCCTCGTAGAGGTGGGTTTCAGCTTGGTCGCGATCGATAACGGAGCATAGATAAACGGCAAAGACAATATCGTCTCATAGTAGTCGTTAGATACATGAGAGACCCAATAATACTTCGATTTGGTAGGGTCAACTAATTTCCCATGTAAATCAAAGCTAGCTTCTTGGTATGAGTCATTGGTGTGGCATAAGTATCACAGTTTTCATTCCAAATTTGTTTAACAATTCAAGGGCATATTTGATCGACTCAAGAAAATACCACGGGTGATTGATGAACTTGCAATCCTAGAAAGAACGTAAGTTCACCCATCATGGACATTTCAAAATTTTCTTCATTAGTTTTGCAAAAGCGATTGAAAACTTTTTATGTGTAGACCCAAAATGATGTCATCCACGAATTTGAACAATTAAGATATGTGCCCGTGATATTGTATAAAAGAGTTGGGTCAACCGAACCTTTGGTGAAATTATTAGCAATGAGGAAAGATGATAGCTTATCGCACTCATGCCCGAGGGGCTTGTTTGAGACCATAAAGAGCTTTGTTCGCTTTGTAGACATGGTTCGGGAACTCGATCAACGAATCCTTCGGGTTGGTCGACATAAACCGCTTTTCGCTTGTCCGCTGAGAAACGCAGCTTTGACATCCATCCGAAAGACCGCTATATTCATATGAGCCGCGAACGCGAGAAATATCCGAATGACCTCAAGACGAGCAACCGAGCAAAAGATTCTTCAAAGTCTATTCCTCTTCCCGACGATAACCCTTAGCAACTAGACGTGACTTGTTTCGGATTACGCCCTTCAAAGATCCAATTTGTTTTTCCAAATCCATTTGAGACCAATGACGAGACCCTGTTGGTCTTTCAACCGCCCCATACTTCAAGACGCTTGAATTGGTTGAGTTCTTCTTGCATGGATTCAATCCATTTGTCTTTTGTCATTGCGCCTTTAATGTTTTTAGGCTCGATTGGCAGACAAAAGAGTGCATAAATGCAATGTTCACCATCTCGTGCGAAGACGTTGTCTCGTAACGATCGGTTGATTCGGGTTGCCAATAATATTAGCCGAGGATGGTCTTTTGTCCATCGATGTGTAGAGGGTTGATGTTGGTATACATTGTGCGATTCGAGGATTCAAATGGTTTGTTGATGATTCCGCGACATCGTGCAGCAGTTGTCATTAGCAAACGGGTTAAAGAACGATTTGGATCAAAATCGCAGCGGGGTACTTCATTCGTAATATCATCACCGGTTCATCATTGTTGGAAGCGGTTTGTTCAACTGCTGTGGTGGAGTCAATCGGTGGTGCTTCTTCAACAAGAGTTGTTGTAGCGGTGTATCGTATAAGAGTATTATCGTTGAGCAATGAAACAATGGATACACCGAGCACGCTCATCAATATCGCCACCGAACAATGGAGCAAATAACCTTTCCATTTGTTGACGAGTGAGTCGGGGCTTTGTTCACCGATGATGGGGTTGAGGAAGTTTAAACGGTTGTGACCGGTTCTAAGTCATATACTCGTAAGCCATTTCCGTGAGTTCATCAAAATGAGCATGAATCGCTTCCATCACCGCTTTGTACGACGATTCCGATCCGTAACCTTTAGAATTCTCACAAGATCCAATAAATACTCCAATGTCGGCTTTGGCTTTGAGCTTTCCAAAATCATCACGATCATTATTCGGATAGCAAAGGGATCCAAATACATGAAAGTGTTTGAGATTCGGTTTATGGTTGTGACAAGCTCGAAAGGTGTTTTGTTGTATGCTTTGTGATCATAGAACGGTTTTGAGTATAGCATGCAGAGATACAGCTTCGCCCACAAGTAATCTGGAAGTTTAGCATTGATTAACATTGTTCTGCAGCCCACTAACGCTCGGTTTCGCTTTCAACAACTCCGCTTTGTTCTCGTGTACGTGCAATAGATGTTTGATGTCAATTCCACTTTCTCATAAAATTCACGAAGGGTTTGGTTAACAAATTCGCCCTTTGTCTGTTTTATTTGGCGGACGGTGTTCCGGAGTCGAACTTGAATTTTCGTGAGAAAGGTGATGATCATTTGTGAGCTTGGTCTTTGCTTCAAGAAAGTAGACCCAAGTCCATCGTGAGTAGTCATCAACAATTACTAAGATGTAGCGCTTGCCATTGATCGCTTGCACGCGCATCGGGCCACACAAATCCATGTGAAGAAGATGAAGCACATGTCGAGAGTCGTGTTCCACCTTTGAAGGAAAATGAGCACGAGTGCTTTTTCCTTGTTCACAAGTCGAGCAAAGGTGATCTTTGAATACCGGAATCGGGAGACCTTCAACTAGTTTGTGTCGAGCAAGGTTGGTGATGGTTTGAAAGTTTAGATGTGAGAGACGACGGTGCCATAGCCGTGATTTTGTTGATGTTGCCTTTGAAAGTAAGCGATGGGAGATGAAGCAACCATGTCTTGCATAGAGATAGTGTAGAGACTAGAATTACGCGAGCCGACATAAGGTCATTTCCTTGTAGATCACGAATGAAACAAGTTTTCTCCCGAAAGCAACCTCCAAATCTCCATCACAAACCGACCCATCGAAAACAGATTGTGACCAAGGCCTTCCACATAGTAAACCCCGCTAATTTCGATGTTCCCATTGACATAGTCTCCGAGCCCATGATAGTCGCAAGTGATCATTCCCGAACTCGACAAAGGCAATGAACTTTGCAATAAAGTTTGATAACAGCTTAAGGTTGCTCGTCATGTGTCGGGAACATCCGCTATCAACAATCCAGAATGATCTCAGACACCGTGACATTACACACGCATTTACACAGATGGAATAGAAGTAGATGTGGAACCCAAATGTTAGAGGGTTCCAAGCAAAGGATAGTAGACATACACACATTAATAACTTTAGGCATCCATTTAAATCCTAATGTGTTATATATCCATTTCGCCATCTATAACTACTGCTTGCTTTAGTCTTTGTGAATGCACTAGGTGGTACTACATTCTTAGGAGGTGAAACCGAGCTACAGGACAACAACGCATGACTTAGAATCTAAAGAAGGCGGTCTACCAAGCACAAACTTAGAATGATTAGTGGGCCTAGAGGTATTCCGATTCTTAGGATTCCGTAAACGAGAGATTATAGCTTTAGCAACACATTTGTCATGACAATCGAATTCATACTTTTACGACAAATAACACAAGGTGCATCGATCAATATCAAAAGTACTTAACGGTTTAGCATTCGTTACATCACTATTTCTATTACATTTGCCGACGCAATATCTATAGTGGAGGCAACTTGAGTCTTATTCATAGTCCTAGGGTGTTCTTCACTTTAGCATTCCTTATTGATCTTTTCTTAGGTCGCAACTTCCTATTCTTCGATTGAGTGCTCCTAGGTCGTGAAGTGCGGACGCTTGGAAAAGACGCAACTATTCCTCGCTTCAAGAGAATGAAGCACGTTAGCAACTTGTGATTTGGCAAGAGGGATTCTAGGTTCACGATTACTAAGTGTTACCGGTGCTAATCTCTTAATGATGGTTGGCGAAGTTGTTCATACTTTCCTAACATTTCTCTTAACTTAGAGATAGTGTGAATCAAATCTTGATTTTCGTAACTAATATTACCAAAGAAAATTCATGACTTCTCTAGTGTGAGCAAGATAGTGATCAAGTTCGTTTGATGCTTCATGACGAGTCTTATTGAGTAAATCAAATATGACACCATATTCTGCTTAACTTTTACAAGTTCTTGTTCATATTTTGAGATTTGACTTTTCAAAGACACGCTTTGATCATCCAGCTTGCTCAATTTTAGGATCGAAAGATTTTGCACTCAACCGAGCGATTTTCTTTGAAAACCAAGTTGTTGATTGTGAATATCTTTTCACACCAATTAAGACGACGCTTTGCATTGTAAAGTTCGTTAAGTAATCGCTCATTTTCGCTTTTAAAGACTCGATCCAAGCACATTATCAAGATTCTCAACAGCTACCACAGAGTCAACATTATCAGCAGAGATATAATCGATGCATGTGGCAAAGAATTGAATAACACAACATTATGGATATCAAGACAGATAACATCTTTCAAGAGTCGATCAACATCTTTTCTCAACATTTTCTTTTTACGCTTAGTATTAGAAATAGATGTTTCGGCTTTTCTCGAAACGACCTTCATCACTCCAAGTTCCTTATGAAAATCCTTTTCCCAAGCTAATGCACAACTTTTCAAATTTTTAACGTTAGGTAAAAGATTTTTCCGAAAAATGTCTCTTTGTTCTCGCGCCGAGGCGATTGAAAATGTTCAATTTTGATTTCGTAATGATATTCTATCTCATGTTGTAAAATTTTGAGGTCACCATGAAAATGTCAAAATATCTAAGAATTTTTCGATTTTCGTGTTTTGAGTTTACTTCACCGATGGAAGGTAAAGGACCATAAATTTGTGCATAATCTTGGGGATTAACATTAGAAGACTCGTGTGTTTTGATGATAACCCTTGGTGTGTTAGAAGAATCTGCTGGTGTGACAAAAGTGACCGGTTTTGAATAATTAAAAGGTTTGTTGTAAACAATGCTTTTAATTTTGATCGACTCGCCTTCGATCTAATTCCTCTTGACGATGATATTCAACAACACTCATAACAAGATTATTAATTTTATATTCTGACCGAAACTTCGTGATTTGGTTTGAATGTTTTAGTGAAAGCTTTGGTTTGTAATCGCCTAGATTTGGTCCATATCCTTTTGATTGGGTTTTAAAGTAAACTTTTCAATAGTCATATCGATTCACCATGTTTGTAAACAATGCTTTAAACTCTTTAATTTTGTTTTGCAAGTCGATAATTTCTTCAAGAAGGTCATCTACCCGATTCGTTGAATGCTTTTTGTATGCGGAGAACTGCTTTTGACAAGTTAACAACTCACCTTAGCTTTTTGATTTTCCAAGGTGAGAGCGTTAATTTGCTTTTTATGTTCATGTTTCGCTTGTTCTATTTCGCATAACAAAGCATTCTTCAAGCGGCTAGATCACGATCCGTCTCTAAATATTTTTCGCTTTGATGAGATTTAGCAAAGCGGCTTCAAAACCTTTTTCACGGTTTTCTTGAGTTTTGAAAAGTTGAGTTGCATTTGTAAGCATTCAAAATCCTTGGTTAACAAAGGCATTTTTGCTTTTTAAGTCCTTATTTAATGCATAACATTCCTCCATTTTGATTTGATGGTCTTGAATTAAACGAGCAAAACTGGATGAGGCAATAGCTCGCTTGTTCAACGCGAGTCACAACATGATCATTATTTAGATCCTCAAGTACAACCACGGAGTCAATTTGATTATCAAAGGAAACCATAAGGTCATCTTGATCGTCAAATGTAACTACTGTGGTTTATTTGAAAATCGCCGAATGAGATGTAGATGACTCATTTTGAACAACCGAGCCGCGCCGGATTCGTATATTGGCGGAGATATTAGTTCGATATGATGATGGTTTGTTCGGCACTGAGACAAGCCATCGTTGTCATACATCGGGCCTGCTTTCACTCATGTGTAACTCATGCATATTAGCCATCAACATAATAAATGCATTGGCCTCGCAAGTCCTCCATATCATCATCCGAGTCTCAGATCCGCCATAAAGCTCGTTTTGTTTGTGAGAGATCCACCACTTCATCCTTAAGAGCCAAAAGAAGAGCCTCTTTGAAATAAGCACGCCCCTAGTCCTTGGCTTTGGGCATGCATTAGCCAGTGTCCTTCTCATTGCGCTTGTAGCATCAAGACCATTCAACCCATTCTCGAGCATTTCTGCTCCACCACTTGAGCTCGTTGTTATTCCTACCCATAGCATTAAACCCTTGACCACCTCCCATTTGACGACCATAACCACGATTCTCGAACTTCAACTCGTCCATTGTTCACAACAAATTGATTTCGTATTTGATGAGGAACGAATACGATTGTTGGATTTGTTGGTATAACGGCTAAAAGCATTAGCAATCATAACAAACCTCGCTGTAATGCTTCGAACGGATCGGATTCCTCATTAGTTTGACTATGAAGTGCTTGATCATTGTTGTTGTTGTAAGGAACCAATTGATTTTGTTGAGGTTGCCGTGATTGATCGTTTGGTGTGACCGAGGCGCTTGGTTGAGTTGCTTGTCGAGGAGGATAACTTTGTTGAGCATATAAGGCAAGTTGTTGATTTTCCGATGTGTAGGTGGAGCAATTTGAGCACGGAGAATCCTTTCCCGATCAACTTCCTTTTCATGAGGCTTCAAGTAATCGTACAACAATCCATATGTAGAATGATGCATATTCTTCGCTTGACGGAGAAAATGACATACTTCTCCCATTCAGACCAAGACTACTCAGAACTTAGTATTCACCGCAATTCTTGGCATGATGATGTTGTGTTTATCCAAATCATTGATGATGTCTCGAAAATCGATGATGATAAGACTCTAGTGTCTCTCCGTGTTCAATCATGAAGTGTTCATAAGCCAAGTAAATTTTGGATTCCAAATCCTCCCGATTGAGTATGATCCTTCCATAAGAAGATGAATATGGTCCCACATTTCCTTTGCGCTTTTTGAGCATCAACACTTCAAGAATTGGGTTAGGTAATCCTAAAAGGATATATTGCATTGCAAGCTCATCGCCTTCATAGTGTAGAAGTTCTTGCTTGATTTAAATCGCAATGAGCAATGTTTGTTTGTTCATCTCTTGTGGAATAGCATTAGGATCTCCGGCACAATGACAAGAGGCATCTCAAATGGACCTTCCAAGATAACCTTCTTTAAGAACTTTCCATGTGGCTTCTTCGCATCACAAAACCTAAAGAACCTTATCACCCATTGATCGTAGTTTCGGAGTGAGCATTGAGGTCTATCAAGTGATCCAAATCATGAATTGATTGTTGGTCGCTTAAAGCTTCACACATCTTTGCAAACCAAGTGGGTTCCTTCATAGTGTTCCTTGATGGATGTTGATTGAAGTCATTTGTGTAGGGTTGAACTTGAAGACTTGGCGGTGTTTGAACCATTTGTGGTGGAGGAATTGCTCCAAGTTGTGGAGTATGTTGTTGATTAAATTGTTGTTGATAAATTGCTTGTTGTTGATTCCATTGTTGATGTTGTGGACTTAGTTGTTGTTGTCGCTGAGGATAAGTGTGGGGAAATAGTTAGAGTATGGTGGTTGTGACATGTTGAAAACTTGTGTTGGTAAAATGGATCTTTGTAGTCGAATGAACCTTTGTTGATGAAGTGTCCTTAGGCGAGAAATCACAATAATCCAAGTAGCACTTATGCGTAAAACACCAAAGTTACGCTGTAACAATCAAGAGTTACGCGAGATTTAGCTTACGCGTAAGTAGGAAAAGACTCTAAAGTTATGCGAGACACAAAGTTATGCGTAGAAAGTTAGGCGAGGATTATCTTATGCGTAAGACTAGGCTTAGGCGTAAGATGAATCTTATGCGTAGGATTTCACGCGTAAGCTTTATGCTTATGCGTAAGTTTAGGTTTTATCTCAGTGATCTTTTACACTTCACAAAGGCAAAAGATATCCAAAGTCGACGATTTTCGTGCTTATCCAAGCAAGAAAACACGGAGTAAACCACGAAAACGAAGATCAAACCACGGATAAAGTTACGCGTAAGATTAGGGTTTTGATACGCGTAATCTTACTCGTAAAATGATTATGCCCAAATTTGTTTCTAAACCGATTTTTGTTATGGAATAGCGTTAATAGTACCAAAATAACACAAAAGTGTGAACCTTGATGAACCAAAACGGCTAAACGGGTTACGCGTAGAACTTCACCCACGAACAAAATCAAGCTCAAAACTTAGATTCACGCCAGAAGTTTGAAACTTTTGCCAAAACAAGTATTTTAACACCTTAAAACGTTGAAAGTACAAGAATCTTGGATTAAAAGTGTAAAAACAAGTTTTAAGCGAACCAAAGAACACGTTATCTTTACGCCGAAGACCAAAACCAAAAACTTCAAAACAAAAGTGTGCACCCAACTATTTGGCGATTGATACCATCGTTAGGTCACTAGATTTACAACACAAGCTTACTAGAAGGAGATAAAGGCGATTGAACAAGTAAACCAAACACACACACACGTTATACTAAGACAATATGCGTAGAGTATGAAGTGAAAGAGAAAACTTGAACAACCAACCTTCAAATGAAGGTTTACAAGAGTATTTATAGGCAAGGAGCTAGGCAACACTCCCACTTCCTTCCTTTTTCCTTATTGGACATGGGCCTAAGCTTATGGGCCTTCTACATAAGCTTGACCTTAAACAAACATAAAGGCCATAATAAACTACCTATTACATATGAGTAACTAACACTTGATTTAAGGTTTAGGAGTGATTCCAACATCGGTTATTGTTCACAAGTTTCGCTCACCATGTTTTGTTCATAAGTGTATTTTTGTTCATCAAGATTTTTGTTCATGCGTAAGTATATTCATCGCTTATTGTTTGGTATTAGGTTGTTTTGTTCATCGCTTAGTGTTGGTTATTGTTCATCCTGCTTTTGTTCATTTATTCACGATTATTGTTTTATTCATCGCCTAGTGTCGGTTATTGTTCATCATGTTTTTATAATAAAATTTTGTTAATCATGTTCATCGGAAAGTGTCATTTATTGTTCATTAAACGTGGTTAAACATTATAGAGGTTTGGCTCCTTTGTGTTTGCTATAATTGTAGATTCGAGCCCAATGGTTACAAATCATTTATGTTTATCAAAATAAAAAACAATGTGTAACATCATTTTTTTGAAAAGAGTAGTCTTCTTAAACTAGAATCTTTTCTTCATTTTAATTTTGTTACTGTTTCAAAACAGGAAGGATAAGGCCATTCGTAGGTGTTCAGTGCACAACTACTAGAAGGTTGCATCAAAGATATATTGTACGTAAGTGGTCTATTGATCTCGATAGCTCATTACAACTTACTGAAACATCTGTAATTCTGAATCAACTAAAATACACTATTACTTTAGTAACTTTCAACTAATCATCTGGAATTATTGAAGGCTTTGGAAAACATCAGAGCGAAAAATATGTCGCGTGTGTCAGAGATAAGAATAGTAGGCAGGTATTTATTTTTCGGGTTGTTGTCGCTTCAATGTATCCTAACTTGATGTGTTATAATATACCTTTTTTTATATTTAGCTGCGTCTGAGTGGCCATCACAGTCTCTCAATATTTTGATGCCATTATAGTTCATTGAAACAACACACACAACCATCTTTTCCATTTGAAGTTAACTAAATTATGTATTTGTGTGTGTGAAAATCCTTATGATAGATTATGTTTTCTGCGATTGGAGCTTCCAACTACCGCTGCGCCTTACTATTACCTAAACCCGCTAATCCGAGAAACAAAGCTACATACTCGAGATGTAAGTTCGAATCATACAAAGCATGCACGATAGCCGCAAATACATACCTACTTTACATCAACCGATAATTAAAAGTCAATAGTTTTCAATAATGTTTAAATTGGGAAACTAAACAATCTAATTCCTAGAAGTGTTAATCTGATTTGCGATCGCTTTATACGTACAATGGATTGTTAACAACACCGGTTATACAGAATGTGCATGTGCAAAAATACGACGATATCGAACAGAGAAACTTAAGGAAATTAAACGTTAGGATTTTTACCTTATCCGAAAACTATAATCGTAGAATTACGCTAAACTGCTATTTACCTTGGCAAAGCGTAAGGTTTACAATCATCGCCACTCTGCTACTAAATAATGACATTTACATATTCGATTCAACTTTTTCTTTCAATATTTTTAGATATAACTCTAAGATATCTACCAACGGCGACACCGAACGTTAATACTTACATGTTTCATTAATGAAGCACACTCAATGCTAATGTAATGCAATAAAATCGTTCGAGAACAAGGACACACAGATCCATACACACTACCTCAAATTCGATTTCGATGGAAGAAATCGCCCATCTATTTCGCTTGTATTTTGCCTCGTAATCGACAAAAGACAACTTGGTATACATACTCAATGTCAGAATGGAAGCGTACCACAATTGCTGATAGCACCTCAACAAAGTCCACCAGCTAATCGCACAGATGTGTAGCAGTCTAATGAGATGCTTCTTCTAACTGTAACTGACGACAATACAGAGAAATTAAATGAATTACCGCCCCTAAAAGACATACTACCAGGCACACCTCTGAAGTGCAAGAATTCAACGTCAAGGTATACGACACAAAGGTATCTCCCCACAGAAAGCTGGTAAAAGACGCCGCACTTGGACAACGAAATGCAAGTACAAAAAGGACTAGGCAAGAGTAATAGCATTAGCATATTAGTATGTGTAATATATCATTTGTAAATAGAACGGTTTTTTTGGGATAATGTTTCCATCTGATTACCATTGTTTAGCAATACAAGTAAGCATTAGTTTTATCTATAATAGAGAACATTTGCGATTATCAAGGCGTGCTAATCGATAATGTATGGTGTAGGTTAACACATATGCGGTGTTGCTATGAAATGTGAGCTACCATTGCTATTTATATCTTATATGCTACAATTGTCACTATCAAGTCATGTTCAAAACGGATGGTAACCGCAATAATACATTAACAAACATCCGATTGATCGTGCATTGTACATATAGGCTATTCTACAAAAGGATTGCAAGTGTTATTATAGTACGTATACAGATACGAGGATAATGGCGACAACATATAACAACAATATCACTACTGCTACTAATTTCACATGCTTTGACACATAAACATATCCAACGACGCCTACCGATTACCACCAAGTGACACACACAAACTATTACGAAAATCAATGAAAAAGGCGCACTATAGAAAATACTCCAACCAACGAATAAAGCATCCGCAAACAACTTAATAGTCACAATAAAAGCAACAAAATATTATCGAACAACACCACTTGCAAATCAAAAAGTTAATTCCATGCTTATGTGATAACCTTACAACCAACAATATCAAAACTATTGTGACCCACAATACATTTCACAGTAGAAGAGATAGGTTTTAGGCATTTGTTACAATGCGTTGATAACAAAAAATAGCACAACACTAACGGATACATCAACCAAAGAACAAAGGCAATAAATGACTAATGACACTTAAAACCATAGATTATATTAACATAAATGCGTTGGATTACAAGTTAGCGACACCCACCCCACGAGACTTGAACAGAAGACCCTACAACTACCCATCAACAGACACAAACTTCACATACATACCCATTATTCTAAACAAAGACCCTACACAGATACCTTCACAACCATCCCTGTAAAAAACTAGAAGAGGGGGGGGGGTTGAATAGTTCTACCGATTAAAACTTGGTTTTAAACTATTTAGATCGACTTATGTCAATCTATTTGAACATGTGTATTGGATATTGATAGACAAGCGTATAGATAAATAAAACTAAGATAAAGAGTAAGAAGCACAAAACCACAATGCGAGTATTTATAGTGGTTCGGCTACAAGGAAACCTTCCTTGCCCTACTCCACTCCCCGAGTCACCTACCGAGAGTTCGTAATCACTACACAACACAAACTCCTTGTGGTGGAGAAGCCTTCACAACGTCGCCTACTCTTTATCCGGTACAAGGATAGATACCGGTTCTTCCACGGTAGAACCAAACCTATCACAATGTCGCCTACACTTTATCCTAAGACAAGGCTAAATACCGAGTTCCATTTAAAAGGTGGAACTACTACTCAACACTAAACAACTCCTATCCAAAGGAGATCTACTCCTTATGACAACATCAACAAGGATATCAATATCCTTTGACCCAATACAAATCTACCTTGTACATCGACACACCATATCGAATGTACACCTTAGGCACCTTTCACTAATGCCTTTGACTCGACTTCTAGGCACCCTTCAATAATGCCTTTGACTCGACTTCTAGGCACCCTTCACACACCCTTCACTAATGCCTTTGACTCGACTTCTAGGCACCCTTCACTAATGCCTTCAACACGGGCTTTCGGCACCTTTCACTAATGCCTTTACTTTGACTCTTCGACACTTTTCACTAATGTCTTCATCTTGAACCTTTAGACATCTTTCGCCTATTTATTTCACACTACACTTCTAAGGAGAAAGAAAAGAACTATCAACAAGATACCATTAGTAGTCTTGATGATGACGAAGCTAGGCAACCCATGGACTTGAGCTTGCTCGACTTCAAGAGGTGGTGATCTCGCCTTTAAGAGGAACCTATAGAATCACACAAACAAACAACTACACAGAAAGATCACTTGGATCTGTGGTTAGAGAGTTTACAACTAAAAGAGAAACAATGTGTGAAAGGGGTGAGTTACAATGAAGAAATGGCTCACTATTTATAGACAAACTATTGCTACTGTTCCACGGATCTCACGGATCCTTTGCTTGAGGGATTTGTCCAGTGTAAACTGGGGGAACCGTGGACGCTCCTCTTTGCCCATGGGTCATGGATCATGGGTTATGGTTCATGGGTCCTAGACTTTGGATCATGGGTATCCAAGTAGATACAATGTATCTAGTAGATGCAATGCATCTAGTCCATGGGTTATGGGTTAGCTCCATGGGTCATGGATAATACCCATTATGACTTATGCATGATGTCCTGCAATGGGCTATGGGTTATGCTCCATGGGTATGGGTCATGGACTTTGGGTTAAACCCAACTACATTTAATGTATTTGGTCAATGAGTCAAATACTTAAACTTCTACCCATTATATTACCTATTATAATACATACTAATTATGTATATATCTACCCAATATGTAAACACTAGTTGTTGTACATATGAATTACTAGATCATTAAAACACTATTACTTGTTTAGTGTTTTATGTGAAAATGTAAGTGTGTTAGTAACTATTGGCTCAAACCATTTACGTATTTTATTTGTTTCTTTAAAATGATTTTACGTTTGTTATTGACAAAACATTAGAGGATCGTAAAATATAAATAAACGCTTTCTGACTTATTTGTTGTAACAATCTCCCTTTTTGTTAATGACAAAACATAAGATTATTTTAAGGAAAACTAAAATTGTAAAAGTTTGAATTGAGTTTTACTCTTCTCCCTTTTTTCGAAACAAAAAGAGCGTCGAAAAGAAACTAACATCTTGTTTTAAGAAAAACATGTGAAAGAAAAATATGAAAATAGAGAGTAAGTGAGGAGAAGAATTCTCGACTTAGCTCCCCTTGACGAGTCCATCCCTTTGTGAGGCGTCAAGTAAGAAGAAATACTAAACTAGTGCATTGCACTATGTTTGCAAATGGTTTCGCCTTTGTGACGAATATGCTCCCCTTGATTATTGCAACTTTGCAAGGGGACGTCATGTAATGTTATCCTAATGTGAATTATATTGCAAATGATTTTGCAATGTATCGCTTTGACACGAAACTCCCTAGCTTAGGTGTCAAAGTCTTCATGTGTATATTGAAAATCTACAAAACAAAGGTTAGAAAACAAGTATATAATACATAATTTCATGCAAATAAGACTCAAGTTAGTAGTAAACAAGTCTTCACAGCACGAATCCCACGTTCCCTCTTTGGAGGATCCGTCTAGGCAAGCGAGAGGGATCCGCCTATCCGAAAGTTTAAGACAACAATGGTGATGTGGACAAATGATGTCAACATCAAAATGAGATATGTATTAAGGAAATAATCATATTCTCAAGATAATATGGGAAATAACATGTAATTTCATTTAATAAAACTAGATAAATGATGTACAGAACTCCAAAAACTAAGAAAATGAAAGATACGTGACTTGGGATTCCTAAATATGTCTAATTTGAGCTTAAGACTAGGACACCACTTGAATCCTTGAGCTCAAGTTTGTTTGGGTTTGTTGATCTCGTCGAAACATTCGAGGATGTGATAAAACATGAAACGTTGATCTTCACGTACTTCATGTATCAAACTTTCAACATGTTGACAATATTAACAATCTTTGTCATGACTCGGAAATGGTGGTGGTAAAAAAGAAATGACTTGAGATGGAAGGTTTGGTTGAGATTCCACAAAAGAAGGAGGAATATGTAGAGGTATATTTGGAGGCGATTCAACCAAAGGTGGTGGTGGTGGAATGTGTAATGATGATGGTGGTAGAGAGGTATCTACTTCCATGTGATCGGGTGGTTGACTTTGATGATTCCTCATGATCTAAAAGGGACTATTTGAGGGTGACGGAAAAAAAGATGCTGAGGCTAGTGTTGATTCAACACCTTGATTTTGTTGCTCTATTCTTTCCATTGAGAATGTTGGCAATGGTGAAGGATGAGATGGCCTAGGAGGCAAGTCCTCTAGATTGTAGAGGTGTGGTGATGAGAGTGGAGTGGCGAATGATATGGCTCTAGGAACTAAGGGTGATGGTTTAGTGGAAATAGGAGTGTTTGGATTAGGGGGTATAGTGGTGTTTGGCATTGGTAGTTTAGTGGGAACAATCCTTTTGGTGATTGGTTTGATAGGTGGAGGGGAGATCCTAGCATTTGTGGATTTAACAGGAGATGATTCGGTTGAAGAAATTTCGTGAATAACACGAGCAAGTTTCTTGGGTGGCCCTTTGGTGGATGAGGTACCACTAGGAGCTTTCCTCATGATGAGATGATAACAAAAATAGGGTTATAAGAGTTTCTAAATGCTGAGAATGAGGATGTAGATGATGACTTTAGAAGTCTTAACAAGATGGTTTATAAGGGGAAGGATTTGGCAAGTGTATTCAAGACTTAAGCCACTAAGATCCTTTGGAATGTGATGATTTGCATGCACAAGAGTCAACTTCAGAGTTGTAATCGATCTAGGAGTTTAAGTAAACAAGATGGAGTGTTCAAGTTAGCAAGGAGAGCGATGAGTGTCAAGACGAGAGCGATGGGGAACACGAGGCGATGAGTGTCAAGACGATGATCACGGCGATGTAAACCATGATGATGAAGTTTTTCTTTGGTTTTGATTTGAGATGAGATGAGAAAGAAGATGAAGTTTGAATGAGAGGTGTGACAACTGGCAATTTAGGGAGTCTATTTTAGGTAACCGCATTACGTTAAACTAATCCGAGTTTTGCCTTTATCACTATTTTTATAAACCATGACTTGATTTTATATCGTCTATTGGTTTTACGGATTATTTCATTATTAAATGAGTTATCGTATGAGTTTTAACTATATGTGGTAGCCACTATTGATTCGCACTAGAAAAGCCTAAAACGAAAATTATTGTAACTTTTAGACCAGAACTCAAAATTGACAAATAAATAGTCAAACGCTGGAAAAACATAAATAACGATGATAGAAAGTCGAATGAACGTCGGGGGACACTCGTGGGACAATATATGAGCTCGGGAATGGGTAAACGGAATAGTTTACGAAAAATGACGGCTTCGGCCCCTCCACTTCTACACGGCCGGCGCCCCCTCCTCCCCAAAATAATTATTTTTAAGTCCCTAGCTCCTATGTATATAAACCCACTCACTCTCATTTTTACTTCCACTTTCTCTCACTAAAAACACACACAAACCACTCTTTCTCTCTCTACTCTCTCTCTCTTCAAGAAATAAAACCCTAGCCACCACCACCACCTTGGCCGCCCACTTCCGCCACATTCCGCCAAAATCCGCGTGGTGCTACACCTCCACCACCAAATCAAAGATCTTTTCATCCTCTTTCCATCCATATATAATACTCATACTAAAACCTTCATTAACACCCTCAAATTTAAAGATTAAGATTCGTACTTTTAGGGTTTTCATCTAATATTGCAATTGGTGCTTGAATAAGGTAAATGGAACATGATTTGAGCTTGTTTGGGCAATAATAACCCACGATGGATTATTAGGGTTCGACCTAATGTCTAAATTTGGGGCTTTTGGGTGGAAAATGAAATTAAGTCTAATTAGTGTCTAAATAAACAAGTAATTAGTGTTTGGTAAGTGTGTAGTGTATCAATTTGATGGTTTTATGCATTTTAGGTCTAGTTTCATAATTTTGGTTAAGATAGATGATGGGTTTTGTGTTTGGTTAGTGATTGAAGCTTGAATGATTGGATTTGGGTGTTGTGGAATTGATTTGGTAGTGTTTGGATTGGATTGGAAGGATGTACGAGCCACAAAGGGCACGTACGTAGCCCTTGGCTTGCGTACGTGACCCACTTGGGCCATGGGTCCGGGTCGAGTCAATTTGGTAGCTTGTTGGTTAATGTAGTTGAGGTTTGGATGAGACGCGTGGAGCCGAAAAGCTTCTAGAGCTTGTTTGGTTCACGTGGTCTTAACCGCGACCGTGTCATGACCATTAGGGTCATAACATTGGTTTCGAGTACATTTGGTTGATTTATTGGTTGGCGAGATTGTTTTGAGTCGGTTTGGGATTGAATTGTGATATTATGACATTTAAATTGGACTTGATATATATATTGTTGACTTTGAGCTACGTCGGCGTTCTTTGACTTTTTAGTCAATAGTTGACTCCGACAAAGCCGTAACATGGACTTTAGTATAATTTGGACTATTGATTGATTAAAAGCCGAGAAGTTATGACTCGTGTTTGTGGACTCGAAACGAATAACGATATGAGATTAATAATGGAATTTGACTAAATATATATGTATACATGAAAATGCTAATAAACTATGAAATATAAATAATAAATGGGCTTTTGTACCAAAATATCGATAACAAGTTTCATCTTGTTATTTACTATTTTTAAATGGAAACTAACGACTAAATTGGAAATATTTTGTAATAAACAAGTAATTAATGTTTCGAGTACACGATTATCAATAAATGTCGGTTGTGGATATTTAATACTAGTTTAAGTATTTATTTGCTTACGTTATGTGCATGGGTTACGGATGACCTAGCATTAATAGTGTTGATCCACGTGGGTAGCGGACTTATTAGGTTGATGAATCTAATAAGAGCCCGCTAGGTACGTTGGGTAACCTTATTAATGGGTGAATTATCCTCATGACTCTGTAGGATACGATTGATTTATTGGATAATAAGCGACACGAGTAAATAAATGAGTTTATCGAGTTGACGAATTCGATAAGGTCTACTATTTATTCCGAAACTTATTGGACTATGTAGCTTATCGTTTAGAGGTCTCATTGTGTCGCATTGAGTTATATATTGGTTGTTTGAGTGCATTCATAGCATCATATTGAGTCGATACACCCACACGAGGAATACCAAACACTAGGATTAAATGGTGAAACGAGACATTTTTGGAAATAAAGAAATGGAATATATTGGGGTAGATAACATTGATTTTGAGGAATATATATATTAAAGTTGGTCTACATTAATAGGTTGTGCCGAGTCGATAGTTGCTGTGCTGTGATACCGTTATCTTCTGCTAGTGTTTATTTGTGCGTTGATTGCTTGAGGTGAGTTTCATAGCCCCACTTTTATCTACATTTTTAACTATATTGGGGTGAGACATGCTATTGTTTTTGGACCGTTAAAACTATTTGGATTTGCTTATATGCTTGATTGTTTAGATAGATGTGCGATAGTTGTTGCCTTAGTCTAGGTTTAACCGTGCCTAACTAAGAATAGACTTCTACCGACCTAGTCCGGGTTGGCAATTGTTCTAGATTTTGCCACGATGGTCTTTGGACTAGAGTCGCGGCCCGAGTAATCCTCGGATGCGGATATGATTGGAGATCCGGTAGGATCGGTGTGAAAACGGTATTTATCTATCTTAGGTCTTGCATAGCAAATCAACTCTTACATGTCCACTAAGATTTTGTTGAACTTAAACCTATGAACTCACCAACAGTAGTCGACCTTTTAGCATGATTTCTCGTATTTGAGAGATGTTTGGATTACTTGATCGGTGGAAGCTTGGCAAGAAGGCGGGTTCAAGGATCATTTCGACTGATAAAATTTGGGGACCTATTTGATTAAACCATGTTTTGGGCCTAATATTTACTCTTTTGGATTAAATGTTTTAAATGACTAAATTTGGGATTGGTTTTGAATGTTAAATGACTATCTTTTTTCTATACTTGTGTGCGATACCAATCCAATAGTAACACCCCGAAAACTTGATTAAGTCTTCCGCTGTACCAAGATTTGGGGGTGTTACATTTGAATGAGAGGTAATTTTTGAAAGTGGAAGATTTTGAAAAATGAGGGTTTGGTGGAGTTGACGATCGGAGGATATATTTATGGGGAAGGAGGAATTTTTGAGATTTGTGTTTTGTTTTATTATTAGAAAGATTTGATTTTTGGATTAAGTAAAATAAGAAACATGTTTATAAACCTAGACTATATACGGAAGAGTAACACGTATGTATGAAAAGCTTCCTAACGAAACTATGTGTAATATATGAGTATGCAAAAAAAAAATCATATAAATTCCTATGTAAGCATACTTATTCTTAAGCTAATGTTATTTAGAGATAAGTAGGAAGTCATACTTCTAATGCAATTATCAGTGTCTTTATTTTGACAAAAGAATGTCAATAGATAACTCCGGTTTCTTCGTGATTAAGATACCTTCTTAGGGAAGGTAATCTTGTTACCAAGCAATTCCTATGGCTTGATAAACATGAGCTTTAACTACGCAAAATGACAAGGAAGGTTAGTGCAATTTAGTAAGATAAAATAAGAAAAAAATATTGTTGTCTTCTAATCAACATCCTACAAAAGTGTTTTTAAGACAAGGTTTTTTTTTTTTTTTTTTTTTTTTTTTTTTTTTTTAAAAGACCTTCTTTGTAGTTTTCAATTATACACGGATCGTATCAAGTTTTTAAAGTACAATATACTCTAAGAAAGTTGGTAACGAAGCTCGATACCAATTGTAAAAAACTAGAAGGAGGGGTTTGATATGACCATGTTTTTAGTAGCGTTATTATTGGTTTTGTGTATGATAATCGGCTATATTTACTTATAATTGTTGAAAAAGTGCAACAGAAGCGTATTTGTATGTGAATGTAGCCAGGTATCGTAAAAGGTGAAGAAATGAAGATTTCATGCACATTTGGAAAATTCCCGAAGAAGAAAGACAAGTGAGGAAGCTCATGGACTCAATGATTACGAAGCACAAAGATTTCTAAGTGTCTACATCAAATAAATATCAAGTTTCATCTTGGAAATCAGCATCGAAAGCAAAGAAAAAGGCACGAATCGAGAAAAGTCAAAGAAAGTCAAGATTTGGTGTACGGAAGGCTCCCAGCCGATCGGTCGGAGCCCGCAACCGGATCGGCTGGGGAATGGTCAAAATGGAACCGGATCGGCTGCGTCGTAACCGATCCATCTGGAGCACCTGCAGTTACACTTTTAGTCATTTATTGATGCCTTAACTTCTATTAATCATGAGAGGCCGATCATTTCCAGTTAATAACTTATTGAGGACGTTTTTGGCTTGATAGTAAAGGGTTCCTATCTATATAATGCACATAGACTTAGTAGTTTAGGGTGACACATCCAAAAGAGTAATAGTTTACACCAAAGCTATTACCAACCATTATTATTCTTCCCAAAGTCCTCAGATCTGTGAAACGTCCGTGAGAGTGGTGAGACAAATTCTCAACCATTGTGTAATCATTTGGGGTTATACGGTTAGGCTAAGACGATTGGAGGCGTGTGGTTGCTATATTCCACAATTTTCTAATTCTTGTAATCCAAAGCTTAGGTATTCTATTGAACTTTGTCATGAATCTCTATTCTATTGAATTATTTGAATTACCTTGTTACTACTTGTGTTATGTTATGATTTTCATAGAGTAATTCTTGAATATACTTGTGTGTAAGGATGTAGGCAATTGTAAGAGTGTTCTTATATGTGATGCATGTAAATGATCTTGTTTAAATGAGTTTGTTGGAAAAACTACTAGTCTTGTTTGATTTGTTGGTAAAACAGTTTTAAGAAAAAGGACCGAAATGATTTCTCTTATGTTTTATTCCAAAAAGTTAAGTGACAAACTAGTATGGGGATATGGTGATTAACACTCATCATGTTTACTTGTTAAAACAAGACTAGAAACGTCTTCATCACGAAAGGGTCGAAAGATTCGTAGGAACAAGTTGAATAAGAACCTTTTACAAACAAATGGATTTTCTAAAAGAATAATCATTAGGCTAAGGACCAAAAGAATTACCTATATGTTTTTTTCTTAAAGTGATTTTTACAAAACATAAACCATGGATTGAAAATCATTTGCTTATGATTTGTGCATTGCATCAAAGTTTACACCAAGCCTTCATGAACACTCTTTATGATTACCTATGGACTTCACACAAGTATATGTTTCTTAATTTGGATTTTTACAAAACCAACACTTTAAAGGAAGCCTTGACAAGCTTTCTTGGCTCAAACACTTTAACAAATTAAAACGCAAACCCTTGAGACGACCTCGACTTACCCACCTTTGCTATCACGCACGAGTATACTTGCTCGTATGTGTTAAAGTAATTACCGGATAAATCGTGTTTATAAATTTTAAAACTTGCACACGGTTGAGCACATCCAGTTTTAGCGCCACGCCGATTTGAGTGTTTTTATTTGTTACTGTAATTTCGTAATATTTGAGTTTGGTTTCAAGAATAAAAAGTAAAAAAAGTTTGGTTTTTCAATTAACCGATCGGTCACATGAGCAACCGATCCGTTGGTCCTCTCGTAAAAAAAATATGTTTTTCTTTTCTAGTTTTTAGTTAATCTAGTGTTTTTGTGTTTTAGTTGTTAGCTTATTTCGTCATTTCGATTTTTTAGGCTAGTTTGAAGCTTGTTTATGCTTGTTTTTGTCATTTTAGATTTTTGGTTATATTTTATTTTTAGTTTTATTTAATTTCTAATTAATTATGTCTTGATTAGTTTAATTATCTAGCTAATTTTCAGTTTTAGATGTTTTAGTTAGTTATAATGATTAGTTAATTAAGTCTAGTTAATGTTAGTTTATGCTTAATTAGTATAGTTAATATTTTAATTAATAGGTAAATGAGTAGTCATACTTATTAGAGTTTAAGTTGTAATTAATTGTCCTTAATTAATTTTTAATTAATACTAAAAAATAAAAATATAAAAAAAATATAAAATATAAAAAATTTGGAATTTCACTCAAGCTGATTGGTCGGAACCCGTAACCGGATCGGTTGGGCGATTTTGGTTTTGAGACATACCACCACCCGAATCGGTTGGAGGGCCAACCGATCCGGTTGGAGCTCTCGATAACAATTTTTTTTCTTCTTAATTTCAAGTTTTAGCTTTTGTTTTAGCCTTAATAAGTGTCTTTACTTGTTTAGAATGTATTTCGTAGTTTGTTTTGATTTTAACTAACTCTAACGCTAATAATTTGGATGATTTGTTTTTGTTTTGTTTAGATAAGTTTGATATAGATAGTTTGAGTGGTATTTCCAGTATCTTCGCAACTTGGATGAAATGTTTAAGGATACCGTAATTCATTGGAAAAGATTGGAAACATCTTGGAGGAAATTAAGAAAGAGTTAGCCATTGATTCGTAATGTTTGGAAGAAGTTGGGGAAATCAAGGTTCAAGTTCCCAAGAAAAATAGGGTCGTGATTTTCACGCAAGCACCTCTCACGGGTATGACTCACCTTTATGAGGTTTGGGACACCGTAGTGTTGAAGGAGTAAGTCGGGGATGCTCGCTTAACATGGCTTATGGAGACAACTATATTGTGGACAAGGTACTTGACAAAATTGGCCACGTTCTTTAGACTATGAAGCTTATGGAGGAAAATTGTCAAGAATCTTCGGATCAATATCCATGGTCATATCTTTGAGGCCGATTTTGTAGTTTTGGAAGAAGGGAATGCGGATGAACTGGATGTATGCTTTGGACGTGATTTCCTCGTGACAACTAAATGTCAATTGGATTTTTCCCTAGGTTAAATGAGAATTAATATTACTGATTTGGAGGAAGAGAAGGAAGTGAACGATATGCTCGCGGATTTGTGTGAAAACATGGAGTATAAGGAGAATGTAGAGATTGTGAAAATGGGAAAAGCTAGTAGGAAGAAGACCTCATCGAATAAACTAACTCCCACCACCACTACCACCACCAAGACCCATGATTACACACCATCACCACAAAATTCACCAAACACCTTTAAGCCCTTAACTCAAGAGCAAAAGGAAGCTATTCTAGCAAACCTAGAATAAAAAATCCTTGAGCTTAATGAAAAGAAACCCTGATCGAAGTGTTACAAGATTATGTTGTTTACCGCAAAAAGCTCGATGCGGTTATGTTGGATAGAGCACGGTTGGAAGACAAGGACCTTACGAATGAGGATAGGGATAGAATTTTATTTCGGGGATGCCGCGGAAAGAGAGTGACCCGGGTAACTTCGTCTTACCAATAAAAGTTAACGGGACCACTCCGGTTTATGCTTGGCGGAAACCGGATCAAGGGTCAATGTGATGCCCTATCCGCTATTCAAGAATTTGGGACTAAGCAATCCTCAACCAAATTATTCGAAGGTAACCATGGTGGACAACTCTCAAGCTAAGGCTATGGGGGAAGTTAAATGTGAGGGTACAAATTGGCTATCAACCTTACTTAGCACTTGTGGAGCGATAATAGGCATGGGAGGGGACTATGACAATTGATGATGGAATTTCCATGCAAACTTATTATCCCAAGCCTAGGGGTAAAGTTTTAGAGTTCATTGAGGATTTGGAAATTTTGGGTGAAGATGATTTGACTTGCTTTGAAGTTGGGCGTGATGCCCAAGGAAATGCTATGTATGGACCACTTGCCCCACCATACTTTGATCTAGAAGATGAAATGGAATGTGCACTTGTTATGGAAGCCTTTTACAACCCATTTAAGAACATCCTTGTGTACAAAAAGCTTACGGAATTCTTAGGATCCTTACCCGTACAATTGAAAAACTTGGAGTGGGACCCGAAGGAGTGAGTGTATACAAAAGAGAAGAAGGTGGTGGGGAATGGCATCTAAATTCGATATACTATGCCCAAGTGGAAGGAGATTTGTTAGAAAGTTCAAGACTCATGAGACATATCGTGAGTTGACGGGAAAATTCCAAAGAGAGGATATTTTGAGGCATGAATATTTTGAGGGGTGATGAGGAGTAGAACATCTCAACAATAATAACAAGCATTTGTTTGCTTGATCTTCATCTTTTGATGAAATTTATTTTATGCACTTAGGGATTTTGATTTCATTTTGTTTTTAGTTCTTATTATTATGGTTTGAAGTTATTTTAATCAATTCCTTTTGAGTTTAGTTTGAGTTTTATGATGATAAGTTTGATGATTTAGTCTTTGAGTTAGATGTTGTTGAAATTTTCAAATGGTTGGATGAATGTTGTGTGCATCTTTAATCAAATTTTTGAGTAAATAACTTTGCTTGGAAGGTAAAATGGCCAAGTAAAGTTAAAAAGGTAAAATTCTACAAAAATGCAAACCGAAACAGTTGTGTCCATGACTGAATCGGTTGGAAGCAAGTATAAGTACCAAAAATTCAATTTTTCCAGAAAAAACACACACACACTAATCCTCCATCTGGGTTTCACAAATTCGACAACTAAGAAGTTGTTTGAAGGTTGTAAGAGTATTAGAAGATCATCATGGCACCTACACAAGTAAGCATCTGCAATCAATTAGCTTAATTAGGGTTTAATTTGAATATTTGATTCGAATTGCAAATTGGGTCACCAATTGGGGGTTTTTGATGGGATTCGAATTATGATGAAATCTTTTAGAATTAAGTGGGTAATTGATATAGGAATGCATTGCAAAAAGAATTGTAGTGATTGATTCAACATTGAATGAGTATTAGACTATTGAATTTTTTGATTCAATTAGGTTGTAATTGATTGGATCCCAATCATTAAGTTTATTACACAAGTCAACCACTTGTGAATGGTCAACCGTAAAAATTCAAACAGTTTAAAACCAATGCAATTTCCCTTGAATATAGTGGATTCCCTGGTCGTTAAGTCCCACTTGAGGATTAATGGTGTTTAAAACTTTCGGATGTCGAATAATCACTAAGGATACTGATCAAGAAGGATTTTGTCGGATAATTACACTCACCGATTGATTGGAATGTATTTGGATACGTAATTATAAAGCACAACAATCGATAAGACAAACGTGAATACGACGTTTAATAAACTACGAAACGCACCAAATAAAACGTGAGATATAAGAAATAAAAGGCCTATAAATATGAAAATGATATTTTTACAATCCTAATAATAAAATAAAATTATTGGAAAAAGAAAATTATTTTTATAACTATTTATTTAATTATTATTAATTAAAACTATTTTTAACTATTTAATAATATCCTAAAATATAAGAAAATATGAAATAAAGCTAGAAAATGAAATTATGACTTAGAAAAATCTAAACTATTATAAAACTAATTTTAAAACTAAAAGATATTTTTATTATTTTTATTTATTTATTATTAATTATTTAATACTTTTAACTATTTTAAATTTTAATAAATACTAAACAAGCTAAGAAAATTATGAAACTTTTCTAAAAATATCTTATGATGACAGAAATCTAAGAAAATTATAAAACAAGAAGTGCTTAATAATAAGTTTAAAAGAAAAATTAAAAAGCTAAATTTATTAAATAAACGCTATCACTATTTTTAAAATGATGTTTTTGTGGTTTTTATTTTTGAAAACTATTTAACTACTTAAAATAAGCAACTTTTACAAAGACAAAAATTTTGCAACTTAAAAATAAGCTATTTAGAAGCTAAAGATCCCAACAGTTAAGCTTATGAGCTTATTTTGATGATTTAAGCTCAAACAAGCTTCAAAGCTGAAAACAAAGGTGGAATAAGATGTAAACAAGCTTAAGCTACTTAAATGAAGCTAAAAAGCACAGAGAATCATACTGATAAGCTATCAATAAGCTAATAAGCAATTATCCTAAGTCTACTAACCAAACAGGCCTGCAGCCATGTTAACAAGCAATTTAAGCTTATATAATAAGCTAAAAAGCTCAAAACAAAGACTGAGTTGTCAAGATGAGCTGGTGGGCTTTCCAAAAAGTCCAAGCTCACACACTATGGTTGGCTAATAAGCTCCTGACAAGCTTGTCAAAAGCTTGTATATCATCGGGATGCTTAGTGTACACGAAATGGGACAAAGTAAAGCTACTTGCAGTGCTTATCAAATAAGTCGCAAAATGGAAAATAAGCACTAGTCCTATGAATGGCTAGATTGGCTTTCCAAAAGCCAATGTTCATAAGTCGAGGTTCACTAATAAGCTCTTGATGAGCTTGTGAAAAGGGTCACTCAACCGTGCACGTGGGACTATTTCGCATAAGGTGTTCAAAATAAGCTAAGAATAAGCTATTAAATAAGCTAGCTAGAAAATATAAAAATACTAGGATAAAAATGAGAAGTTATATTTTAATATTCCAAAGCTCAAATCTTGAAACTTACTATTAAGTCCTATATAAAATTATCTATTTTATTCAAAACGACTTAAATGAAAATTGACTTTTAAGAAAACCAAATAAGTTGACTTTTATGAACTTTGGATCAATCCCACTCACTGATTATGATGTATTAAGATGGATTAAGACTGGTTTGATCAATTCTAACAACTTATAAACATGAAAACATTATCATAGAACATGAAAATCCAACAGTTGATGAACAAGATGAGATCAAAGTCTATTTTGACTTTCTATCAAATGAGTACTGGTTTTATTTGTTGCACTGAGTTATATTGACCAAGTGTGACATGTAACAAGCAAAAACAATTACTTGAACACCTTCTATCATAGTTAAACAAACAAATCCAAACAACACTTATTGAGACTGTTTTGAAACTTTAAGGACTAAAACAGCTTTTCAAACCAAGGAAGCTATTAATTAACTTATATTAACTATATTTAGACAGGATTAAACTAAAATGAACAAGATTTAAACACTAATACTAAGAAATGCAAATTATGAGAAAATTGCTTACAAGATGTGTCCAAGCACAAAACAGAGAACCAAAGAGCCAAACAACTTCCTATAGATTCCCAAGCTCTAAACCAAAGGGCAATCCATTATTAACCCCGCCCAAATTGTGATAACCATCTCCATGGATTTTGATTTTCACTAATTTTTTGTTATTTTGGTATTTTTCTTTTTTATTCTAAACTGATTTTAAGGGTTTCTAATAGCTTAAACAAGCTATCTAGAGCTTATATTGGCTTATGAGTCCAAAATAACTACAAACAACATTCAAACTATCATGAGATTTTTTGAACTTGAAATTTTGCATAAACTTGAAATGGAACTTAACACCGAAATTGATGTTCACAAAGGCTTTATTATACACTAAAGACTTGAAATACAAAGCTTAAAAGCTTAAACATTACATCGAATTTAAAACCAACTAAAACGACATAAGCTAATTTTATTTTCACTAGATATCATCCCACATTGCTTCCTATCTTCTTTATAAAGATCTTTTCAACTCGTCGACATCTCTCGATTGTTTCCCACTTCATCTTGACCATTGAATCTTCATAATCATCATAATCGCCCAAGTGGAAATTTGGCGCCAAAAGTCTATTTGAGTGTTTTTGCATTTAAAGAAGTTTGGGAGGATGTGGAGGTGGAGGGAGTGGTTAAACAACTGGATAACAAGTGGAAAGGTGGAAAACCACTGGTTTTGGTTTTGAGGTTTTGTCTGGTTTGGCGGGAGAGTGAGGATGTCAATGGACTGGTTTGACTTATTTTGACCACCGTATTAATATGAAGGGGTTCAAAATGGGGTCATGTGTTTATGACAGGGGTTCTTTTGGTTTGGTGGGGATCAAAATACACAAAGGGCCATTTGGTTTAAGCTTATATACAAGGACCATTCATGTAATTTCTGTTTTAGGAGGGACCAAAACTGCCACTTTTCCAAACTTATCAAAAGGACCAAACTTGCCAATCTTTAATAGTACAAGGACCACATTTGATTATTTTCCATTTTAAATATCCAAGGACCAATTTTGACACTTTTGTAAAGTTGAGGACCTTTTCGCCATTTGCCCAAAGATTCATTCAAGGACCATTTTTGACAATTTAGAATATTTCGTGGACCTTGAATGATAAAACTCCATATTTTTGGATTCCGTGGACTAGATTTGACAACTTTTGAAACTTGGGGACTAAACCGCTAATTATGCAAACTTGATATGTTTTTCACCGATTTTGGTATTTTTGCATTTAAAACATATAAAACACTTATTTGTGATATTTTCATCATTTTGATGCATTTCCGAGTGTTTTCGTATGTTTTGGCATTCTAAAGAGATAAAATGATGAGTATTCGCACACTCATCAATCCCCACACTAAGATATTGCTAGTCCCTAGCAATCTTTTTAGAAAACTTAATGGATTTGAATCTCTTTACCAAAAGCCATTACTTCTAGAGTAGCCAATTGTTTAAGTTCAAGTAAGAACTTTGGTACAATGATAACCAAATGATTTTGAGCAAATCATAAGTCAGAACGGATTTGATTTGTCTTTACCGTGTCGCTTGCTTCGGACTAGCCAACTCTTAGATAAATTATCAATATTATCTTTGGTGAGTCTATTACCAATTATGGTTTTCCAACCGCCTTTACCACAAGCCATAAACTTGCGGGCTAGCCAACTTTTCACTAATTAAAGATATGGTAGTTGAACACCATACAATTTTGGGAAAATTGCAAGCCATAAACGGATTTGAGATATCTTTACCAAGAGCCGCTTTGCTCTCGGATTAGCCAATCCTTATGTTTATTAGACATGGCGGATCGATAATCATTTGCCGAGTAAGTGAAAACACTTACTCCAAAAAAAATTTTGCCAAAAATGGGGAATTGGGTGGTATAATTACATGATAAAATTCGTGAGAATTCTCCCCACACTAGAAATGAATATTGCCCTCAATATTCAAAGTACCGCCGTTATGCCGAAACATAGAACGAAAAGGAAATATTACGCCATTATTTTATTTTTGATATATACACATTTTTTTTTTGGATGAAAACTTATATACAACAATGGAGGTAACTCCCCACACTAGGTGGTAGAAAGTAGAAAGAAATCGAAATACGGTGAAAACCCATATGGTGTGTAAGCATCGTTTTTGATTCCGAGTCACTAGCTTGACTCGATCCCCGCATTCATTGGTGCATGGGAAAGTTTGTAGATCCGGACAACCACAGTGGAATGTCCTCTCCAAAATAATGCTTCAACCGATGACCATTCACTTTAAAATTTGGACCATCGGGATGAGATAACTCAATAGTACCATAAGGATAAACCTTAGCAATAGTAAATGGACCGCACTAACGGACTTGAGCTTTCCCGAGAATATCTTCAATCTTGAATTGAAAAGAAGGATTCGATCACCGACGTTGAAAACGCGGTTCTTGATTTTGGAGTCATGAATCTTCTTTGTCTTTTGTTTATAGATCAAAGAGTTCTCGTATGCTTGATCACGGAGTTCGCTTAATTCATTCATTTGAACTTTTCGTGATCACCACCGTCTCAATATCGAATTGGCATGTTTCAAGGCCCAAGATGCTTTGTGCTCAAGCTCAATCGGCAGATGACATGCCTTCCGTGACACTAACTTACACCCGAGGGTGTATGGAGTACACCGACGGGTGTTTTATAACTGTGATGCACGGAAAGCCCGTGGAAAAGTCACAATATTCGCGCATTGATCTAGTTTATCCGACCAGATGCACGGTTTTCGCCATTCGTTCCTTTCAAGAATTCTTTTTAATACCACGGTTAGAAACTTCCACTTGCCCACTTGTTCGGGGATGGTATGCAGAGAGACGGTGGGTTACACCATACTTTTGCATGACACGATCAAATTGATCATTGCAGAAATGTGTACCACGATCACTAATTATAGCTCATGGAGTTCCAAACCCAGCAAAAGAGATTTTAAAATTTTACAACAACTCGGCATCATTTGTAGGTAAAGCTTTCGCTCAACCCATTTTGACAAATAGTCAATAGCCACAAGTATGTATTTGTTTCCTCAAGATGATGGAAATGGCCCCATAAAGTCAATGCCCCGTATGTCAAAGATCTCACATACTTGAATGGCGCTTATGCATTTCATTTCTTTGAGAGATATTTCCGTGACGCTGACAAGCGCCACATGCTTTGACAAATTCGGGGCATCCTTGTAAATCGCGGGCCAATAAAACCCGAATCAAACACCTTTTGGCGGTGTAATTTGACTATGATGGCCCCGGTGGTCCAAAGATGGCAAGCTTTGAGAATGTCAATAGCTTCCTCGTCCATAAACACACCGCCGGATGACTTGATCCGCATAGATTTTGAATAAGTAGGGTCGCCCGTAGTAATGTTTAACATCTTCAAGAATTTGTTCTTCCGTTGGTTGACATTCCTTTCACTATGAAGTTACCCGCATGGTAATTTGCGAAGTCAAGAAACCACGGGGTAGTAGAGTTTCCACGAAAAGAAACCGCATTGAGTGTCTCGAGGAAATGTTTCATTTATTTCCTTTTCTAGAAAACATCTTGGTGAGGGTTTTCTAGACGGACAGATGAACGCAGCCTGTGTTCTCGCTCCTTTTATCACGATAATGATATCAAATTCTTGCAGGAGGAGAACCCAACGGAGTAATCTCGCTTTGCATCTTGTTTTGCAAAGAGATATTTGAGAGCCGAGTGATCCGTGATACACCACGATTTGGTCAAGATTAAGTATGGTTTAGACTTCAAACGCATACACCACGGCTAGTAATTCTTTTTCCGTGGTGGTGTAATGGGTTCGAGCTCACCATAGTCTTACTTGCGTAGTGGATAGGCTGAAAATGCTTGTTTCTACGCTGCCTAGGACCGCACCGATAGCAAAATCTCTTGCATCGCATATGAGCTCAAAGGCAAGTCCCAATCCGAGCAACGAGAATGGGTGCTTCAAGAAGCTTTTTCTTTAATGTTTCAAAAGCTTCGATGCACTCGTGTGAGAAGATAAAAGGAGCATCTTTTTCAAGAAGATGGGTCATAGGTCAAGCGATTTTAGAAAAATCTTGTATGAATCACGATAAAACCCAGCATGACCTAAAAACTCCTAATACCTTTGACGGTAGTAGGATGAGGCAATTTAGCAATAACATCTACTTTGCTCTATCGACCTCAATCCTGCTTTTTGAAATCTTATGGCCAAGGACTATGCCTTCTTTGACCATAAGTGGCTTTTCTCCCAATTTAGACAAAGATTGGTGACTTCACACCGCTTTTAGCATTTTATCTAAATGGGAGAGACATGTTTGAAATGAGTCCCCAATGACCGAGAAATCATCCATAAACACCTCCATTGTTTCCCGATCATTTCGTGGAATATTGCCATCATACATCGTTGGAACGTGCTGTGAGCATTACATAGGCCAAAAGGCATACGCTCAGAGGCAAAGGTTCCGTATGGGCAGTGAATGTGGTCTTTTCTTGATCCCGGGATCAATGGGGATCTGAAAATAACCCGAGAAACCATCAAGGAAACAATAGTACTGCTCCTCGCTAATCTCTCTAGCATTTGGTCCATGAAGGGTAGAGGAAAATGGTCTTTTCGGTGGCGCTATTCAACTTACGATAGTCAATACACACACGCCATCCCGTAACCAATCGAGTTGGAATTAACTCGTTTTCTTCATTTGTGACAACAGCTATGCCACCCTTTTAGGAACACAATGAATTGGGCTAACCCAAGGACTATCGAGATCGGGTAAATTAATCCGCATCAAGAAGTTTAATAACCTCCTGCTTGATAACATCATGGATTTTTGGATTTACTCTTCTCGATGTTGAAATGTTGGTTTGAAGTCATCCTCCATCAAGATTTTGTGAGTACAAAACTCGTGGTTGATACCCTTAATGTCGGAGAGTTTCCAAGCAATTGCTTGCTTGTGTGACTTCAAGACCTTTATGAGAGCAATTTTTTCATCTTTACTCAAATCTCGAGCAATAATGACGGTAATTTATCATCACCTTCAAGAAATGCATACTGAGATGAGGTGGTAAGTCCTTAAGTTCTACCTCGTGAAATTCTTCGCTTTTCTCAACCGACTTAACTTCCTTGTTATGAAGCTCGACGGTAGGGAGTGATGATGGATCATCATTAAGTAACTTCTCAATGAGAAGTATGTCCCCTCGATGTCGATGGGAGCGTGATCAATTTCCCATGGAATGTAATCACTAGACAAGTATGCTTCAATCTCTTCCAAGATGAAGTCACTTTCCTCAAACGGAGTGAGAGAAGGAGTAGAATTGGCAATGATGGGTTGAGATGAATGAGTGAGATTATCACCAAGAATTATGATCATAACCAAGAACTTTGAGAGTACTCTTCGTAGCAACATCAATGATATCTATTCGTTAACCGACTCGTAATCATAGTTCATGGAGTACCAAGTTTGATCAAGGTTAAAGGTGACAGCTTCATTACCAACACGTAATGTGATTTCTTGCTCAAATACATCAATGAGAGCACGCCCATTCTCGTGAATCCTCGTCCAACAATGAGAGGAACCCGATGATCGGCATCGAAATCTACAACCACAAAGTCACCGGAAATGGAACTTTCCTACTTTCACAACACGCCCTCGGCAATGCCAAGTGGATGGGATATTGTACGATCCGCAAGCTCGAGAGTCATGCATGTAGAGTAAGGTCCGAAGAGAAAGTTTCTTCCATATCGAATAAGGCATCGATTGATGCTTGCACCAAGATCGCTAAGGCAAAGCATTCAACCATCCCCGGAAATACACAAGGTAAGAGAAATTTTCCAGGATCTCCAAGCTTCTCGAAGCTTTTCAAGATAATCGCGAGCGCTTCTCGTTCGAGGAGTTTTGCCATCTCAAACAGCTTTTTCCTTGTTGCTTAACATGTGTTTGAGAGTTGATGCAAACTTGGGCATCAAGATGATAGCATCCGCAGCTTATGTCAAAATGTAGTTCTTGTAAAATTTGAAAAATTTGTCCATTTGATGACCGGCTTTTTCATGAGCTTTGCTCATTCAAACGTGATGGGTAAAGAATAGAAGTTTTAGATTTGGGGTTTTCAACGGAGCTACCGGAGGTTCAAAACAACTCGGGTTGGATTTGGGTTTCGGACAACTTGAGGATGGACATCCTTGGTACCGCCGTTATTAGTAGGAAGTTCCTTGTCCTTTGTTGCCTCGTGTTCACTTTCCACTACCTTCGGAGAGAAGAAGAAGAGGTAGTAGGAATAGCGGGTCCATTGTATGAAACACCACTTCGTTGTGATCGCTTTGCATCGCCTCGGTTAGCGATCGTGTTGCTCTGACGCTTTCCGAGCCCGAGGGTTGAACATTTAAAGACTTCTTTAGATCACCGATCCGACCGACCAACAACCTGCTCATTTCATCTGGGATTTCATGAATTGCTTCAATAACTCATCGATGATGGTATTGAGGATGTGGAGGGAAATTTTGAGGTCGATGTTTTGATTATGACATTGTTGTTGAAAATTCCTTGGTTAGGATTCACATTTCCTAAATTGATTCCCCGATTGAAATTGTTTTGATTAAGGTTTCCTTGATGTTGAAAACCTTGATTTGGTCCGGATAGAAATTACCTTGGTTTTGATAACCTTGGTTCATTCTAGGTTGGTTCGATTCGGCTTTGTATGTTTGGATTCGTTAAAACCGGTGGTCCTTGATAAGTGTTAGCACGGTAGTTTGGTTCATTTTGAGGACGGATTGATTACCTCCCGATGTGAAGTACCGCTATAGCATTGGCTTCAAACGGACTACCATCGGTGGCGAGACAGATTGTAGTATGCATGAGGCCACCACAAGTAACATGCACTGACTTTCTTCACTTCACCATGTGATGGTGTCTGTGAAAGTGACTTTCTTTGGTTAGCAAGAACCAAAGCTCGAACAATATCCGTGAGTTTGTCAATCTTAGCATCGGTGCTAGATGTACTCACGGAGATGAAGTAGAAGGTCCCGATTAGACCGAGATTGAAATGTCTTTGTTCGGAAAGGACGGACTGGGACTTGTTTTCAATGATTTGCAAGGCTTCTTTGTGGTCTTGCTCAAGAAATTACCTCCGCAGAGGCATTTAAAGAGTCTTGGTCACTTGTCTCAAACCATTGTAGAAAGTATCCATTTGCATTAACTCGTAAAACCATGATGCGGACACTCATGAGCAACTCTTTGTAACGATCCCATGCCTCACCGAATGATTCATCAAATCTTTGAGAGAATTTCATTATCTCATTCTTAAGACTTGTAGTTCGGGATGGAGGATAGAATTCGTTAACAAACTTGGTGACTAAATCCTCCCATGTCTCAATGGAACGAGGGGTTGTTTCTCGCCAATTTCGGCTTGTCCTCTGAGAGAATGGGAACGTAAGAAGCTTAATTGCTTCATGGGACATTCTTGTATTTGATGGTAGATGCAATCTTGTTAAACCATCGAATATGTGCATGAGGATCATCCCGCCAAAACCATAAATTGGCTTGGGTTACAAGATTAAGCAACCCGGTTTTGAGCTCAAAGGTATCGCCCACGATGGTCGGGACAATAATAGCATCTCCGTAACCCTCGATGGGTGCTTGGAGAAGCTCATTCATCGGCTTATCTTCCGCCATTACGAAAGGGGTGGTGATGCTAGACGCCCTCACCACTACCAAGGAGCGTAACGCCCCACGCTCACGAGGAATATTTGCAAGCTCGAAAGTGGACTTGTAGAGTGGAAGAACGAGCGCATGCACTAAGTATAAAAATCAATTTTCAAAACAAATGCGAGGCAAAACGACAAGTGAACTTAAACCAATAATCACAAATGAAATGGCTTTTGAAAAGGTACACCAAATCACAAGGACACAAAGGCAAGTTTTGATCTTTAAGATTGGGAACTTATTAATGTTCACACCCCGCTGGTAGATGTTCCGCCTTGGTTTGCGGTGGTTGATTTTATGTATTTAAGTACCACCGAAAAGACGAGGTATGGATATGTGCTAAGGGTTTAAAACTTTTGGACAATATTTTTGGTATCGCCTCGCTTAACCAAATCGTATCTCTTTAAGAATCACCTTAAAGAAAATACAAGAAAGAAAACGTTACGATTGTTTTGTTGTTTTATATTTTTGGTGTTGTTAACACTTTAGGAAAAGTGTTAATAAACTTTTGGTTTTGATAACTTTACAAAAACTGCTTACAAAAAGTGGTATATGTGCAAGTATGGATCCGAAAATGTTTAAAACACGCTTACACCTCCTCCGTGCAAGAATGCGCCAAAATTTGATTGGATCCCAACTGCAAGTTTATTACACAACAGTTCGTTGACTTGTTATGCACGATGTGAATGCGTATATCATATGCATAAATGAATGATGTCATGTAATGAGGTACCCTTAATTGATCAACATAATGCATCTACTAATGTACCTAAACAAAATGATCCTAATTCTGAACATGATATTGATAAATGTTTCTTGGTTGAGTCTGAGTCTAGAATCTTTAAAACAAATGAAATGGTTGAAAAAAGGGTTTTTGATGAACTTTCAAACAAATACTCAATTCTTGAAAAACATTGTCTTTCCTTAGAAATTGCAATACAACAAAGAGAAGAAAGTTTTATTGCTACAAAACCTTGCATAAATCCGGAATTCTCAGAATTTCGAGAATTTTTGAAATTAATCATTAAAACCCGTATTCGGACAAAGATTCAACCATATGTAATCCGAATTTACAACTCTCGACCGCATAAGAAATGTAATACAGGTGGATGAACAATCCTAACTATGAGTAGGGGTCCGCTTGAATCTAGAAATGATGAATTGGCTCTATGTGTGACCAACCTTTAATGGAAAATGAGTCCGAGAAAGAACTTATTAGAGAACAAATCCAAGCGATAGATCAAACTAACTCCTTGTTGGCGTACATTGATGCCCTCAAAGCCCAAATTGTGATAAGAGCCGCCATTGTTGCCTTAAAAATGAGCTTAGGAAATCTATTAGAAATAGGTGAACACTAATGCAAAACCATCAACCAAGCCAAATGTACCGAATAATTCAATCTAGCAGTAGTTAGGCAACCCAATGCTTTTAAATGAAAGATTTAAACCATCGAAATCTAAGCTTGCCTCCCAAGTCGATGAGAATATAGTTTTGTCAAACCAATACTTCACTAATTCATTCCGATATGATGAATAACAATCCCCGCCTTAATGTTCAAGCCCTAAGATCACGAATATTAGGAGATCATCTAGTTCATAAGAAGCATCAAATGGTTGATCAATCCCTAAGAAACAAACTAATTACAAAAGGACCAATGTTCAAAACAGGAAGTAGCTTCATCCAAATCTACTAGCGCTTGTTTCAAATGGATTCACCGGTAGATTATTTAAGTTTACAGATCCAAACGGACTTCACACACCTAGATCTTGCCTTAAGTGGATGCCCACAGAAAATCTTCAAGAATATTGAACCTAAAGGGATTTCTATTAATGATACTCTAGACTGCATCAGGCAACATCCAATAATGAGGATACTCATGTCACTAACTCATCTATTTGCAATACTACATGTGCTATTAAAAGTGTCCTCTTTTTCAGTACAATGCTCAATTCAATCATGAACATCATGACCGTTTCAAATGTAAATGAAGATTGCTCACTGTAAATTGTAGCTTGTTAGAATTGATGTACCTGTCACTTTGACTCGCTCAACTTGAATCAAGACTGCTCTCATGAATCCTGTACAAATTAATTTTCTTGTATTCATATATATATATATATATATATATATATATATATATATATATATATATATATATATATATATTTCAAATCAATTTTTAATTAATTAATTAAATCTTTACCCAAAATTTGATAAAAGATGTATCTCTTGTTATCGATAACATCTACGGTCCTAGAAATGTCATTCAATAATGATACGGGTCCATAGATGAAGTTCGAACAAAAGATATATTCTATTTTAAAACGGTTGAAATTCAATCAATGTTCACTCTAATTGGTGACATTGATCGGGAAGAATCAATTTATCCCCGCATCATTGTTTGATATATGTAATGTGCTTACTTGTTTGTCACATGTTTAAGTCATGATTCTTTATGTTCATTGTGCTAGATGGCTTATCCATGTTATGTCTTATATGGTACTTGTCATATTCAACATGAATGTTACTTATCCATCAGATTCCGCATGCAATTTGCTACAAGTACGATAGTCAATAGTACATATTTTCTGTGATACTAAGATTGGTAGCGATTTGTCTCTATTGTCATAATACAAGGATCAAATGTGTCATTTATTGATACTTGATAATGGTATTTTGACATAGCGACTTGAATCATTCATGTTAGCTTTTTGTCTCACAACTTTGTGCTAGCGACTTGTCCAATTTAGGTCTAGCGACTTGTTTTGTGTATTATGTCTTGCTAGTGACTTGTCTCATTTTGTTAAGTATAAGGACCGAATATGCAACCGTGATTCTGAGAATTGTACTTAGGCGGTAGCGACTCTGTCACCATTATCATTATCTCAAAATCTCAAAGTATTCCTCAATCGTGACCTCCTTATAGCAATTTAAGATCTCTTTAAGGTTTGATTTGAACTTTATGCCTAATACCCTCTCTAACACACCTCTTTTAGCGATTTCACCGAGCTTACCTTCTCGACAATTAATCTCATACTTAGGTTAGTTTGTGGTTTTTGTTTAATAGGGTGTGTTTGATATACCATTGGTTGTATTTAGGTATCTTAAGTTAGATTTGATGGTACGCTCGGTGTATTCATGGTCTCCTGTGCGCCTTTTGTAAAAAGTTTATGTGATTGGTGAGTTGATGATTAGGCTATGTATTTGGTTTCGTGGTGTTATTCAATCGTTGTAACGATTTTGGTCATGACCGATGTTACATTTGCTTGTGTGATAAGTGTTAGTTGGATATGTCGATGTTCTTGTTGGCTACATGTCTCTTAGCAGTTGTTCTTGGTGGCAGTTGTCTTATTTAATCTTGATGGCGAGTTGTCAATGTTTTAAACATTCTTGATAAGACTTGTTACGTAATTGGGTGATACTTGTAGTAGCGACTTATCCTTGTTCTTTTGGTAGCGACTTGTCTTGACAAGTTAGCGACTTACTAAAACATTTTCACAAAGGCGACTTGTCACCGATTTTTCTTATAACTTGTTTTGACAAGTTGTTTAAAGCTTACTTATAATATTTTCATGATAGCGACTTATCTCGGTTTATTTGTAGCGATTTGTCTTGATAAATTAATCATAGCGACTTGCTATAGCACTTTTGTTAAAGCGACTTGTATCTCTCTCTTGTAGCGACTTGATTTTACAACTTGTCTTAGCGACTTGCTATAACACTCCATTATAGCGACTTGTCTCATGAAATCCTATTATAGCAATTTAGTTTTAACAATCTTGCTCACAACTTGTCTCAGAAAACCTTGTCAAAATGATTTGTTACTCCGAGAATTACTAAAGCATCTTAACCTATTTTCGAGTATTTCAATATGTTTTTGTTAATCTATCATGTATGTTACTCATTGTGCTTATGTCATGAGGTTGCATTAATGTTGTCAGCTAACCATGTCTAACCCAACATGATCTCGAATATTGTTGTCGTATGTGTGATTCTACTGCACTTCATTGCGCATACAACCTCTTCCGAGAACCTTGCTATACTCGCCCACCCACGCCTACGTATAACTAAATTTTTCCGTAAGATAAATGTGAAGATAGGCAAAAGCAATTGCTATGTGGACATGGAAATAATACAACAAAATCCAATCTTCAAGGTTGCTATTGATATTCTTAAAACACTAACTTTTTAGTGCCTTGACCAAGCAATGCACGATCCCTTCCATTTACCTACAACAATTTTTGAACACCATTACGGGACAAGATCACGCCTACTTATTCTTGTACGCTTGATGATAAGGGATATGAAATCTCCTCCGACATCCTCAAGAAGGCCCTAGGAATCACACCATGTGACCCTACTAAACAATCGTCCCTCCACCTTCAAGGAAGAACTAATGGACTTTCTAAATGATTTGGGTTATCAAGTTAACATAACAAGGGATTCAAATATCATCACCGACACATGTATCAACCTTGGAGAGCCATTACCACTATTCTCAACTTATGCTTATCCGCAAAACCTTAGGGTTCGATAAAGTGAGGACACCTATTCGAAATCTTATGGGTCTCATCAAAGGGTGAACATTGATGTCAACGAACATATTTGGGAAGAATTCTCTGTTCATGCACACTTTCATCACCGACATAACAAATGTCCGTATTATAGCCGAGTATTTGTCTAGGAAAGCCCCGGGTATCAAGGGCAATAGCAACATATGTAGAGGTCATTATGTGACAAGGTTGGCAAGGAATCTAGGGTACTACAATAACAATGAGTTGGCTAAGTGTGAAGATCCAAAGGTTAGTGAGACGTGGGATGCAAAGAGTTTTGGAAAAACTTTGAATAGAAAAACAAAGACTTTGGGAGCATGGATTGAACCACCACCACCACAGCAGCCGGGCAATGTGCCAATGGGTAATGTGCCAATGGGTACGACTATTAGTTTTGACTCGGGTTGGGGAGATTGGAACCGGCACTTAAATGAAATTGAGTGTAGGGATGTTTGGAGAGATTCGATGATGTTGAGGAACAACTGCATCGATCCCGTTCTTTCAACGCATGGCTCAAGAAGCCAATTATGAGTTGCCTCCCTACAATCCACCTAATGTTCCACCATATCCTTTCCCTTACACCTTGTATCCTGGACCATATCCGTATACCCATATCCTGGCTATGCACCATTTCCCGACTTAGTGCCTGCGTATGGTAGATTACCCGAGGTTGGAGGATCTAGCTATGATGTTGGAGGATCTTCATCGGGAGCTGGAGGAAAGAAGAAGAGGAGAGTTCGTTCGGAGTTTGTGACCGAGAACTATGAGTCCGAAAGTGATGACGAAGATGATGATGATGATGAAGGTGATGAGATGAGCGAGGATGACGAATGATCGTGGATCATTCTTTGGATTGTGATTTTAAAAAAAACAATGCTTATGTGTGTCGAACAATATTTTCTCTATCTCTCTCTCTTACTATTTCTTTAGGATTATCATCATACTTTGTTTATTTTTATTTTTAAGTAGCGTTTGGATTGTTTTAGTTTTGTTTGTTTGTTTTTTGTGTGTTGTGTGTATTTTGCAGTTTGGTTTGCAGGATGGATATGACGGAAGCTTATTGTTGGTCAATATTTGAAGTTGGATAACTCACATGCGTGGCTATGACCCAATATGCATATTGCATATTTTATCCCGTGGTATCTTTTTGACTATTTATTTTTCCCATTTTCTTTACTTTGAAGTTCATTTTTATTACATTGAGGACAATGCAAAACTGAAGTATGGGGGAGGGAAGAAAATAGGAAAAATGATACGATTTTTAAAATTTTTAATTTTTTTTAGTCTTATTTTTTATTTTTAGGTAGAGTTTTTGGATTCAAGTAGCTAGTAGAAATATATATATATATATATATATATATATATATATATATATATATATATATATATATATATATATATATATATATATATATATATATATATATATAGTCCGTTCTAGAGAAAAGTGTAATTAGATAGAAAAGTGAGAAAAAAGTTTCAAGGTAGATTATGCAAACATCCCAAACTTGTGGGTAGTCAATGAAAAACAAAAATAGAAGTAATCGACGCTCCCTTTCACACGTCACTCTGTTTCACACACTCACTCACCACCATCACACTTGCACCGCCATCACCACCATCACCGTTGCCACCGTCTTCCGTCGCCACCATCTTCATCTCCACCACTCAACATCACCACCATCATCTCCATCGATCCACTATCAACCATCAACTCCACCGCCACCGGAGAATGAAAATTAATTACTATACCTCTTGGTCTTAGTGTTGCATTCTTATTTGATTCACATGTTCTATTGACTAATTTCAAGGTATAAATTTTGTTTATTAATTGATTGATTGATTTGTTAGACCTAATTTGATGCCACATCAGCAATATTAGGTTTACTGAATGTGTAATCTCATTGATTTGTTTTGATTGTTAGTTTTATTGTCTTTGAATTAGTTAGTTTTATGATTGACCTAATTAGAGGCCACTTCAGCAATCAGGTTGAAGCTATCGTTAGGTTTTGGTGAAATGGTGAATTTGTTGTGATGACGTCACCAATCAATGGTGCAAGAGGTAAGTTGTGACGTGAGATTAAGTTTAGTGAATTGTTAGGTCTTAGGCATTTTTTGAGTATCAGTATACACATTTTAGTGCATCTGAGTAAAATAATATGTTATAACATATTAGAGCATCAATGAGGACGATTAGAGCATCAAATGTTTATGATTATAGCATCTCATAAAACGTTAGGGCTTCAAGTGTGAGTGATTAAAGGATCGTTAATTACGACATCTATAGAATATGATTAGAGCATTTGCTTGTTTGATTAGTGCATCAACGTTTCATGAAACTATCATATGTTTGTTTGTTTAGTGCATCATTGTGAAAATTATGTTTAGTGCATAAAACATATATGTTTAGTGCATCCGTGAACATATTAGAGCATCCGTGAGTGTGGTTAGGGCATCAATGATTGTGATTAGTGCATTGTTAGACATTTAGTGCATTCATGTTTTTATTCTTGTACTTACTGTAATTTTATAGACTGGGTAGCTGATTTCAGTAGGAAGATATTAGGGCATCTGTTTAGTGTGATTAGTGCATTGAAAAATGTTCAAATAAGATTACGCCCAATTTTGCTCAAGAAAACCAAGAAATACAGACGCAAAAGCTTAAAGGCGGGAAAATAATACATGTTTGTTTTGATTACCGTGCATCCTTTTTGATCATATCCCTCAATCAAAAATGCATGATAACATTGTATATTGTCCCTTTGTGCTGATAGAGTCCGTGTATTGGAACCCGTCACTCACCACACAAAGCAAGAGCAAGTTTAATGATGCTAAGAAAGCCCAAATTGGTGCGATAAGGCCTCTGTAACTCGCATTTATAACCATCTCGAGTGTATTTTAGGTAATATCGAGTTCACCGTCAAACTCCAAATTTGAGAGCCGACCTTTAATCGTAAAAGTAAATCTATTGCTAGCTTATATAATTAATGAACTTGAAATAGATTTAAAATGAGGTGTTTATTGTGTTAGAATTGTATTGTATTGACAAAGTGCGAAGCTACCATAGTTGTCTCGGTAGAAACAATCCAGCTGGTAATTAACAAGCAACTAAATAGTAAAATTAGTATTTTAGTATTTGTAGCTTAGTTTTGCCTCTTTTATGCGAACTATCAACGTAAACCTTATATTACAACGCCTAAGATAACTCTTTAGACATCATTGACTGAACGGAACCAAATATTGAAATAGAACAGCAAGAAAAAGTTTCAAATTTCAAGGCTAGACCTTTAAAAAAGAAGGTATGAACATCACCATCACTGATAAGAATGTTTACTCTGATAAATGATAATAAGTTTTTAATATTCCGTTTCGTTAACTTTATACCATGTTCCCCTTGCAATACTTCTAGATACTTGAAAGTAAAGGAGAGTTGGGGCTGTTCTGTAACAAAAAACGACAAGTCACCATTCCTCAAGAATTTCATTTTGCAACTAACAAGAGTTCCACCAAAAACACCCGATAACGCTGAATTATGGTGTATTACACATTTGGGTTGGAGACACTACAGTCACTGGACCAGGTAATTCCTACACGTAAAATTATAAAGCGCCTAACGCATAATTGCATGCTAAGAATTATATTCTCTGTTACATGGTATGCATTATTAGTGGCAAAATGGGTCATGTTTCAAATAGTCCTCCTTTTAACTGATGTGTATTATCTTCATGCATCTGTTAACAGATTGGTGCATCTGTTCACAAATTGGTGCATCTATTAACATACTAGGTACAAGAAGGTGTATTTGTTAACAAATTGGTTTCCTTCTTCCACTCTCAGGTGAAGCCGATAGTTCTTCGCTTTCGGTATTCTTGGATGCATGTGTGGCGACTTGTAGTATAAGGTCATTTTACTCTTCTTTAGATATTGAAATTGATATTGGTGCATATCCGCTTTAGTGCATCCGTTTGTATCATAGTATCCGTTTGAGACTCATGCTAACAATGAGTCTCGCTTATCTAGAGGTTTTAAGTTTTAGAACAATTTTGGATTACTTAATTAGGTGCTTATTTGTATTGTAATGTGTTTTTAGTTTGATTGTTAAGTTCATAAGCTGTTAAAAGATCAATTGATTCATCAGTTGCGTGAAATTAGTTGTTTGGTTACTAGAAGTTGCGGATATTTTTACATAAATTGTTTGGCAAAATGATAGGTTAGACTCTACCATCCGATCTTGAGGGCGGAAGTTACTACTGATGTGTTTGGTTAAAGAACTATATACACATGTTCAGTAGAACCTATTATTCTAATCTTTACGTATCACTTAGAGTGTGCCCGTATGTCATGCTAGTATAGATAGTTTTATACTGATATGTTGTTTTATCCTATCTTTTCTTACCATTTGTTTGAAGCTAACATTAGTATAGCTCACATTCACCACTCTGTTATGGGAAAATTTGGAATCTTAGTACTAGATCTAGAAGTGATAGTATGGGCAAGACTCGTGGGTTGGTTAACAGGCTTAAAATGGAACTGGTTGAGTTGGTTTGGGTTGACCCATGAACAAAATAGTATGATTAGTGCATCAAAAATATTTTTAGTGCATCGTTGAGTATGATTAGTGCATTTAGACATATTAAGGCATTAATGTTTGTAAACATTATGACTAAAAGGCTCAAGAGACGTCTTTCATACATCTTACGCAACAACTTGTTGAATGCTTTTTTACATATTCCTTTGGGCTTAATTCATGGGAGGGTTACACACATTCTTTGGCCTCCTCGAAGGATTGGTAAAGTTGATAGAAAGCTTTCTCAAGGTGTACTAGGCTTCTAAGGTGACGATAAATACTTCATTTAGAGTGTCGTATATGCACCCCTATGAAATTGTACCTAAGTTTCGGTTTCCGATGTATCTGTATCATGTGCTAATTGCCCTTGACATCAAATGCTTTAATTCTTTTAACTCGTTAATAACATTGTTGAAGTAGGAATTATCATTAATAAAAATACAGTGACCAGATTTTGCTTTATGTTTTATGTCGTGTTTCTTAAACTTTTGACTATGGTGTGCTCTTTTTCTAGTGTTTTTGAGGTTTGTTCTTATACATGTTTATGCATCTTGGTGATGTTCCTCTGGTTGACCAAGTCTAGGGCTCCTAGTTCATCACCACACCCCTTCAAATAGGCCTAAAGCTGAAACTCTTCCTTGTATTGCCATTTAGTGTATTCACGTTTTTATTCTTGTACTTACTGTAATTTTATAGACTGGGTAGCTGATTTCACTAGAAAGATATTAGGGCATCTCTAGACTTATTAGGGCATCTATTATTATGATTAGTGCATCAAAAAGGAAGATATTAGAGCATCTCTGAGTATGATTAGTGCATCAAAAGGTAGATATTAATGCATCTGTATTACACATTAGTGTATCTATAGTGTATGATTTTTTAAAACAATTGTGTGATGTATCCTGATTATTACAACTTGACAAACATAATCACAATTTGAGCAGGAGCCTGAGTGTGAGTGGGTCTCCTAGATGTGCTCTCCCGCCCAAAAACAGGAGTCTGAGTCGAAGCCTAAGCTCATTTAGAAGCGTTAGCAGAAGTCCAACGAGGGGAAAACGCACCAGAAGCATAAGTCCAATCCTTGTCGATCCTGAATATCTATAAGTCCAATCCATCCCCATCACCGTCGATCCTCAAATATCTAAAAGTGTTAGCCCCCGAGATTTACTAAAGAATTATGAGCGAAGCTCGGGTTGAGCTCCACCAAGCCGTATCTTGTTAGAGCACCCGCTAGAGAAGCTCTAGAACCTTATTATAGGATCCCTCAGGGCGGTCAATCATAAAGAAGCTTATCATCACAAAAAAACCATAGGTGTTTTTGGTTATGTTTAGTAAACATTATAAAATCACTATCGAATCCGATCTTTTATAAATTTGTTACAATCAAATTGATTATTTTGACCAAAAGAAAATATGAAGCGAATTTGTTCTTATCATAATTATCCTAGATAATCTTTTAAATGAAAATCATCCAAGCAATTTATGTAAAACCGATTAAGAAATCGACCTATTCAACTATTTTATGTATAACTCATGTAATTTTGTGTGTAGGTATTCAAGCTACATGTACCGAGATAAGTCCACCAGGTATCTTGAAATAGTGAACCTTATATCTCAAAATCCATCACAAGTGAAGAAATTAATTCGATTTATTGCTCATTAACGATGTTGTTTCGTTCAAAAACTCGATGCTTTATTACTCATTTATAGGTACCGAGATAGAAGAAGCGGGACCCAAGTCCAAGTGTATCACGCACTCGTCATATCGTCGTCAGTTCATGGTCACCGTGGAATATGTTTAGTGCATCAAAAAGGTAGATATTAGTGCATCGAAATGGTATATGTTTTATATCCACCACTCTCCTTTTCGCCAACTATGTCTCAAATGCGCTTATAAAATTATGTTGCACCATGAGTGTTGAGTAAGTTTGGAAATGATTATTTATTTATAATATAATTATCTTAATTCTGACAAGCTCCTACTTTATATTTCCCTTAACTAAATTGTTCATTATGCATCTGGTCTTAGACATGACTGAAATTTCACCACAAGATATATGTTATGTAGGTGAAGGATCTCTCACACAAAGTTCAACTTCTTGAAGCTAAACTTGAAAGGAAATCAAGGCAATTGAAAGAAGCAACTGAACAAGCGAGATGAAAGAGTAAAGGACCAAACTACTAAGGAAGTAATACAATCCCTCACTATTCAGGTGAATGAATTCTTGGTTCAGTGTCTAGAAACAAATAAATAAGGAACTTCATTTAATCGTTTATTTAGTGTTTTGTTCCTACAACTACAAGACTTTATAATATAAACTGCATTGACCCATTTTAAATTATATGACAGTTAGATGACTTGGTCACCCGGATGGGTCAAGGATCTTCTTCCACCTGCATAGAATCAGATGCATATTCTGGAAGCACTTTTGGTTTTGCCCAAGCCAAATCTGGACCTCTTTTGTCATGAAACAACATCTATGGCCTTAAAATCAATATCCATAATAGAAAAAGTGTCCAAAATGTATCCAAAATCAACACGTTTACTTAACAAACTATGAAAATAAAAATAACTCCTAAGCACTTCAAGAGATAATATTTGCATTTTCTTGTTTTGTAAAAAAATGATAAGACGAATATTATTGTAAATTACTTTGCAAAATAAGGAGTTTGGATGATCCAAACACTTCAAACTGTATCTGCTTGAATATAAGCATAAAGAATACATCTTATATTAATCAAATTCGAAAACGAAAGGTATGTGACGTATCAACTTCTTCCAATTATAACATACTAAATGTATAAATTGTTATAGATCATTGTTTAACACAAATAAAATATCTCACGGACCATCTAAATAGTTGCAACTTCAAATAGCCTAGAAGGCAACTATAAGTTGCTCACTATTTCAAAAACCAAGGTTTCAATATTACGCCTGTCACAATCTCGTAACTTCCATAATAAAACAATTGTATATGTTGAAATAAAGGTGCATTTATTTGAAGATAGTAAGTGCTCAATGAGAATTACTCTGCTCATCATACCAATGATAAAATAAAAGGTGCATCAATGTTGAAATAATGGTGCATCAATGTTAAAATAAAAGATGCATCAATGTATATACAAACTACTCATTATATCAGTGGGTCTTTTGCTCATCATACCAATGATAAAATAAAAGGTGCATCAATGTTGAAATATGGTGCATCAATGTTAAAATAAAAGGTGCATCAATGTATAAATACAAACTACTCATTATATCAATGGGTCTTCGTGGGTCACATGGAAAAGTAATGTATTTCGGATGTTGTTGAGGCCACAGAAAAAGCATCACAACACGTTCCAGTCCAACTCCAAACCACACCATGTGGTGGTGCATCGTACCTTTAAAAACACGCCAATTGTTAGTACGAATATCAAAAACACACAAAAGCCATTCAAGAGAAGGAGTTCATTACCAAATGATGGTCATATCTCGAATGCTTCATGTAACCAATCAAAGACCCAAGGGCATTTGGTGATTGATGTTTGTGTTGTGTTTGTGAAGCAAAAGGACTAGGGTTCAATCTGGTACTTGCCTTTTGCAAATTAATTTTTTTTTTTTTCAAATTTTTTTCTTTAACAACTTGAAAAGGATGTTAAAATAACCACTTTTGTAAAAGCTTGAACTTTGAAAACTTTTGAATAAGTCGTTTAATGGCTTAATTTCTCAACAATGAACAAAATCAAAACAAACTTTACTAATGATTTTTATAAACTACAATAAGCTATTAAACAAACAATTTTAAAAGCAGAGATAAGCTAGCTTATAAGTTAAGAACAAAAAAATAAGCTACAATTAAAAAGAGTAAAGCAAGAATAAGTGTACCAATAAGCGCTTTGGGAATTCCTAGTGCTAAATTACTAAGGCTAAAATGGGCTAAATAAGCACTAAGCAAGCACTAATAAGCTAAAGGTAAGCTATCCTAATCTAAGGGATCTAATAAGCACTAAAGTATGCTAAATAAGCTAAAGTGTAATCAAATAAGCTCAAAGAAGCTAGATGTCCAATTCATTGCAAAAGAAAAACAAATCTATGGGGCTAGTTTAAGCTAGGAAAAAGCTACCTAAGGGACCACCTAAAATTCATAAAAATAAGTTATAACTATACTACCTACCATAGATTAAGCATGCAAAATTACAGGACCTAAGGCTAAATATTAAGCAAGTTAAAAATCTAAAAGCATAAATAATTCCACATCATAAATAATTCCACATCATAAATAAAACACAGTGAAAATCAGTGTAAAATCAGAGCATCACGCTTATGAAATTTCATTCAGCATTTTATCAAACACATTGTGTGCAAGTTTTGCAAACACGCTTACAAGTCTTTTTTTTCTTCTCAAATTTGTTTCAATTAACTCAACTATATAGTGCATCATGTCACAAACTCTTAAAATCGATACATATATGAACACACATTATAATTACCAAATCAAAACTCAGTAATAAAACCATAACTCATAATGTACACGTATATCATCTTTATATTTGATCTTAGAGAACAAAACTAACAAATATATAATCGAAATAAGTTAATAAACTTACTTTGTTCAATATATAAGAATTATAACGAGATGATTTGGTGAGCGAGATGATGGTGAACTGTGTGGAATGGTGGGGAGATGATGGTGAACGGTGGGGAACGGTGGTAGCGATGGGGAGATGATGGTGAACGGTGGCGATGGTGGTGAAAGCCGGTGGATATGAAGGTCGAACTGAAAGAGGAGAGAAACAAATGATGAATCTGGGAATTTATAAAAAGTTACGAAACAAACCTTACAAAATAAAAGAAGTTACAATAAGGCCCCTTGAGTTGGGAAAAAAAGGAGGGGGAGGAGGAGGGGGTGATTTGTACACTTTTCTCACTTTTCTCTTGAGATCAAGTTTTTAAATGATCCCATCTCTCTCTCTCTCTATATATATATATATATATATATATATATATATATATATATATATATATATATATATATATATATATATATATATATTGAGTATATTGATTATCCAATGAGCTAAATTGAGTTATATATGTTTGGAGATCGATATGTGAAGAAGAGGAAATTATAATCATTTTTGGGAGTGTGGTTTGTGTGATGGTTAGCAACATGGAGGTTTAGACTTGACTTCATTATTCTTTTTAAACCAATTTCATAAAGTATCCCATGCCTTATCCATACCATTTTATAAACCCAAAGCCTTAACATTATAACCCGAATAAAAGCCCTCTTTGATGAATTTATTTTATTTTTCTTGATACTTGTACAAGTTTATGGTAAAAAGTTGTTAGGAATTGGAAATTGTAAAGCATCGTTCATATATAATCTAGCTTAAGTTAGCTCAGACATATCGTTTATTACGTTATTTAGTTATTAGCATAGTATAGTCTAGTGCAACACCGTGGAGGAAGGACGGTCTTTACCCATTGTATGCTCCACACCAAGGAGGGCGTAATACTTTAAGAGGGTTGGATGTTCATTTGGAATCTAACCTTCCATGAGTTTCTCTCACTAGAATATCCCACTTTCTCTCTCTAAAACCATATATTCATACGCCCATATTTGTGATTGTTTATGTGTTTATGAAATCCAATATGTTACAATGGTATCAAGAGCCATGGTTTGATCATCTCTCTTACATGTTCTTGGATTTCTAGTGGTTTTATATGGTTTTTGGGTTTGAAAAAGTTTAGTGGTTTTTGCATCATTTGGATCATTTCTTGTGTTAAAGTTTGAATTTTGATTGTACTTTTGTGTTTAGAATCATTGTAAGTGCTTGGGTTTTGATTTGGAAAGCTTGAATCACTATGGTTGGGTTTGTTTTGGATTGAAAAGTGTTGTGTTTGAGATTTTCTTGCTAGCGACTTGAGTCTCGGATTATTATTCATGGTAGCGACTTGCTTCTATATTTTTCAGCGACTTGTAGTTGTTGTGGTAGCGACTTGAGCACTAGCGACTTGTCTATTGAGACAAAGCGACAAAAAGTACACAGTAGTGGTTGTACCATTTCGGCTAGCGACTTGGCAACATAGCGACTTGTCTTTGCTAATTTTAGCGACTTGACTTTGTTTTGAGTTGCGAGCTGTTCTATAGCGACTTGCACACTTAGCGAGTTGTTCCTTAGCGACTTGCTCATTTAGCGAGTTATTACTTTAGCGACTTGTGCATCTGGCTATTTGTATCTATCGACTTGTACTTATAGCGACTTGTACTTTAGCGAGTTAAGTACCTAGCGACTTGTGTGAGAAGCAACTTGTCTTCAAGATATTTAGCGACTTGTTGAATTAATGCAAGCGACTTGTGCCTAATATCCATCAACACAATGTCTTACATCACTAACCCTTTAATCTCCAAAGTGCTCGAACTCTATGATACCTCACAGAACAAAGAAACTGTTTGCTACTCAGAATGTTTAACCATGATTGATTCAGCAAATTATGATCAAAACACTTCACATTCTGAGTCAAATATCAAAGAATCACACTTGTTAATGATACATGATGCAAAGCAAATGGAATGCAACATTGAGCCCTATCAACTACTTCATCTGCACCTCATACAGCTATTATCCACAACTGAGGATCGAACATGTAGTGCCCTTTTCCGCCAGGACTTACCTACATTGACAAGAACCTTGTTGATGAACTTAGAACAACTGAATCTTCAAATTACCAAAAAGAAGGTATTAAAGGATGATTCCAATCTTGCTTCGTGTAATCCACAACCAATTTCACCATTTATCAATGGGGAATATTCCGCAGACTTCGATCAACACGTGACTGGAATTTCCTTCAAGAAACATACTGGAATGGAAATTCATGAGTTCATTAATACATTTATCCGACTTATGGATAATGTGGAAAAGTACATTAAGAAAGTTGCTCAAGAGGATGATAATTTGAATGAGTGTCAAGTGAAATTAAGTGAATGGTGTGATAAGTCGGGTATTGATTCATTTGAAAGGTCGGGTGATGCTGAATGCAGAATATCATATACAACAAAGGAGGATGAAACTGGTTGCACTGAATACAGAGGCTCAGAGTCAGATAAGCTTGAAACAGCCTGCAGTTCAGTGACTCTTGTTATGCACGATGTGAATGCAGATATCATACAGACAAATGAACAGATGTCATGTAATGAGGTACCCTTAATTGATCAACATAATGCATCTACTAATGTACCTAAACAAAATGATCCTAATTCTGAACATGATATTGATAAATGTTTCTTGGTTGAGTCTCGAGTCTAGAATCTTTAAAACAAATGAAATGGTTGAAAAAGGGTTTTGATGAACTTTCAAACAAATACTCAATTCTTGAAAAACATTGTCTTTCCTTAGAAATTGCAATACAACAAAGAGAAGAAAGTTTTATTGCTACAAAACCTTGCATAAATCCGAATTCCTGAATTTGAGAATTTTTGAAATTAATCGCTTAAAACCCGGATTCGGACAAAGATTCAACCATATGTAATCTGAATTTACAACTCTCAGATCTGCATAAGAAATGTAATACAGGGATGAACAATCCTAACTATGAGGTGAGTGGTCCGCTTGAATCTAGAAATGATGAATTGGCTCTATGTGTGACCAACCTTTTAATGGAAAATGAGTCCTTGAGAAAGAACTTATTAGAGAACAAATCCAAGCTGATAGATCAAACTAACTCCTTGTTGGCAGACATTGATGCCCTCAAAGCCCAAATTCAGGATAAGAGCTTCACCATTGTTGCCTTAAAAAATGAGCTTAGGAAATCTATTAGAAATAGGGTGAACACTAAATTTGCAAAACCATCAACCTTGGGAAAGCCAAATGTACTGAATAATTCAGAACGAGCTGTAGTTAGGCAGCCCAATGCTTTTAAAACAGAAAGATTTAAACCATCGAAATCTAAGCTTGCCTCCCAAGTTGATGAGAATATAGTTTTGTCAAAACCAGTCACTTCACTAATTCATTCCGATATGATGAATAACAATCCCCAGCTTAATGTTCGAAGCCCTAAGATCACGAATATTAGGAGATCATCTAGTTCATATAAGAAGCATCAAATGGTTGATCAATCCCCTAAGAAACAAACTAATTACAAAAGGACCAATGTTCAAAACAGGGAAGTAGCTTCATCCAAATCTACTAGCAGTTGTTTCAAATGGATTCATACTGGTAGATTATTTAAGTTTACAGGATCCAAACGGACTTACACACCTAGATCTTGCCTTAAGTGGATGCCCACAGGAAAAATCTTCAAGAATATTGAACCTAAAGGGATTTCTATTAATGATACTCCTAGACCGTATGCAACATCCAATAATGAGGATACTCATGTCACTAACTCATCTATTTGCAATACTACATGTGCTATTAGTGCAAAGTGTCCTCGTCTTTTTCAGGTACAATGCTCAATTCAATCATGAACATCATGACCGGTTTCAAACAGAAATGAAGATTGCTCACTCAGAAATTGTAGCTTGTTAGAATTGATGTACCTCGTACTTTGACTCCTGTTCAACTTGAATCAAGACTCGTTCTCATGAATCTGTACAAATTAATTTTCTCTTGTATTCATATATATATATATATATATATATATATATATATATATATATATATATATATATATATATATTTCAAATCAATTTTTTAATTAATTAATTAAATCTTTACCCAAAATTTGATAAAAGATGTATCTCTTGTTATCGATAACATCTACGGTCCTAGAAATGTCATTCAATAATGATACGGGTCCATAGATGAAGTTCGAACAAAAGATATAGTCTATTTTAAAACGGGGGTTGAAATTCAATCAATGTTCACTCTTAATTGGTGACATTGATTGAGGGAGAGAATATTTCAATTTATCCCCACATCATTGTTTGATATATGTAATGTGCTTACTTGTTTGCTGCTGCATGTTTAAGTCATGATTCTTTATGTTCATTGTGCTAGATGGCTTATCCATGTTATGTCTTATATGGTACTTGTCATATTCAACATGAATGTTACTTATCCACCGTATCTGCATGCAATTTGCTAAGTACAAGGGCTGATAGAGTCAATAGTACATATTTTCGTGTGATACTAAGATTGGTAGCGATTTGTCTCTATTGTCATAATACAAGGATCAAATGTGTCATTTATTGATACTTGAGAATGGTATTTTTGACATAGCGACTTGAATCATTCATGTTAGCTTTTTGTCTCACAACTTTGTGCTAGCGACTTGTCCAATTTAGGTCTAGCGACTTGTTTTGTGTATTATGTCTTGCTAGTGACTTGTCTCATTTTGGTTAAGTATAAGGACTGAATATGCAAATCCGTGATTCTTGAGAATTGTACTTAGGCGGTAGCGACTTGTCACCATTATCATTATCTCAAAAATCTCAAAGTATTCCTCTCCCTCAATCGTGACCCTCCTTATAGCAATTTGAAGTGGTAAGATCTCTTTTAAGGTTTGATTTGAATCCTTTATGCCTAATACCCTCTCTAACACACCTCTTTTAGCAGATTTCACCGAGCGACTTACCTTCGACAATTAATCTCATACTTAGGTTAGTTTGTGGTTTTTGTTTAATAGGGTGTGTTTGATATACGATTGGTTGTATTTAGGGTATCTTAAGTTAGATTTGATGGTGCGTTCGTGTGTATTCATGGTCTCCCTTGTGCGCCTTTTTGTAAAAAGTTTATGTGATTGGTGAGTTGATGATTAGGCGTTTATGTATTTGCTTGTGTCGTGGTGTTATTCAATCGTTGTAACGATTTTGGTCATGACTGATGTTACATTTGCTTGTGTGATAAGTGTTAGTTGGATATGTCGATATATGTTCTTGTTGGCGACATGTCTCTTAGCAGGTTGTTCTTGGTGGCGAGTTGTCTTATTTAATCTTGATGGCGAGTTGTCAATGTTTTAAACATTCTTGATAGCGACTTGTTACGTAATTGGGTGATACTTGTAGTAGCGACTTATCCTTGTTCTTTTTGGTAGCGACTTGTCTTGACAAGTTAGCGACTTACTAAAACATTTTCACAAAGGCGACTTGTCACTGATTTTTCTTATAGCGACTTGTTTTGACAAGTTGTTTAAAGCGACTTGCTATAATATTTTCATGATAGCGACTTATCTCGGGTTTATTTGTAGCGATTTGTCTTGATAAATTAATCATAGCGACTTGCTATAGCACTTTTGTTAAAGCGACTTGTATCTGGTCTCTCTTGTAGCGACTTGATTTTACAACTTGTCTTAGCGACTTGCTATAACACTTCCATTATAGCGACTTGTCTCATGAAATCCTATTATAGCAATTTAGTTTTAACAATCTTGCTCAAGCAACTTGTCTCTAGAAAACCTTGTCAAAATGATTTGTTACTCTGAGAATTACTAAAGCATCTTAACCTATTTTCTGAGTATTTCAATATGTTTTTTGTTAATCTATCATGTATGTTACTCATTGTGCTTATGTCATGAGGTTGCATTAATGTTGTCTAGCTAACCATGTCTAACCTAACATGATCTCGAATATTGTTGTCGTATGTGTGATTCTACAGAATTTCATTGGCGAACACAACCTCTTCCGAGAACCTTGCTACTCGCTCCACCCACGCCTTACGTATAACTAAATTTTTCCAGAAGATAAATGGGTGAAGATAGGCAAAAGCAATTGCTATGTGGACATGGAAATAATACAACAAAATCCAATCTTCAAGGTTGCTATTGATATTCTTAAAAACACTAACTTCTTTAGTGCCTTGACCAAGCAATGCACGATCCCTTCCATTTACCTACAACAATTTTTGAACACCATTACATGGGACAAGATCACAGCTACTTATTCTTGTACGCTTGATGATAAGGGATATGAAATCTCCTCTGACATCCTCAGTAAGGCCCTAGGAATCACACCATGTGACCCTACTAAACAATCTGTCCCTCCACCTTCTGCGGAAGAACTAATGGACTTTCTAAATGATTTGGGTTATCAAGTTAACATAACAAGGGATTCAAATATCATCACCGGACACATGTATCAACCTTGGAGAGCCATTACCACTATTCTCAACTTATGCTTATCTGGCAAAACCTTAGGGTTCGATAAAGTGAGGACACCTATTCTGAAAATCTTATGGGGTCTCATCAAAGGGGTGAACATTGATGTCACGGAACATATTTGGGAAGAATTCTCGTTGTCTATGCACACTTTCATCACCGACATAACAAATGTCCAGAATCAAGCCCAAGGAAGGAAGAAAGTACACAAACTTGTAATTCCTAGCATAAGATTCTCGAAGCTTATCATTCAGTTCTTGCAACAGACTCATCATTTTAATCCAAGGAGTGAGTCAGTCCTACATAATGCTAGGGATGAATTTGTACTTGGTAACCTCAAATATGTTGCCAGAGGTGTTAATAAAGAGATCTTTGGAAACATTGGATCTGGATGCCCTTCATCTTCACCCAAGTCTACAAAGTCTACTTCTAGCACTAAATCATCCTCGAAAACATCATACGCTGCCCTTCCAAAGAAGAGAAAGAGAGAAGTCAGAAAGGGAAAAGATGAAGGTTCCAAGGATACTGAGAGACACATGAGCTTAATGGATGAAGATGATGCCGCACTACAACAAGGGATTCAACAAAGCCTGGATCCCCTACACATGTCTCAGAGACCGTCTGTAGGAGGAGTTGTGATACGAGAACCAGTATCAGCACCACAACAAACCACACCGGCTACACATGACAAAGGCAAAGGGATTGCTGGAGTTGAAGCTTGTTGGATCTAAGACACTCTCCTTGTGTCAATGATATTTTGTATAATATTATCAAGCAAGCGGAATTTACTTTAGTAATACTTAAAAGACGAATTATATGATGTATGAGAGTAAACACAAGTTAACACAAAACTCAAGCTCCAATATTATTAATGAAATAATACGTGTGATCTTGGTATCACTAGGGTTACACCTTGAAGCTTTAGTAGGTAATATTGTAAAGTAATACGACTCTAAGACAATGACCTAGGATCTCCTTTTATACAACAAGGAGTCCTTTACAAGATAAGTATATAGCTAACATAATAGAATATACACAAAATCTATTCTATACTTATCAATCTGCGTTTAACCATATCATAAACTAATAGCAAGTGGTAATAAATAACTTGTAGTGGGAATATGTTTCCACCGCTAGTGTTAAACCAAACAAAGGTAAACCACTACTATCCGTGGTAACGGATTATTCCCAACAATCCTCCCTAAACTTATGATTTCTCCGCAAATCAATAAGTTTCTTCAATATGTATTAACTTCAAGGATTTGGGAATTCAATCAAACACTTCACTTCTTTTCTCTTAACTTTTGTATAGCTCTTGAAACCGATCTTGAAGCCTTTGTAATAATGCTCGACCTTCTCACTGCCTTCATTAACTCGTATGTGTAAGCTTAACATTATCAGAAGAGCTCCACCTAAGTGGATATTCTTTCTCAAGAAGCATGAAAAGTCTTCTCCATTAGTTGTAGAGACATGATGAACATCACATGAATCATAATAAAACCATTTTGTACCAAGACATGTGAATAAGGTTTTCCAAGAGTCATCATCGAGCATTTGGTTCAAAAAGCCTTCTAAGATTTACCCATAACTGCATCTCCTTTGTATCTTTGAGATCTTGACCATTAAACCTCTCTTGAACTAATTTCCATAATGTATTAAGGTCATCTCTGTCAAAAGCTTTAATAAGATCTTCAAATGTTATGAAGATGAAGTTTCTCCCAGCCTTGTAATCTTCCATGTTGAAGCAAGATTGCTAGTAGTGTAAACTTCCCAATCAATGATAGGATGTCGAATTTGCAAGTGGTTCGGATAAAAATCTCTCGCTTCAATCACAATCATTTCACCATTTGATCTTTAGTGAACTTCTCAAGAGGAATCTCCTTCTCGAGACTTTGTATGATCTTCATCAACCTTAGTCTTCTTAATAGTTTGAGAATCACCGACTTTGGCCTTTCTCTTCAATCTAGGAAATATTCTTTCTTCTTCTTCGAACCCATTGGAATAAAAGATTTATCTTGTTTCACGCTCGTAGTAAGCCCTTTCAACTTGATCATCGACATTCCTATGAATTGATACCTTTTCCGCTACCAACATGACAACAATAAATCTTCATATATGCAAGTATTTGTGCCTTGGTTGGTTGTCTTTGTTTCTTCCGATTCTTCTTGACCGAACTGATTACATTATCAAGTGCTTGATTGTTCTTCATCATAATGAAATTTTTTCAACCGAGCGCTTCTTTGTTCCTCGCTTAAAGATGCATCGCCAACAAGGTCAATTGCCTTTTTCATGATTTATGGATTATTATCTACCGTAAACCGAATATCTTCTTTAGTAGGAACATAACTAAACTCTAGAGCTTTCTCTTCATAATGTGAGGGTTGGACAAAGGAAATTGAATCAAGATCTTCCGCTCTATCCAATCTTTGAGCTTCCAAAAGCTAGCAACTTCTATTTCTTTCAACCTTTTCTTTTCAAAGAACTCTTTCAAAGAATTTGATCTTCCGAATCTTCTTAGCAAGTTCACTATCATGATCAATCCGAACTTGTCTTTTCTTTGAAACCTTCCCTTTAAGTTGTCAGACATCTTCCATAACCGCTTTACCCTTATTATCCTTCAAAGTATCAAATTCTTCACTTGCGGTGAAATATCATCGATGGTAAAATCGCTTGCGCTTGAAAATGTCTTGATCTTCAAGTTGCTCTCCATGAGTTTCACTTCTTTTGCTCCTTCACTTGTATCACCTTCATCTTCAAAATCAATTTTCCTCCTCTCGTCGAACTGCTTTCCTCCCCTGCTTGGAGGAATTTCCCAAATCTTGATCACCGAATCACCATTAGAATGTGAGGATGAAGATGAAATCACCAACTTTGCGCCTTCTTGTACTTTTCAACCTCTCGCACCTCTTCTTTAAGGTCCGAATCTCTATCTTTAACATTGAACATCCTTGGCATGTTGCTTCTGAAAGTAGCCAATGTCTTTTGTAGAGAATCAACCTGCTTTGCTAATTTGGTACACATAACCATCAATTCCAATTGGTTTCCATTGCCCTCAAGACTTCCAACCGTGTTACCTATTGGGAGAGGTGAATCATGGGCATTGGTCCGCACTCCTCCATAGTAGGACTAGGTGGAAGTCTAGAACCACCAACGCTTGTTCCTAGACCAAAAGGTGCGTAAACTTGTTGTGTTGTCATGAGAGGAGTTGACTGCTTTGACCTTCTCTCATAGGTTCTTGAAATCGGTGGTGTATAATCAATGTTGGGTACATTAATTATAGGTGTAGTTTGTTCAAGTGAAATTTTAGCAAGCATTTGGGGTAGGAGAGGTGTAAAAATCATATTGCCATCTTTATTCAAATTTTGAAAACTTTAGGCTTTAGGCAACCGATTTGATAAATGAGTGTGAGGTTGCGGTTGAAATTCATTAAGCACGACTTGCATAAACCTTGGATACATTAAAAATTTGGTTTTACTTTGTACATTGCCTTCATAATTGGTAAAAATATAGTTGGACCAGCTTGAAAATCTTATCAAGAACTAGACAAACCAAAGGATAAGCCATGGTTGAACTAAATTGCTCATAAGATGTTTTCTTAGGACTAAGGCAATGTAACAAGGTATGAATCAAAAATCTTCGATGGGGACAAAACCACTCTTTTGAAAGTAGCCTTTATCGCTGGTATCATACCCCATGGATGATAAAGTATCATGAATGTCGACATAGGTAATGTGATATGACCATTGAGATCATCCAAGTGAAGTACTCTTCTTAGGGATGCCTTAGTAACATCAATAGTTACCCATCTACAAGGGCTCGAGCATCCACGCTTCATGTGTATCTCTATTCTCAAGTGTTATGGACCGAGCGTAAGTCTAAAACTGCTTGATTTGAGAGATATAGATTGTGGGTTTGAAAAGCAAAGCATACCTTATATGAGTGGTATGAAGAAAATCCACAATCGATGAAAAACAGGCCACTCTTCTCGATATTCTTTGTAAGTAGGCCACTAGGTTGTGCTCATCTCGCAAATTTCAAAGAAGCCATAGAAACTTTTGATGAAAAATATGATTATGTCAAGAAGAATTGAAGTAATGACTAGCCAATCGAGAGAAAAAGATATATAGGTTAGGGTTTATAATTGATGCTAAGTAAAATTATCTTTAGAAAGTAGTTATAATATAGAAAGAAGATATTTTACTTAAAATATTAACCCTATATATATAACTATCGCTGGTTACTTTCAACGGCTAGTGAAAAATAAATTACCGACATAATCGATGTAACTACTAGAACAACAAGGGTAAAATAACACCGCTGGAAACCGTGAACTAGCAAAGGTAATTTTCACAAAAATTTCAAAGAGCAAAGGAAGATAAAATCATTAGAAAACAATATCGCCCCATTATAGTTTTTAGCAAACTATCCACTATCAACGGATTTGATATGTCTTTACCATGAGCCGCTTGCTATGGACTAGCCAACTCTTAATCATAAAGAATATGGTGAGTTGATAACCATATAGTTTTTGGTAAACTATCAACCATAAATGGATTTGTCAAGTCTTTACCAGTAGCCGTTTGCTATGGACTAGTTGATTCTTATGTGTATTGGACATGGTGAATCAATAACCATTTGATGTGTATCTCAGATATACACCTTTTAACTCTAACTTCGCATCAGAACATAATATACAAACTCATACAACAAAGTCATTACCCATGACCTCCTCAACACCAAAAACATTTATGGATTAAGCATTCCAAGACTTGTTACCAAGTAATCAAATCTTCCCACATCAAGACCTTTTGTTAACAAATCAAAGATAGTTGTCATCAAGAGGAATTTTGACAACTTGAATTAGTCCTTTTCATAGCAATCACAAATGAAATGGTGTCTAATTTCAATATGTTTGGTCTTTGTGTGTTGAACAGATTCTTGATTATGCAAATGGTACCGCTATTGTCAATATGTATGATGGTATTCATGAAATTGTACCCATAGTCCAAGAGTTGATTTTGAAGCCATAATATTGAGCACAACAACTTGCAAAGAAGAATATACTCGCTCAGCTTGAAGAATTAGCCACCATTGTTTGTTTCTTGCACCGCCATGACACTAACCTCGTTACCAAGAAATTGACATCCACCAGCTTGTAGATTTTCTATCCAAGCTAGCTCCAAGATAGTCACTATCTCGAGTAAGTAAATCTAAAGGAGAATCTCTCGAGTACCACAATCCCGTAGTAGGATATGCTTTAAGATATCCGAAAATCTTCTTCACAAGCCAAGTGAGAGAACTTGGGAGTAACTTGAAACCTTGCAGTGCACACACAAGAAACATAATATCGGTCTAGATGATGTAAGATACATCAAAGAGCCAATCATAGACCTATACATGTGCACATCAACAACTTCACCACTATTTTCCTTAAGAAGTAGATGTGTAGTCTTGTCTCAGGAGTGCTAGATGACTTTGCATCAAGAACTTGAACTTTCTTAGTATCTCACCCACATATTTATCTTGATTAATGAAAATACCATCCGCTTTTGTAATACCAAGTCCCAAAAGAATGTGAGTTCTCCCATAGAACTCATCTCGAAATTCTTCTTTCATCGCTTTCAAAATCTTTGCACATCTCTGCCTTTGTAGACCCAAAATGATATCATCAACATATACTTGAACAAGCAAGATATCATTCTTGTCTTTCTTGATGAACAAAGTTTGATCCACTCGCCTCTATGAAACCCATTTGCAAGAAGATAAGTAGTTAAGGTTTCATACCATTTCCTTGGTGCTTGATGCAAGCCATACAAAGCTTTAACAACCTCAGAGACTTTGTTAGATATTCGTGGTCTTCAAAGCCCGGATGTGATACATAAACTTCTTCATCTATCTCGCCCATATAGAAAAGCACTTTTTACATCCATTTGATAGACTTTAAAGCCCATAAAGGATGCATAGGCTAAGAAACGACCTAATTGCTTCAATCCTTGCAACAGGGCAAACACTTCTTCATAGTCAATACCCTCCTCTTGAGTATATCCCCGAGCCACAAGCCTAGCTTTGTTTCGATAACAATTCCTTTCATCTTTCTTGTTTCGAACACCCATTTAGTACCTATTACCTTCTTTCCGTAAGGCAAATCACAAAGCACCCATACCTTTTGAAGCTTAAATTGAAGCAACTCTTCTTGCATTGCTTCCACCAACTCGTCATCTTCAAGTGCCTTGTAAACATTCTTTGGCTCCATTTGTGACAGAAAACACATAAATAGACATTCATTCTTGCCTTCATGTATTTTAGATTCATATATTTTACTTATGAATCCATGAACATCGTGCAACTTTGTTTGTCTTCTAGTCTTCACAGTGAATAGACATCCCAATCACATTTTCAAGAGGATGTGATTTATGAATAGAAGTGTGGGGAGTCCGAGGAACCGCAATCTCTCTGGCATATTAGAAATTTCAACATCATTGGCTTGGGCTTCCATAGTAATCGGAGTGGTGATTCCCACATCCGTGTTGCAAAGGAAACACTTTGTCGAACAGTGGAATCAATTGTCATCGCTTTCAAAATTTTCATCATCCAAATTACTATTTCCTTCTTTTCCAAATCACTAGAAGGATGAACGACTCCGCCAAGAAATTATTATCATCGCATAGTCCCAAAGAGGTAGACTAAAATCATCTTGATCATCCGCATCCTCTTGCTTGGTTCATCATCATCAAGAAACTCTTCTCGATCCCGCAGGTTCAAAGAAGATGTGCTTGTAGAAACAGCACATAATTCATAGTATTTGTTAGAGTATCAAGATCAAACAGCTTTTCCGACCAGCCTTTGACATTGACTTTATTTTCCAGAACTCAACATGCGATTTTCTTCAATCTTTTGGGTTCTTAAGTTGAATACTCTGAAAGCTTTACTAACCATGGAATACCCAACAAAATACCCTTCATCAGCCTTTTCATCAAACTTGCCCAGATAATCTAAGGTATTGAGAATGGACACATGACACCCAAATGGTCTCATAAAGTCGAGGGTAGGTGGTCTTCCCTCAAACAATTCATAAGGTGTCTTGTTCTTTGTCATTACTACTAAAACCCTGTTTTGCACATAACATGCGTGTTAATCGCTCACCCAAAAGTAATTGGCAATTTAGAATCGGCCAACATAGTTCTAGCACTTCTATCGTCCTGCTTTCTCCTCTCAAAGAACACCATTTTGTTGAGGAGTTCTAGCCACACTAAATTCTCTTTAATACCTTTATCTTTGCAAAACTCATCCATAACTCTATTCTTGAATTCGGTTCCATTATCACACCTAATGATTTTAACTTTCATATCATATTGGTTTTCAACTTCAGTGATAAATATTTTTAGAATGCTCGTTGTTTCATCCTTAGTTCCAAGAAAGAAAACCCATGTAAATCGCTAAAATCATCACCACCACAAGACAATATTTCTTAAGATTCAAGTCGCTCACGTATGTAGGACCAAATAAGTCCATATGTAACATCCGAAGTGGGTGAGCAATAGAGTTAACAAACTTTGACCTGCAAGAAGCTCCGTGTTGTTTGCCTTTAAGACAAGCCACATGTTTGATCATTTTCAAATCTTTTCTGAGGTAGACCTCTCACTAAACCATCTTTGACAATCTTGTTAATGGTTTTGAAGTTAACATGACCAAGTCTTCTATGCCATAACATGGATTCATCCACTATGGCCTTTGCAAGGAAGCAAGCATAATCATCTTTAGCTACAATGTTGTTCATATCAAAGCTATAGAGATTGCCTTTTCTAGGAACTTTAAGAAGAATCGACTTTCATCGTGCATCTTAAAATCCTTAGAGAACAAAGCATATATCTTTGGTAAAAGAACATTGTTCATCTTGTCACACATTTGTGACACACTAAAGAGATTGTACTTAAGCTCCTTTACATAATACATGTGTTCAAAGTCCAAGTTACCGCTTTAATAACACCTTTACCAAAGAACTTTTCCATTTACTCCACCTCCAAAGTCGACATACTTGTCCATCATAATGCTCAAAATCGAAAGATAGGACTTGTTGCCACCATGTGCCTTGAACACCCACTATCTCAGATATCCTTGATCCGACCTTTTTGTCCTTGGATGTTCCCGCACAAATAAGTAAAGAGTTAGTTTTTTTGGGGACCCAAGCCATGATTGACTTGGATCGCCTCGTATCAATATAGTTAAATCTATCAAAGGTCATTGATACACCATTGGGATTGGTTGTAGAGGTATTTCCTTTGGGTTTCCATTCCAACGTGTCGAGGCCCTCACAAGATTGCCCATGTCCCCCCTTTTCTTATTAAAAACCCTTGCAGTGGTAACTTTTGAATGAGCATTGGTAACTGCTGGTTTCTTTTTAGGTACCCATTGTTGGTTATTATAAACCTTTTTAGGTTGAAAGGTTCTTTTTCCTGTTTGTGCAGATTTATTAAAACTTGTTTTAGTGTTTGCACTTTTAACAGTGACTTAGGGTGAGCAGTGTTACAGCTTTTGCAAGGCAAGTGTTTTGAGGCCACTTCTAAGTTGAATCGCTTGGGACCATTTTGCAATGGGAATTAGGTGTACATTATGTTGATACTTGTTAGTCTCCACCCTTTTATACCCATAGACTTCCTTCTCCCAACATGATAGTCACAATAAGCATGTAAATGATCAAAACTACCACAGATATAGCATGCCTTATTGTTCATAACAAAATCACTACCTAGTTGTTGAGATTTAACATGATTCCAACTCCTCAGTTACCCCTAGGAGTCAGAGGCTTGTTCCTATACATCTCAAAGATACCTTACAGCTTGGTCTAGATTTATTAACTGGTTTCCTAGGTTCCTCTCAGAATAAGATTAACAACTATTGGGATAGTAGTCTCTACATTCTTTTTAACATCCTCATCAACAACCGATGAGTCACTAGCACTCTCAAAACATCATTATCAAGCTTACTCACTTCCTCACTCTTCACCACCGTGTCCTTTAAAGGACCATATTCTCTAACAAGTTCCTTAAAGTCTTCTAAACCTCAGATGAGCTAAATCTACACCGGAGGTGATGGAACACCTCTTAGTGGTGGTGGCAATCAGATTATAACCCATACCGGACTTAGCTTTATTAATTACTTGAGCATTCCAAATTTTATCAATTGACTTAGACCGATGATAACATGTGTCTACAGTTAAATTGACATTTTCAAGTTTCTTTGGAGTTTTTCAAGCTCCTTTTGGTATGCTTCATTCACGTTAGCTTGTATGTTCTACCTCTCTCCAAGAAGAATCATATCATCATTATAATTTGACTCATTTGCCTCGATAGTGCTCTATTTGATTTTCTAATATCGCCATAGCTCTCCTAAGATTTGCCACAAGATAATTAGCGTATATAATTCTTGCCTTTCATTAGAGTACAAATCATTAAGTCTTTCAACTTCTTTAGCATCCCTACATGTTTTAGAACAACTATCAAAGTTTTGTACCTCGTAATCGAGAAAGCTATGAGAGCAAATTCGTGAGCAACAAGAGCAAGATCTCAATGTTCTTCTTCTTGTTCATCATCCATGAAACTCCAATCATAGCTCACACCATCAATAGCCAACATTGCCTTTGGTTCTTCTACAGCTTGGTCCCTTCTTTTTCTTGTACCATGTAGACCTGTTGTCCTTGGTCTTTGGTCTTCTACATTCTCTAGCAAATGTCCAAACTTGTGGCGCTTAAAGTACTCCACTTTCTTCTTATCAAAACCCGCAGATCATCACCATTAATGTGAATAGGCTTGCCGCCTTCTTGTAGAATTTCTAGCCCTCATGCTAAGAAGAGCTATCTCGCCATTTTATATCCATCTCCTCCAAGTCATCTTCATCAATTTGCTCTATGTCTTCATGAGTTAAGACAGAGCCATCAACTCAAGTGGAGATAAAAGCATAAAAGGTAGGATCTCCAATACTAGCAACCTTCTTTTGGAACTCGCAGTGGTAACATTAACATTACCGTGGAAACTTTAGAACCTACGGTGGCAATATCATCATCACTTTCATCTTCGTAATCATCATCGCCAATGAATTTGACAACAATGCCAAGCTACTAAAGCTTGTACCAAGTTTCCGCCTTCTTTAACCTTTCTCAATAAGTTTGAAGTTGTTGTAAAGATCATTGAGCTTCATTGTTTCAATGTCTGCTTTTTTTTCCCATACAAGAACATTGGTTTGAAACTCAAGGTAAACTTTAGAAACTTCAAATTGAGGTCTTCCTTTTCTACCTCAATGCAAAACACAGCTTAGTTGTGTAACAATCTTCCAAGTTTGGTAAAATGCTATCAAGTGAGTCATTGCTTGAAGCGTAGAAGTTTTCATAACTTTTCTTTAACAATGTCTTCCGAGTCTTCTTTGTTGCATCATTACCACCAAACACTCGAAATCTCTTCAAACAGCTTCTTTAGCAGCCTTGAATTTGCTAAATGCAATAATCTGTCTCTAGGAAGAGTCATCAACAATAGACTTCTAGCTTTAAGATCATTCTTCTTTTGAGCTTTTCGAAATTTGATTCGTGCACGTAAACTTTCACAACATCCGTGTCACCAACTTTTGAAGTAGTGGTCATAGATATGAAAGAATCACCAAGTTGAATGATCTCCCATGAGCATAGTCCCAGATGAGGAAGTATTGCTCAATCAAGATCCTCCACATCTCAAACTCATTAAGCTTGAGCTTAGGGAGTCTGGGTGTAGAAGAAGAGTTTGATTGATTGTTTTCCATCTCCATTGTCTTGAGAGAGTGAGTCAAGCTAATTCTTTGGATCTTCTAAAACAAAATATCAGAACCTTGCTCTGATACCACTTTTTGGATCTAAGACACTCTCCTTGTGTCAATGATATTTTGTATAATATTATCAAGCAAGCGGAATTTACTTAATTAATACTTAGAAGACGATTTATATGATGTATGAGAGTAAACACAAGTTAACACAAAACTCAAGCTCCAATATTATTAATGAAATAATACGAGTGATCTTGGTATCACTAGGTTACACCTTGAAGCTTTCGTAGGTAATATTGTAAAGTAACACGCATCTAAGACAATGACCTAGGATCTCCTTTTATATAACAAGGAGTCCTTTACAAGATAAGTATATAGCTAACATAATAGAATATACACAAAATCTATTCTATACTTATCAATACGCGTTTAACCATATCATAAACTAATAGCAGTGGTAATAAAGAACTTGCAGTGGGAATATGTTTCCACTGCTAGTGTTAAACCAAGCAGTGTAAACCACTACTATCCGTGGTAACGGATTATTCCCAACAAAGCTGAACAAGCCGCCCACATGCTTCTGACCATCTCTTCTCCACCTCCAAAAACTACTACCCAATTTGAGCTAAAGAAAAGAAGCATTCAATCATCTTCAGCTCAAGAACCAACTTGAATGGAAAAGAATGTGTCAGATTCACAGGAAGATACACTTGCATCCAGTGACACTCAGTCAGAAAGTCTGGAGACATCACCTTTTACTAAGGAGATTCCAGTGCTTGAAACTGTGAATGAGGAAAATGTGCTGCTGAAAGATCCACAGGAGATCCTTGAGCCAAGATCTGAAGAACACAAGCACCTAGAAGAAACAAACATGTCCACGGGATCTCTATCCTCACTTAAGAATCTAGATGCTGACTTCTCATTTGGTGATCAGTTTTTGAATGACAAACCCTCTGACACCGAGACTAATAAGCAAAATGATGAGAAAGAGGAAGTTGAGTCTATGTACACTGGTCAACATCCAAAGAAGACACATCTACCATCCCTCCAATGTCTACACGTGCACGTGCCCTAACAACCACACTTCCACCACCTGAATCAGCTAAAGATCCATCACCGGACCACTTGTCGCAATTAATGACACAGACACTCTACCGGCGTCGCCACCTCTAATCTTAACATCTGATCAATTGCTCGACAAGGCAGTGAAACGAATTGAAGCTCTTGAAAGGAAACTACCTAAATCTATCAACGTCCTCGAGCAACGTGTCTACAAGCTAGAGAACCTTAACTTCGATGAAGGTGTTGCAGACGCCATTGAAGGCGAAGTTAAAGATGCTGTAGAATGGGCAATGCAAGCTCCTTTGCTTCAATGGTTTAAAGACTTACCCATTTCAGATATGAGAGCTGTCCTTTCGGATAAAATGTATGAAGCTAACGAGCATCAGGATGAGGTCCATAAGAAGTTATTCGAGGCTCTCGAAGTATTGATAATGCACGATAATCATTTACAGTATCTGGAGGACATTCGTGAAAGAGAGGCAAAGAAGAAAAGGAGGAATTTGGTGTTGGAGACGTTGTGTTAAGGTCCTAAATCTCCTCCTCCTCCAACTGGTGGAGCTGGAACTTCTGGTACTGGCGGATCTTCTGGCACAACCACCACATCTCCACCAAAACCACCAACATCTCCTCCAAAACCTTCAAATCAAACCAGTTCATCCGGTGATCAGGGTACTCAGAAGAAGTCTACAGCATGGACCACGGTTGATTCCAGGTTTACACCCACCTTCTCCACAATCCCGGAAGACCAGGTACTAAATGAAGAGTCCTATGTTGCTCAAGAGTCTGAATCTGAAGATGATGACGTCTCCACCAAGCATATCCCCAAGGTTACTGATGAAGAAGATTGGTTGGATGCTTATATTGAGGGTAAACGCATCAAATCGTCTAGAGTTGCACCTTCAAAGGATATAACTCAAAGCTGGCTCACCAAAGACAAACCTCAATCTCCTGAACCTGCATGGTCCATTCCCGAGTCTGACTCGATAATCCCTGACAACAATTGGGCTACAACCATTATCTCCAACTATGAAGCTCCAGAGAAGACTCTCTTCTTCACGTCACATGGGATATGGGAAGCTTTATGAAGTTGTTTTGTGAAAAGAAGGGGATTTCATCAATCACTCCTAAAGATCTTGAAGGCCCAGCGTTTGAAATCGTCAAAGTCTTCCACTGATGCTCATCACCCAATATCGATGGAAGAATGCCATAAAATGTCAATGATCAAGTCGGAGCGGATCAATCGGTTTGATGTGAACAACCCTCTTCCTCCTTGGTGAACCCGGACAAGTGACTATTCAATCGAGTTCTTCTTAAACCATGACCGGATTATCTATGTGCTCGAACTACGGAAAGAAGACCGCCTTTATCAATTTCTAAGATGAAAGTCGCAACTCACACGCATCGTGGTCTTGAGCGGATGGTACCGATCAATTCGGACAGACAAAGAACAAGAGTATGACATCGCGACTTCGTACGGCATTTCTCATTGGTGGTTCAAGAAGAAGAAATTCTACATTGATAGACATGGAGCTAAAAAGAGTCGCAAAGTTGTTCAATCTAAGGTGCGAATTCTAAGTGTTGTTAGTGTAGAGATCTTCCCAATCTATGGCTATGATTATCTGAAGAAGATTGTTCTTCGAAGAACAGACTTGAAAGATCATGTTATTGAAGAAAACGACTTCAAACATCTGCTGCCAAGTGACTTTGAAGATCTCTATCTTCTGAACCTCCAAGGACACCATGACCATCTGCCTGTTCGTGAGAAGAAGGCTCTCTCTGCTGCTGTCAATCTCTGGATCAGAGGATTATTCATTCGACAAAGAGTTGGTGATTTTCAACTTGGTGTGGAAAGCTACCAGACTCAGGTCAATCTAACAAGACCCCAATGGGGAACATCTGGGCATGAATTCCGTCACGAATACATAGTGATTGACTCCCCTAGAGCAATCCTCTTTATTGACAGATACGGGTCAAGAATGCTAATGAGGTTGTGCGAGCTATACAAGTTCAGTGATGGTACGCTCAAAATGGTTGAATAAGAATTGGACTCAAGGGTGAAGGAAATCAAAATTGACTTGAAGCCGTGGAACAAAACAAAATTCTGGACTGAACAGGATTTGAAAAGGTGTGAAGAGTTCATTGCTGCGATCAAACGAAGACTCAAGACGAGAATGATCTTCCGCAGCCTTGAAAGTTTTGTGGGTGGTCGACTACGTGATGGTCATTACAAGCTACTGCAACGAACTGAATGAAGACATCTTTCTGCAATAGTTTTGTTATTTATGATTTGTGTAATGTGGTGATTGTACTATAAACAACTATAACTATGATGTATATTGTAGTGATAGGTTATGAATTTTTGTTCCCTTTTAGTCAAAAAGGGGAACTTAGGAGTAGTCCTCTTCGGATCAAATAAAACCAGACACATTTTTCTCCAACAAGTTTTGTTTCTTACATATTTAAATCACTTGAGATCCAAAATCTCAAAAAATTTGAAATTTTTGATCGGGGGAGAAAATGTGATTTAAATATGCAATTTGATAAAAGGTGACCAATTTGTCTCAAAGTGCATACTACTCTCTAATATGTGCTAAAGTCTTTTCGAATCTCGAAGCATATATTGAGGGGGAGCATTTCAAAATGAAAATAAACTTTCAAGGTACAAAGATTTCTATGTTTTAACATAAAGTACCTTGATTGTTTTTTAAATGGTTTCTAAATGGTTGTGTGATCGTGAAAGTACTTCAAAAACCTCTTGCCTCTATGTGATAAAATGATTTCAAATATCCTACGCACATATTGAGGGGGAGAATTTACCAAGAAAATCAAATGGCTTTTTCTATGAAAATTGTGATCAAGAAATTATTTCAAAGAACTCTTGCCTCCATGTGCTAAACAATTTATAAAATCATATGCACATGTTGAGGGGGAGCATTTCTAAAAGATCAAAACAATTAAGGTACAAAATGCTTTGATATTATATCACAAGTACCTTGATTGATTTTCCAAATGATTTTTCAATTGGTTTCGAGAAGGAAAGAACAATACCAAAAGACCGACCAATTTACTTTATGCATGGTGTTATAAGGATGGTTAGGTTAGGTATTCTGCTCCCATGATCCCGCCAGAGCCGAGGGATCTACCCAGGACAATCCACTAGATAGTGTAGAGTCCGAGGTATGATGAAAAAGGAGAAAATGAGAATACGGAAGAGTACGGACCGAGGTCGAGCTAGTACCGGAATAAACCCATCAAGGTTCTAGTTATGAAGTCTCGGTAAGCATCAAGGGGTTGAAGAATGAAAAGAATTGAATGAGAAAAGGGTGAAAATAAATAGCACTCCATTATTTCAACCTTAGGCGTAAACCGGCTCAATACATATGCTACCGGTTGTTACCAAGATAACACCGGTATTGAAGACAAGACGTCATGGACCCAAAGGACGACCGCACTACAACTTCCCAAGCTACTCAAGTTTCTATTAAAAGGACTTGTTTCATTATCACGGGAACCTACATTATCTATCGACTTTCTCTTAGAGATAGTTGATATTGAAGAAGGAGACCCTCTCCTAGTCTCCAAGATAGGAACCAAATGTGCACAATTGAGTCTAGAGCCACGAGATCATATAATAAATCTCTTTAGGACATCACAATGAAGACTCTGCTTCACACAATGTAGAAGGAGAGATTATATCTTAAAGAGTCCCACGATTATCCTTGTGGTATTGCTGAACATCCGAGTGATATGTTAACATATTCACAATGAAGATGGAAAGCCTTCTAGAGCCAACATCAAACAAGCTCTTGGTAGGTGGCATGTGAGATCTATCCAATAGATCAACCATGTGACAACCGAATGTAAACAATGGGGCGATTCATAATTATGAATCAATCTCGGTTCAGTTATGGATTGACGGATACCTTTGAAAACCGGTCGTTGTGCTTAAAATTATTTTCTCTAGCACATCGATCGTGTATTAAGATTTCAAAATTAAAAGGTGTTTATGATTGATAATTGATTTTCTCAAAACCTTCGTTGTATTGCAAAACACTTTATTGAGCAAGACACGAGTGTTTTTCAAATCTCTTTTCATCAATCGGTGAATCTCAAATTACCGGTTCACTCAATCCGTGTTGTCTTCTTTGAGACATTCCGGTTTGAGAATGGCTAGAGTCATGCGAAACCCCGTCAAGGAGATTCTTCGAATTATACCGATCACAGCAAGATTTGTAATCGATCAACGGGAACCGTGGGCGTGTACTTCAATTCAACGAAGTGATCAAAGACACTTTCGCGCTTTATTAACTAATAGCCATATGCGGTACACCCGACGCTTTGTACCGATCGTAATGGAGAGATCAATCCATAGCCGCATGCTCACAAAACTCATTCACTTCTAAAGAAATAATGATTAGTGCATCAACAACTCGATATTTTCACCCACGCTCGCTAAGTCACCGCAAATATCATGAATCAACTAAAGCTTCCGCTACTCGATGAGAAGATTTCATGATCCGAATGTGAGCATGACGGTCCATCCGTCACAACATCATACGAGGGCAACACAACAAGGGTGATACCGAGATTTCATCAAGTCGATGATCTCTAAGTCGCTCAACACTCATCAAAATGAGGATCACTCTATAACCTCCACTTAATGTACAATGTAGTTGGACCATGAAGAAATCACCACAAAATCACAAAGTCTAATATTATGATGAAATTGAAGTCACGAGCTCAAGACCGATGATTAAATAGAATGCTAGGATGCAAAATTGTAAATCATGGGGTGACCTCCTTAGGGAGATTGTTAGAATTGGAAATTCTATAGTGCAAGATCGGTCACCCCATATATAATCTAGCTTAAGTTAGCTCGTAGACATATCGCTTATTACGTTATTTAGTTATTAGCATAGTATAGTCTAGTACAACACCGTGGAGGAAGGACGGTCTTTACCCATTGTATGCCCGATCCACACCAAGGAGGCGTAATACTTTAGAGAATAGCCCTCTCCCACAAGGGAGAGGGTTGGATGTTCATTTAAAATCTAACCTTCCATGAGTTTCTCTCACTAGAATATCCCACTTTCTCTCTCTAAAACCATATATTCATACGCCCATATTTGTGATTGTTTGTGTGTTTGTGAAATCCAATATGTTACAAAAGCATTAATCATGACTAGGCATTGAGTGATTTACATATACCCACCAATATATGAGTGTTGAGTGAATTCTTAAAATCATTCGTGAGGTGTTTAGTTATGTTATCTAAAGTCATTTGGTTCATTTTTAAAATTTTCACATATTAAAAGCAAATTAACAATTATTTCTCTTGAGGTGATTGTTAGATTTTTGGAACCACGGTGTCAAGACCATTGAAATCGATTTTCATAAATGCTCGACCTACTCGAGGCTTAGTAGAACTTAAGTATGGGGAATTTGATAACGCCAATATGAGCATGTTTTAGTAGCGTTATTATTGGTTTTGTGTGTGATAATCGGCAATATTTACTTATAATTGTTGCAAAAGTGCAAAAGAAGCTTATTTGTATGTGAATATAGCCAGGTATCGTAAAAGGTGAAGAAATGAAGATTTCATGCACATTTGGATAATTCCCGAGGAAGAAAGACAAGTGAGGAAGCTCATGGACTCAATGATTAGGAAGCACAAGGATTTCTAAGTGTCTACATCAAATAAATATCAAGTTTCATCTTGAAAATCAGCATCGAAAGCAAAGAAAAAGGCACGAATCTAGAAAACTCAAAGAAAGTCAAGATTTGGTGTACGGAAGACTCCCAGCCGATCGGTCGGAACCCGTAACCGGATCGGCTGTGGAATGGTCAAAATGCAACCGGATCGGATGCGTAGCAACTGATCCGGCTGGAGCACCTGCAGTTACACTTTTACTCATTTATTGATGCCTTAACTTCTATTAATCATGAAAGGCCGATCATTTCCAGTTAATAACTTATTGAGGACGTTTTTGGCTTGATAGTAAAGGGTTCCTATCTATATAATGCACCTAGACTTAGTAGTTTAGGGTGACACATCCAAAAGAGTAATAGTTTACACCAAAGATATTACCAACCCTTATTATTCATCCCAAAAGTCATATATCTGTCTGTAAAACGTCCAGGAGAGTGGTGAGACAAATTCTCAACCATTGTGTAATCATTTGTGTTAATACAAATAAGCCGTAAAAACGTATATTTATATTTTACGATCTTCTAATGTTTTGTTGATAACAAACGTAAAATCATTTTAACAAAACAAATAAAATACGTAAATGGTTTGAGCCAATAGTTTTCTAACACACTTACGTTTTCAGATAAAACATTAAAACAAGTATAAGTGATTTTATGATTTAAATAATACATATGTACAACAACTAGTGTTTACATATTGGGCAAATATATACATAAGTAGTATGTATTATAATGGGTAATACAATTGGTTAGAAACTTAAGTATTTGACCCATTGACCAAATACATTGAATGTAGTTGGGTACAACCCAAAGTCCATGACCCATATCCATGGATCTTGACCCATAACCCATTGCATGACATCATGCTTTAGTCATACATGGTTTCAATCCATGGCCCTGATGAAGGTTTTACTGACCAGGTTTTAATATTTATAAAGTCTCGTTATACCTATGGTCTACCCTAGTGCACTAACGGGCAGTGTACCCGGTCGTGTGTAGTGTAGTAATCGGTAAAGCCGAGGTCGTCCCAAGAGCTACGTGTGTTGGATTATTACTAAGTCTAGGTGTCATAGATTAATAATGGTTTCGATAGGGAATTAATTAATTAAACTCTAAAGCGAATAAAGCCAATAAGCGGATAAATGGTAAAGGGTAAATAAATGAGGAGAGTGGTGCTAACCTAGTTAATCCTCCTAGCTAGTTATGTCTACGCTCACTTACTTCCAATTACTTGTGTGGGGTCAAAGTCGAGAGGACAACATTTGGTCAATTCGCCCTAACCTATCGGCAAAGATGCCACCACAGGAGAAGTCGGTGTCCCTCATAAGTCCTGTTGTTCCCGGACCCCTAAGCCAAGTCATTAAGTACCGCTACATGCTAGATTTATAATAGTGAGTGCCCGGGCGTTAGCAAATTAAACACTCATCCCCCTAATTCTTGAGTTCATCCAAACGGTAGGTGACCAGTTGGTCAAATCACACAAGTAGAAAGGGTCGTCAGTTGGTCATATCTTACCCTTCCCATCTCAGTCCGCTCACCTAGGGTCAGTTGGTCATATCTCCTAGGCAATTGGCCTCTACTGCCATTCAAAACTACCGAACCAAGGGTGGCTACCAATAAACTATGCATGCATACACTTAGAAATAATTGTACGGAAGTAAAGTAAACGCAAACAAAACAATTATGAATCATAACTAGGCGGCACCAAGAGGTGCTTAGCCTCTCATATTAATCATACAAACCAATTCAATATTCAAAGGTACGAAATACATGAATTGAAAGTAAATAAAATATAAAAAGCTAATGCTTATCGTAGGGAGTGATTTCTCCTTGGAGACAACTCCAGTATGCTCCTCTAGACCGCCTTGAGCTTTTTCCCACGTTCTTGGTTGTTGTGTGTGGAATGGGATGATTAGAAATGCCGGAATTGTGGGGTATTTATAGGCGGATCCGGGTTACAACAGTAACTATAACAAGAGTTACGCCGTAACCTTCAAGTCCTTCGTATTTTGCACTAGATCTGCTAGTTACGGCGTAACCTAATAAGTGGTTACGCCATAGTCTTCAATAAACTTGGTTACGCCGTAGTTGATGTAGTAGTTACGGCGTAAGTATCAGCGGCGTGGAACCTCATTTGACCTAATATAGTTACGTCGCAGCCTTTGGGAAGAGTTACGCCGTAGCCTTCTGATAAGTTGGTTTTCTGAGTCACGCAATAGTTATGGCGTAATGTGAGAGAAGAGTTACGCCGTAACTTCTTCAAAATCAGCATACTATGATAATTCTTTGGATAATTCTCCAATTCCGCGTCTCTTTAGCTCCAATGCTCGTAATTTACGAAAGTGGAAAACAATGGAAAACAAGCGTAAATCCATATAAATGATATAAATTACAAGCATTATCGGGGAAATTGACACTTAATATTCGTGACTATTTGATGTTATCAAATATCCCCCACTGAACTCTACTTGCCCTCAAGTAGATCTTATTAGAAAGATTTCTAAAAGATATCTCCCATAACCCGGAAAATATAAGTTTACAAATCCTTTATGCTAGAATAAAACAAAGTCGAACACCTCATGAAAGGGAAACAAAACACTCAAATCTCTCTATTCTAAGTGTCAATTTCGGGTGATCACTCAATCACACACATAGCATGTATTCTATCATAAGCTTGGCGGTTACACAAATATCCACCACTAGAGTTAAGGGCTAAACAATTCTCGAAGGCAATATGGGTAGACACGACAAAGGTTAAGGGTGACTCGTCATTACTATCATGTCACGTGAAGTGGACAAAATCAATGATACATGACCAAATCCATGGCCAAGACACCAAAGATTGCTCATGCATCACCTAGACATGCTTCATAACTAAAGGGTAGGATAAGACATGGGATATATAAATGGTGTAAGATTTTAAAAAGCATGTAGTCTAAATCTATAACCAAGTCATCACCACTCACCGTCCGCCCAAAGTTCAAGCTTTGAAGTCAAGTAACCGGATCATGAAATATAAGGTAGATGTGTCATTAGAGGACGTCGTGATGGGCACACTACCTTTTCTCCGATTGTTGACATAATTACCAACTCCAATCTTCAAATGTGACCAAGGTGGCCTCCTCGATACTAAATCTATAAAGCTCATAATATAGTGCTTATAACATCGCACTTTACAATAACTAAATCATAACATTTTTTTTCAACATAACAATAATAACTAAAACATAATATCCCCTACTTGATATGAACAATGGGAATTCGGGGGTCTTCAATGATTTTCAGGAATGTTGTCGATGAAAGCGTGATTTCTGAACCTTTCCACTCGAACCATGAACTTAGGCAAATGATGACTTCCCAATCACAAATAAAGACTACAGGGTAGGCTAAGGTGTATAGGTGTATCGAAACAATATATCGGGTTATCAAAATGAAAGGAATGGCTCAGATGGGTGTATCTAGGGGTATCTTTCACTAAAGGTGAGTGCAACAAAAGGGTTTCACATGGGGGTCGAGAAGTCGAGGTGACTAATTGATAGACACACAATGGTAGGCTATTTGGGTGATAATCCTATAATATTGCCTTCTAAAACTGAAAAGTCCAAAAACATCGAGCTAACTCAACATACCTCGTCTATGGTCTCGAAATGATGCAAATGCCAAGTTCTAGAGTTTACAAGCTACCGGCACACTCATAATTTGGTGGATTTGGGGTAAAATATAGAAAACGGATAAGGTTAATCTCACCATAATATATCAAGGGTTGTATGTGCTCGGCTAAGGTCTAATCTAGTTAGGTTAAGAAAAACATGTCAAAATTTTAAAAATAGCATAATTTTTCAAAATAAACTAGAAAAACGAGGGCAAAATAATGTTCAAGAGATAATTATACTCCCGTCCCCCCACTTGAATTGTACAAAGTCCCTTTTGTACTAAGCATTAAATAAAGGTGAAGAGAAAAGTAGAATTAGAGCGAGAACTTCCCTGAAATTTTCTCCATAAAGAAAGAAGACCCACGAAAAAGAGACGTGCCTTCGTATAAGCATCATAAACAAACTTCAATCCCTGAAATCACAATACCGACAAGCATAATTCTAAAAAGAAAAAATGAAAAAAGAAAAACAAACCTAACTTACTTTCATAGGAATCATGGTCGCATTTAGCATATGCAACAAGCCTTTTAAACTACTTGGTGTCCCAAGTGGACGAGTGAAGTCTCGTGAGGGTTTACAGGGAACGCACCCACAAAGTTCATTTAAAATACTAATACAAGGTTATTGTGTTTTAAAATGAAAGAATTAAAGCAGAGGAAGGTTACGTCGTAACTCTTTTGAGGGAGTTACGCCGAATCGCAAAACCTCGACATAAGTCGCAAAGCGAGTGGTTACGGCATAACCACATAGATGGTATTACGCCGTAATTATTAATGCGTCAAGAATTCTGCTGCTAAAAAGTAGGTTACGGCGTAATCACATAGATGAGTTACGTCGTAACTCTGGTCAGATCAGCAAACTGCAGGAGCATTTACTTTCCTCGTTTCCTGGGAAAATGGTTAGAAAACACAAAACCCTACAGAAATGGAAATAAAACAAAAGAAAGGGATAATTCGGGTTTTCTCCCGAAAGAGCACTTTTCTTTATTTACAATTCTTTAAGTTAGACTCAGAGCCGCGGGGCTTCTATGGGGGCCTTTGGACCTGGCCGACTTCCACCACTCGTCGGCACTCATTCATCCATTTGTCAAACTCCTTTTTCCTCGTAGTGTTACGGATGCCATATGTTCCAAATTCAAGTGAAAGCCATTCATCACATGATTTTCCCCGGTCATCATCATCAGCAATAAGACTACCAGTAATACTTATGCTAGATCTTGCACCGTTTATAGTGTCAGTGAGATGATTGTACTTATACTGCTTAACCAGTCCCTTATGGATTTTCGAGTTCCCAAATCTTATTTTGTACCAATCTTCTAATGCTAATTCAATATCATGTCTCTCACCCTTGTGAGGGTATATCCATTCATTCGCCTTTCTTTCACATTTTTAGGGCTAGTATACGGGGCCATCTCATCACCGACTCGTTATCCTTGGTTAACATCGAGTTGCTGAAATGTTTATTTGGAACTGGAGTTTCCTCAATGCCTTGGACAATCTTTTCCTGTTTCCGCTTACAATTATCAACATTCTCTCTACTCTCATTAGTAATAGGTTTAAAGTGTAGAGTGGGATCTAGTGATTGAACATTAACAACATCAACATTATTTGAAATTTCAACTTTTGGTTTTATATGCTCTTTCATACTAAAAGTTATTCGTTCATTTTCAGTTCCCAAAGAAATTTGTTTTTCAAAAACCTTAATTTGAGCCCTACAAGTGGCCAGAAAAGGTCTTCCAACAATTAAGTTGTAAGCCTCCCGCTTCCCCATGTCAATAACCACAAAATCAGTTGGGAAAAAGAATTTTCCAATTTTTAAAAGCACATTATTCACAATTCCCCTTGGTACAACTTTAGAGGAATCAGCCATTTCTATCATGATAGTTGTTTCTTTTAAATTGGTAAGTTTTATTTTATCAAATGACATAAGGTTTACCCCGGCCCCCAAATCAGCTAATGCGGGATTCTTAATGTTACCAATAGTGCATGGGAGAAGAAAACTTTCCTGGTATTGCTGCTTCTCATGGAGTTGGCTCGGCAGGACCTCGTCGTCTTCTGATTTATCATCCTCTCTTAGGTAGTTAATCCCGGAAAGATCATTAGTTCTAGAGGATGCGCACTGCTCTTTCTTTGCTTTGTTTTGCGCAAATATGGCTTTGCAGGCAATGGCTTTAGCATTACTCGTTTCAAGGTTTTTAGTCAATTGCCGAATTTGTGTTTCGAGGTTTTTAATCACAGCATCTTGGTTACGTAGGTTCATATTGGTATCCTCCTTTACTTTGACCATCCATTCTTTGAGTTTATCTCCTTTTTTTGTAGATTCTTCGATGTGCATGTGCATTATTTCTTCAAGGCTGGGTTTATGAGGGTTGTTGTTGATTCTTGTGTAGAATCCTGGGGATTTTTCTCGATATTTGGGCCCGTTATTATTGTAGTTGTTGAAAGGGGATTCTCTTCCATATTTAACTTCTCTGATCCTTTTAACTTCCTCGTTGGAGGAACATTCTTTAATAGGTGGAGTTCCATTTCGCTCTACTTGAATGGAATGAATATTTTCCTTGAGCTTCTTCATTTCTCTTCCCAGGCTTTCTAATTTGTTGTTTATTGCTGCAAGGCCCTCCATATCTCCATTCTTACTTCGGTTGCTCCCTCCATTGTGCCATTTGTGAAAGTGGTCTGCCATCTTTTGAATAGTTTCTAAAGCCAAAGTGGGTGTCATACCGGGAATCGGTCCCTGAGAATCGATCATTTGTCTTGAGGAGATGTTCAAACCTTTGTAGAAGACGTTCACCTTTAGTTTCCTGTTGAGGTCATGAGTAGGGCATTTGTATAATAATTCGTTATACCTTTCCCAAGCTTGGTATAACGTTTCATCACCCTCTTGGTTGAAGTTATGGATTTCTTCTAATTGCTTAGCCGTCTTTGATGGAGGACAGTATCTCTGAATGAAATACTTTTTTAGGATAGGCCAAGTGTTGACAGTCCCAGCAGGTAATCGATCAACCCATCTTTTAGCAGCTCCCGTAAGAGAAATAGGGAATACTCGTAACATGATAGCGTCGTGTGAGACTATGGGAATTTTAAATAGGCTGACGATGTACTCAACGTTGTCTATATGTTCATGGGCATCATCGGTGATGCTTCCAGAGAAGGGATTTGCAAGTAATTCCCTCATGAATTGAGGTTTGATTTCGAATTGGGCATCTTTAGCGATAGCCGGCTTAACAATCCTTGGTCCTTGTTCTTCCCTTGTTAATGCCAAATATTTCTCAAGAGTGAGGTCATCGATATTAACAACTTACATGGTACCTGAAGACTCGAAATATGATCGTGAGAATAATAGAAAAGTTTAAAACGGAATGAAAGACTTAATATTAATCCTAATATAACTCCCCGGCAACGGCGCCAAAAACTTGATGCAGGTTTTACTGACCATGTTTTAATATTTATAAAGTCTTGTTATACCTATGGTCTACCCTAGTGCACTAACGGGCAGTGTACCCGGTCGTGTGTAGTGTAGTGATCGGTAAAGCATAGGTCGTCCCAAGAGCTATGTGTGTTGGATTATTACTAAGTCTAGGTGTCACAGATTAATAATGGTTTTGATAGGGAATTAATTAATTAAACTACAAAAGCAGAATAAAGCCAATAAAAGCAGATAAATGGTAAGGGGTAAATAAATAGAGGAGAGTGGTGCTAACCTAGTTAATCCTCCTAGCTAGTTATGTCTACGTCTACTTACTTCCAATTACTTCAGGTGGAGTCAAAGTCGAGAGGATAACATTTGGTCAATTCGCCTAACCTATCGGCAAAGATGCCACCACAGAGAAGTCGGTGTCCCTCATAAGTCCTGTTGCTCCCGGTCCCCTAAGCCAAGTCATTAAGTACCGCTACATGCTAGATTTATAATAGTGAGTGCCCAGACGTTAGCAACTTAAACACTCACCCCTAATTCTTAAGTTCATCCAAACGGTAGGTGATCGGTTGGTCAAATCGCACAAGTAGAAAGGGTCATCAGTTGGTCATATCTTACCCTTCCTGTCTCGATCCGCTCACCTAGGGTCGGTTGGTCATATCTCCTAGGCAATTGGCCTCTACCGCCATTCAAAACTACCGAACCAAGGGTGGCTACCAATAAACTATGCATGCATACACTTAGAAATAATTGTACGGAAGTAAAGTAAACGCAAAAAAAAACAATTAAGGAATCATAACTAGGCCAGCACCAAGAGGTGATTAGCCGCTCATATTAATCATACAAACCAATTCAATATTCAAAGGTACGAAATACATGAATTGAAAGTAAAGAAAATATAAAAATGCTAATGCTTATCGTAGGGGAGTGATTTCTCCCTTAGAGACAGCTCTGTATGCTCCTCTAGACATGCCTTGAGCTTTTTCCCACGTTCTCTGGTTGTTGTGTATGGAATGAAATGATTAAAAATGCTGGAATTCGTGGGGTATTTATAGGCCAGATCTGGGTTACGGCGTAACTATAACAAGAGTTACGTCGTAACCTTCAACTCCTTCGTATTTTGCACTAGATTTGCTAGTTACGGCGTAACCTAATAAGTGGTTACGCCGTAGTCTTCAATAAACTTGGTTACGCCGTAGTTGATGTAGTAGTTACGGCGTAAGTATCAGCGGCGTGGAACCTCATTTGACCTAATATAGTTACGTCGTATCCTTTGGGAAGAGTTACGCCGTAACCTTCTGATAAGTTGGTTTTCTGAGTCACGCAATAGTTACGGCGTAATGTGAGAGAAGAGTTACGCCATAACTTCTTCAAAATCAGCATACTATGATAATTCTTTGGATAATTCTCCAATTCCGCGTCTCTTTAGCTCCAATGCTCGTAATTTACCTGAAAGTGGAAAACAATGGAAAACAAGCGTAAATCCATATAAATGATATAAATTACAAGCATTATCGGGGGAAATTGACACTTAATATTCAGGACTATTTGATGTTATCATGCCCATAGTTTTAATCCATGTACCATGGACTAGATACATTGCATCTTATAGATACATTGAATCTACTTGATATCCATGATCCATAATCCATGACCCATGACCCAAAACCCATGGGCAAAGGGGAGCGTCCCACGGATCCCCAGTATTACACTGAACGGATCCCTCAAGTGAGGGATCCGTGGGATCCGTGGAACAATAGTTGTTTTTCCTCTATAAATAGTGAACCATTTCTTCATTTTTTCTCACCCCTTTTCTAACATATTTTCTCTTTGAGTTATAAACTCTCTAACCTCAGATCCATGTGATCTATGTATGTAGTTTTGTTTTCGTGTGATTCTCTAGGTTCCTCTTAAAGGCGAGATCACCATCTTTTAAAGATGAGCAAGCTCAAGTCCATGAGTTGCCCTACTTTGTTATCATCAAGACTACTGAGGTTCTCTTGTAGATAGTTTTCTTCGTTCTCATAAGAAGTATAGTGTTGAATACATTATTGAAAGATGTCTCAAGTGTCAAGACGAAGATATTAGTGAAGGGTTTTGATCGTCCGTATTGAAAGCACTAGTGAAGGTTGCTTAGAAGTCAAGGCTAGAGGCATTAGTGAAGGGTGCCTAGAATTCAAGTCACAAGACATTAGTGAAGGGTGTCTTGAAGATCGAGTCAAAGGCATTAGTGAAAGGGGCCTAAGGTGTACATTCGATATGGTGGGATTCGATGTACATGATAGATTAGTATTGGGTCAAAGGATATTGTTATCCTTGATGATCTTATTATAAGGAGTAGATCTCCTTTGGGGTTAGGTGTTGGTGTAGTGTTGGGTAGTAGTTCCTCCATTGTAATGGAACTCGGTATCTAGCCTAGTACCGGATAAAGGGTAGGCGACGTTGTGATAGGTTTGGTTCTACCTCGTGGAAGAACCCGGTATCTAGCCTTGTACCGGATAAAGAGTAGGCAACGTTTTGAAGGTTTCTCCACCATAAGGAGTCGGGTGTTGTGTAGTGATTACAAACTCTCGAGTAGGTGACTCGGGGAGTGGAGTAGGGCAAGGAAGGTGTCCTTGTAGCCGAACCACTATAAATACTCGCGTTGTGGTTTTGTGCTTCTTACTCTTTATCTTTTCATTACATATTTATATTTCTATATGTTTGTTTATCAACATCCAACATACATCCAAATAGATTGACATAAGTCGATCTAAATAGTTTAAAACAAAGTTTTAATCGGTAAAACTATTCAACCCCCTTCTAGTTTTCCACAATTGGCATCAGAGCTTCGTTACCAAGTTCCTTAAAGTATATTGTACTTTAAAAACTTGATACGATTCGAGGTTAGTTGAAAACTACAAAGAAGGCCTTTTATAAAAATAAATACCATGTTTTTAAAACTCTTTGTTTGGATGTTGATTAGATAACAACATTTTTTTTACTTATTATTTATTGAATTGCACTAATCTTCTTTGTCATGTTGCTTAGTTAAAACTCATACCTACCAAGCTATAGGAATTGCTTGGTAACAAGAATACCTTCCCTAAGAAGGCATCTTAAACACAAAGGAGCCAGAATTGTCTATTGACATTTGTTGTGTCATTTGTAAAGACATTCCCAAGTGCATTAGAGATATGACTTTCCACCTATGTCTAAATAACATTAGCTTGATAACTAAGTATGCTTACATAGATATTTATATGATTATCTTTTGTGCATATTCATATATTACATGTAGCTTCATTAGGAAGTCTTTTTCGCACTGTTACCTTTTTCGTCTAAAGTCGAGGTTTATAAAATTTGTGTTTTATTTCATTTAATCCAAAAATCATATCTTTCTAATAATAAAACAAAACACAAATCTCAAAAATTCCTCCTTCCCCATAAAAACCCCTTCGACGTCCACTCCACCAAATCCTCACTTTTTCAAATCTTCTACTTTCAAAAATTACCTCTCATTCAAAACTTCATCTTCCTCTTCATTTCATCTTATCTCAAACCAAAACCAAGAAGGTGTGTCATTAACATGGTTTACATCGCCCTCGTACTCATCGCTCTCGTGTTTCATATGATGAAGTTCACGTATGGAGATATATACTTTGTGTTGTTAATCTACATTGGTGTTATATACCCAATCCTTTGTATCATTCTTAGCATTGAAATAAAATATTACTAATGTTCTAGTTTATCTAGTTAATTTCTCATAATATGTTTGTCATTTCTTTTGCTTTATATCTCTCGTTATTTTATATCTTGAGACACTTTTGAAACCAACAATGCATGCTATAGTAAAAATTGGCTAAAATACATACCTTTGTATAAACATATAAGATGCAAAAATCCTTTTTCGTCAAAACCTTTTTCTGTCACTACAGATCCACGGATCCCTATAGATATACTAGCCGGATCCCTTATAGGAGGGAACCATGAGAACCGTCCTTCTGGATAACAGTTTTTCATGCAAAATAAAAACCGTTTTATTCCTAAAAGAAATGTTCCACTAAAATTTCAAACATTAAGTGAGTTACCATTCTTAATAAACATCTTGTAAAAACGTTAGGTAATCATTTTTTTGCCCGTAATACGTCACATCCTATTAACTCTTCTTTCCTATAGGTCTCGCTATGTAGCATGAGTATGAGTTTGATTTTTCACTCACTAGAATCTACACTCCTAACATCTCTCTTGAGCCCAACACAGCTGCCAATCATGTCCGTGGGTTTAATAATCTCGAAACCCGTCATTTCTACCAAGGACGTATTGTCGACACCCCTCTACAATTCGAAGAAGGTATCAATACTTCCTTCCGAACCATAGGACTAGAATGTCTTCTAGAAATTAACGAGAAAATATGTCCAAGGTTTGTATTGGAATTCTTCTTTCAAGTTGAACTCGTTCGTAACGAGGATCGCTCTCTATCTCTTTGGTTTTGGATCAAAAACCAAAAGTTTGTTTTAACCCTTGGGCAATTTGCTCACATCCTCCGAATTCCAAATCATAGACAATGTGCCTTCACTGAAGATTGGTCTCTTGATTCTCTCTTCAACTTTCGTGAAGAAAATAGTCCATATTGTTCACACATACCTTCCCCGGAAGACTTGACTCGCATAATATGCAAACCCCATTACTCCGATCCAAACATTATCTATACACGGGATATCCGAGAAGAGTACAAGGCTCTTGCACTCATCCTACGTGAAAATGTTTGGAGTCTTAGGGGAAATCGAGAAATCCTTCCCGCTTGTTGTGCTCACATAATGTATTATTTGCTAACACAACAACCATAAAATCTCGCCTACTTCTTCGCAAGGCGAATTGTAAATCTTCAAGGCTCTAAGAACAAACTAATCCCTTATGGAATGTTCTTGACACGCATTTATCATCACATCATGTACTTCCATCCTCAATTTCAAAGTCCGTTGTACGTACTTGTGAACAAGATAATGGGACCTTTAAACACATCTCTGATGAAGACTTTCTTCATTCCTGAACCGGCGAACACTCATCAACCATTTGATGATCCATCTAGCAAAAACGCTCAAGGAACTTAGCTTTCTTTCAAAATAGGGTCAATCCTTAGTATCCATGCTTTATCAATGTAATGTAATTTCCGTCATGAAATAAGACATCTTACATTTTGATATCTCTACACTAGTGTTAGAACTTCTTAGAAAAACCCTAACTTTGAAATATAATGCATTGTGCAACCCTTGCATACCTTTTGTAAAGGTTCTGCTTAGCAGAGAGACGGATCCCAAAGTTTGTGCTAGACGGATCCCTACTCTTAGGGAACCGTGGGATCCGGAAAACAGAAATGCAATTGCAATCATTATATTTCAAAACATTTCCTTATATCACTTCACACTAAGCTAGACATAGTGCCTTAAGACAAATTGAGTCTATATCAAGTTGAGTAAAAATTTTCATACTCACACATAACTCATTTAGATCACACTCAAAACACCTGTAGATCTATCGTCTCACCAAAGCTCATTACTCTTCCGCTCTTATACTCACACATAATCCCTCACATGTTAAAACATCTAGCTTTAGAAACCTTTCAACGATAGCAAATGGATTGTAGTCATCCTTACCTCAAAATAGGTCGAAATGGGTCAAATTCTAGCTTTTCTATCTTAAGCTTTTAGGATATCTTCCAAAACATTATCTTAAGTTACTATATGGTTTCTAGGATCATTTAGCTACATTTGACACTCTCAAATCTTTAGTGTCATCCTTGGTCACTCATTGGTACTCATAAAGTTCCAATTTGTTCCATGAAAGGCTATCATTAGCTACATCACTCATTGCCTTAAGCATTTAAGTACCCTTTCATTTAAGATACTTAGATGGACTAAAACACTCAAGAAGGTATAGGCTTTAGATCTCACAAACATCATTGTTATCTTTTCTTAATTCTTTGAGAGACGGATCCCTAGGAATAGCCTAGACGGATCCCTCATTAGAGGAACCGGGATCCATATGATGATTTATGTCAACTCTAGCTAAAACAATCATTTCAAGCTCATCTTGCTAACTTGAACACTCCATCTCATCTTAATTAAGTTCCTAGATCAAGACAACTCTAAAGGTGACTCTTGTGCATACTAATCATCACATTCTAATGAATTTTAATGGCTTAAGTCTTGAATGCACTTGCCAAGTCCCTTGCTTTATAAACCACATTGTTAGGACTCCTAAAGTCATCATCTTCATCCTCATTTTCAGCACTTAGAAACCTTTACAAACTTCTTTGAATCATCTCATCATGAGAAAAGCTCCAAGTGGTAACTCATCCACCAAAGGACCACCCAAGAAAATTGCTCGTGTTGTACACGAAATTTCTTCAACCGAATCATCTCCGGTTAAATCTACAAATGCTAGGATTTCTCCTCCACCAACTCAACCATTCAAACCAATCCCTAAAAGGATAGTTCCAGAGGGGCAATTTCCGACCACCAAATCCCTAACAATTCCGAAACAATTCTTTCTATCTGATTAGTTCTTTCTTTAATCTTTATTGATTATTGATTTAACGATTTAGAACTAGATTGTTAGGGATTGGGTCAGTTTTCTTATTGTTTTTTCATAAATTGTCCTTCATTACACAGCCGAAACCCTAAATATATCTATCATATTCTAATCTATTTCCTTTATCTCTTTATTTCCTGTGACGATTGTTTGCTGGTTATAAGAGGTGTTAGGGGTATTGTTTTTTACCTAGGGTTTTGGCTTTGGTTGTTTTGTGTCGATCGGTTTCATGGTTTGTACTCCTATGGCGGTTTGATCTTCAAACCGTCCTATTTATTTGGAACAATCTGTTATTCTTCATGTTCTTATTGCTTAAATCTTTGAGGCTCTTTGTGGTTGGATCTGCCCTTAATGCCTATAAAACCTTATTTGGTTTTTACCTTCAATCGATTATCATCTACTCTTATCTGCTGAACGGAACCCTAATTTTTAGGGTTTTGTTTGATCATTTGTTGTACGTGTGTTGACTGATCTTTCATGTGATTATATCTGGTTGTTCTTCTACATGTTCTTTAACAGATTGATGGGGTATGTAAGTGGGTTTAAGAGAGATGGAATTCAAGTTTGGGGGTATACTTGTTCAAAAACCTTCGGTGTGTTCATAAACCTGTGCTACTCGTTCTATTATTTGGTCTTATGTCAGTCTTACTGGAAGTTAGGGTTGTTCACCCTATTTGTCGATTTGTTTCCTTTCGTATTATGTCAGAATTGGTGTTGTTTGGCAGGTTCGATTTTTTGTCTATAATACGATGGTTGTGGTGGTAATTGAGGTCTATTGGTTTTTCGTTTGGAGCATAACCTTGATTGCTCCTTCATATATGTTCAAGACTCCATGTTCGGTTTCATATGAGTATCATGATGTGTTTACTTGGTGATGGTTCTGGATGGCATGGATGTTGATGTGAAGTTGATTGTGCAGGTTTGTGGGTTGATTGCTGGATGTTCCTAACATTTGTTAGGATGTTTTGTCTTGGTGATTTCCTTTGTACTTTGTTGACCTGCTGTTGGTACGCATATATTGACTTGATTTTTGGGCGACATTTGTCAAGATATATGTTGTTGTTGTTCCATTACGGGTCTAGCGTTTGTATTGCTGGAAGTTAGGGTTTGGCGAACCCTATTATAGTTTCATAATGGTCCGCTTGCATGGACATAATTCAGATCATGAGGTCCTTGTGGGTTGGTTATTGGAAGTTAGAGTTATCTTTGTACATGGAGTGCTCGTGGTTTTGTTATTTGAAGTGTACAAGGTGATGCTATCATGGTATGGTATGGACTTCTATGACGTCTTTTGAAGAATCAAGTGTGTACTTGAATAGCGTTTAATTTGTTATGTATTTAATAGGCGTTGTAGTTTTCTGTTCTATTCTTAGTTATAAGAGTGGCGTGTCACTCTTATATTGTGGTTAGTGGTAGTTATAAGAATGATTAGTCATTCTTATATGTGAGTCGGTAAGTGTCCTAAGGGACTGAGATGAGGGAAGTCACCCTCATCCTTTGTACTTCAATGTTTTTGGTGTAATACATTTTACCAGGGTGAAAAATCCCTTTTACCTAAAAGGATAGTTCCCACAAAACTACCAATGTCAAACATCATCATACCTCCTAAACCAAACAATCCTATTTCCACCAAACCATCACCATTGGTACCTAGAGCCCTATCATTCACCAATCCACTTTCATCACCACACCTCTACAATCTAGAGGATATGCCTCCTAGGCCATCTCATCCTCCACCACCGGCAACACTCTCCTCATTAGGAGGAATAATGGAACAAAATCAAGTTGTTGAGTCAACACTAGCTCCGGCTTCCTTTTCGCTGTCACCATCAAATAATCCCATTTGGATTATGAGAAATTATCAAAGTCAACCACCCAACCACATGGAAGTTGACACCTATCTACCACCACCATCATTCTTGGTCGAGCCATCTTTAAATGCGCCTCCACCAATCCCTCCATCGTTTGAGGCTCCTCAACCCGCTTCACTTGATCCTTCACGTCAAGCAATTTCATTTCTTCCATCACCACTACCTAGCCATGACAAAGATTGTTATCATTGTCAACATGTTGAAAGTTTGATACATGAAGTACGGGAAAATCAACGTTTCATGTTTTATCACCTCCTCGAAAGTTTCGACGAGATTAAACCTAAACAAACTTGAGCTAGAGGATTTTAGTGGTGTCCTAGTATCATGCGTAACTTAGATAGTCTAGTAACTCCAAGTCATGTATCGTTCATTTTCTTAGTTTTTAGAGTCATGTATATCATATCTCTAGTTTTATTAAATGAAATTACATGATATTTGTTGTATTTCTGAGTATATGATTATTTGGTATAATACATATCTCACTTTGATGTTAACATTATTTGTTATATCACCATTGTTGAATCTTATCATCAGCCAGACGGGTCCCTGAAATTTGCCTAGATGGATCCCCCCAAGGAGGGAACCGTGGGATCCGTGCAACAGAAGACTAGTTTTCTACTAACTTGAGTCGTATTTGCAGGAAATTATGCATTATATACTTGTCTTCTAACCTTTTTTTTGTAGATTTTCAATGAACACATGAAGACTTTGACACCCTAAGCTAGGGGGAGCTTTGTGTCAAAGCATTACATTGCAAGATCACTTGCAATATTAGGATTACATTTCATGACGTCCTTTTGCAAAGTTGCAATCATCAAGGGGGAGCATATTCGTTACTTAGACAAAATCTTTTGCAAACATAGTTGCAATGCATTAGCTTAGTAGTTTTTATTTACTTGACGCCCTCACAAAGGGATGGACTCGTTAAGGGGGAGTTAAGACGAGAACCCTTCCTGTCACTTGCTCTCTATTTTTTTCCATTCACATGTTTTTCTTAAAACAATGTGTTAGTTCCTTTCTAAAGCTCTTTTTGTTTCGACAAAAAGGGGAAGAAGAAACCAAAAACTAAAAATTCAAACTTTTACGAATTTTAGTTTTTCCTTAAAATAATTTTATGTTTTGTCATCAACAAAAAGGGGGAGATTGTTAATACAAATAAGCCGTAAAAACGTTTATTTATATTTTACGATCTTCTAATGTTTTGTCGATAACAAACGTAAAATCATTTTAACAAAACAAATAAAATACGTAAATGGTTTGAGCCAATAGTTTTCTAACACACTTACATTTTCACATAAAACACTAAAACAAGTATAAGTGATTTTATGATTTAAATAATACATATGTACAACAACTAGTGTTTACATATTGGGCAAATATACACATAACTAATATGTATTATAATGGGTAAAACAATTGGGTAGAAACTTAAGTATTTGACCCATTGACCAAATAAATTGAATGTAGTTGGGTACAACCCAAAGTCCATGACCCATACCCATGGATCTTGACCCATAACCCATTGCATGACATCATACTTTAGTCATACATGGTTTCAATCCATGGCCCATAGTTTTAATCCATGTACCATGGACTACATACATTGCATCTTATAAATACATTGTATCTACTTGATATCTATGATCCATAACCCATGACCCATGACCCAAAACCCATGGGCAAAGGGGAGCGTCCCACGGATCCCCAATATTACACTGGACGGATCCCTCAAGTGAGGGATCCGTGGGATCCGTGGAACAGTAGTTGTTTTTCCTCTATAAATAGTGAACCATTTCTTCATTGTTTCTCACCCCTTTTCTCACATATTTTCTCTTTGAGTTATAAACTCTCTAACCTCATATCCAAGTGATCTATGTATGTAGTTTTGTTTTCGTGTGATTCTCTAGGTTCCTCTTAAAGGCGAGATCACCATCTTTTGAAGACGAGCAAGCTCAAGTCCATGAGTTGCCATACTTCTTTATCATCAAGACTACTGAGGTTCTCTTGTTGATAGTTTTATTCTTTCTCATAAGAAGTATAGTGTTGAAGACATTAGTGAAAGATGTCTCAAGTGTCAAGACAAAGATATTAGTGAAGGGTGTCGATCGTCCGTATTGAAAGCACTAGTGAAGGGTGCTTAGAAGTCAAGGCTAGAGGCATTAGTGAAGGGTACCTAGAATTCAAGTCACAAGACATTAGTGAAGGGTGTCTTGAAGATCGAGTCAAACCCATTAGTGAAAGGTGCCTAAGGTGTACATTTGATATGGTGTGACTCGATGTACATGATAGATTAGTATTGGGTCAAAGGATATTGTTATCCTTGATGATGTTATTATAAGGAGTAGATCTCCTTTGGGGTTAAGTGTTGGTGTAGTGTTGGGTAGTAGTTCCTCCATTGTAATGGAACTCGGTATCTAGCTAGTACCGGATAAAGGGTAGGCGACGTTGTGATAGGTTTGGTTCTACCTCGTGGAAGAACCCGGTATCTAGCCTTGTACCGGATAAAGAGTAGGCAACGTTGTGAAGGTTTATCCACCATAAGGAGCTGGTGTTGTGTAGTGATTACAAACTCTCGAGTAGGTGACTCGGGGAGTGGAGTAGGGCAAGGAAGGTGTCTTTGTAGCCGAACCACTATAAATACTCGCGTTGTGGTTTTGTGCTTCTTACTCTTTATCTTTTCATTACATATTTATATTTCTATATGTTTGTTTATCAACATCCAACATACATCCAAATAGATTGACATAAAACAAAGTTTTAATCGGTAAAACTATTCAACCCCGGCTTCTAGTTTTCCACAATTTGGAGTTGTACGGTTAGGCTAAGACGATTGAAGGCGTGTGGTTGCTATATTCCACAATTTTCTAATTCTTGTAATCCAAAGCTTAGGTATTCTATTGAACTTTGTCATGAATCTTTATTCTATTGAATTATTTGAATTACCTTGTTACTACTTGTGTTATGTTATGATTTTCATGGAGTAATTCTTGAATATACTTGTGTGTAAGGATGTAGGCAATTGTAAGAGTGTTCTTATATGTGATGCATGTAAATGATCTTGTTTAAATGAGTTTGTTGGGAAAACTACTAGTCTTGTTTGATTTGTTGGTAAAACAGTTTTAAGAAAAAGGACCGAAAGGATTTCTCTTATGTTTTATTCCAAAAAGTTAAGTGACAAACTAGTATGGGGATATGGTGATTGACACTCATCATGTTTACTTGTTAAAACAAGACTAGAAACGTTTTCATCACGAAAGGGTCGAAAGATTCATAGGAACAAGTTGAATAAGAACCTTTTACAAACAAATGGATTTTCTAAAAGAATAATCATTAGGCTAAGGACCGAAAGGATTACCTATATGTTTTTATTCTTAAAGTGATTTTTACAAAACATGCTTATGATTTGTGCATTGCATCAAAGTTTACACCAAACCTTCATGAACACTCTTTATGATTACCTATGGACTTCACACAAGTATATGTTTCTTAATTTGGATTTTTACAAAACCAACATTTTGAAGGAAGCATTGACAAGCTTTCTTGGCTCAAACACTTTAACAAATTAAAACGCAAATCCGTTGGGATGACCTCGAGACCCACCTTTGCTATCACGGACGAGTATACTTGCTCGTATGTGTTAAAGTAATTACCGGATAAATCGTGTTTATAAATTTTAAAACTTGCACACGGTTGAGCACATCAGGGTTGAATAGTTTATCGATTAAAACTTGGTTTTAAACTATTTAGATCGACTTATGTCAATCTATTTGAACATGTGTGTTGGATGTTGATAGACAAGCGTATAGATAAATAAAACTAAGATAAAGAGTAAGAAGCACAAAACCACAACACGAGTATTTATAGAGGTTCGGGTTAAGGACACCTTCCTTGCCCTACTACACTCCCCGAGTCACCTACTCGAGAGTTCGTAATCACTACACAACACAAACTCCTTGTGGCGGAGAAGCCTTCACAACGTCGCCCACTCTTTATCCGGTACAAGGCTAGATACCGGGTTCTTCCACGAGGTAGAACCAAACCTATCACAACGTCGCCTACACTTTATCTTGTACAAGGCTAAATACCGAGTTCCATTTACAAAGGTGGAACTACTACCCAACACTAAACAACTCCTATCCAAAGGAGACCTACTCCTTATGACAACATCAACAAGGATATCAATATCCTTTGACCCAATACAAATCTATCTTGTACATCGACACACCATATCAAATGTACACCTTAGGCATCTTTCACTAATGCTTTTGACTCGACTTCTAGGTACCCTTCACTAATGCCTTTGACTCGACTTCTAGGCACCTTTCACTAATGCCTTCAACACGGACTTTCGGCACCTTTCACTAATGCCATTACTTTGACTCTTCGACACTTTTCACTAATGTCTTCGTCTTGACCCTTTAGACATCTGTCGCCTATGTCTTTCACACTACACTTCTAATGAGAAAGAAAAGAACTATCAACAAGATACCAGTAGTAGTCTTGATGATGACGAAGCTAGGCAACCCATGGACTTGAGCTTGCTCGACTTCAAGAGGTGGTGATCTCGCCTTTAAGAGGAACCTAGAGAATCACACAAACACAAAACTACATAGAAAGATCACTTGGATCTGTGGTTAGAGAGTTTATAACTCAAAGAGAAACTATGTGTGAGAGAGGTGAGTTACAATGAAGAAATGGCTCACTATTTAGAGACAAACTATTGCTACTGTCCCACGGATCCCACATATCCCTTGCTTGAGGGATCCATCCAGTGTAAACTGGGGGAACCGTGGGACGCTCCTCTTTGCCCATGGGTTTTGGGTCATGGGTCATGGGTTATGGGTCATGGGTACTAGACTTTGGACCATGGGTATCCAAGTAGATACAATGTATCTAGTAGATGCAATGCATCTAGTCCATGGGTTATGGGTTAGCTCCATGGGTCATGGATAATACCCATTATGACTTATGCATTATGTCATGCAATGGGCTATGGGTTATGCTCCATGGGTATGGGTCATGTAATTTGGGTTAAACCCAACTACATTCAATATATTTGGTCAATGGGTCAAATACTTAAACTTTTACCCATTATATTACCCATTATAATACATACTTTATTATGTATATATCTACCCAATATGTAAACACTAGTTGTTGTACATATGAATTACTAGATCATGAAAACACTATTACTTGTTTAGTGTTTTATGTGAAAACGTAAGTGTGTTAGTAAACTATTGGCTCAAACCATTTACGTATTTTATTTGTTTCGTTAAAATGATTTTACGTTTGTTATCGACAAAACATTAGAGGATCGTAAAATATAAATAAACGTTTTTACAGCTTATTTGTATTAACAATCCCTACCCAGACCTAAACACAAAACATTGTAACACCACACAGATCTAATCACTGAAATCCATCACAATGATATGCCTATACTTCTCCTCCATCCCTTCCCTTGCCTCAGCCAGCACAGTCACCAGATTCGCAAGCCTGTCACGCTCCCTCTACAAAGTTTCATTGATGTATTCAATGATATCAGGAGCAACTTCATGAAACGGGCCAAAAGACACAAGCTCCTCAACATACTCTTCCTCCTTTTCAATCTTCTTGCGCAGATCATTACATTCCTCACCGAGCTTTTGAATAAAACCCTCTTCCTCAGTCATCTGTTGAGTAAAGAAAAACTTAAAGCATTTTTGCAAAGCATCCGAACCGGATTGATATTTCAATTCGTTAAGGGTAGGGGTGGCGGCCATGATATTTAGATGTTCAAAATTTATTACAGAAAACTCTAGATGGAAGCGGTGTAGGCGTATGATGATAAAAGAAAGTAAATGATAGATGCAACACCCAACCTCTCTATTTATATATACAAGAAAAAAACCATAATCTTTGAACCAAACTAGAACAGTAGCAACCATTTAGCTAACATTTCTCATGCAGGGACATAGACCAAAGATATCTATTTATACGTTACTAAATGCTTACGTAAGTATCCATGGATTAAAATACAAAAAATTTTAAGAACTGCACATTTACAAACCTTACACATATACAAAATGACAAAAATGACACATAATATATCGGCAATCTCTAAAAGTAACATGTAATGACCATCTTTTGCCACTTGTTCATTACAACATGACACCTAACTAACAACCATGACATATCCTTTTCTTTATATATTCTTTAACCAATAACTCATTTTTCATACCAATCCCAAATACCAAATCTCATAAAACCCAATTATTCTTTACTTTTGTCGACCAACAATTATTGAAAGTACTTTTCATAAATAAATTTTTTTCTACCGTCTTTTTTGCAGGCTTAGCAAACCAGCAGTGCTTACCAACCTCAAAGAAACAAACTGCCTCACAATGTACGCTACAATTAGCTTCGTTAATTAACGTAAAACAGGTATACCAATAAACACTAAATGGCCAGACAATTCAAAGCCCATCTGCTTAGACAAATTAACAATTTGGTTGCATTAGATATTAACAGATTAATGCAAATATTGTTGCTAAGTTTACAAATACCCCCCGCAATGCGGGGGGCCGACGCCTTTCTCGTTAAAAATAATTAACCAACTATACCCAAATTTAACCATTAGATCTTAAATTGCCACATCTAACTATACCATATATATTTACAAATTAATTCCTGCAATTCGCTTCCAGTATCAAGTAATCACTTAAATCAATGTAAACCTGAAATCAATATTCGAATTCAATCAACACTAACTCGAAAGTTATATTTTACTTACAACTACTACAACTATGTATCCACCTGTCACGCTAAACCTAGTTATTCCTCATTCCATCCCAATCATAAAAACTTTCGCTACACATTCTCATCCTTTCATTATATAGTTAAAGTGCTTCAGTTAAAATTTTAGTATATTTAGACTATATCTCTAACCCTGACGGTCTATATGAAATAAAAAGGATCAAAACTTAGCACAAAAGGTGCATAACAAATAAAAAGCTTCCATTTTTTTTTAAAGAATTACATAAACAACTTAAAAGCTTCAATCTTTAACACAAAGAATACAAAAAAAAAAAAAAAAAAAAAAAAAAAAAGGAAAAATTGATTCTGACTAATAAAAATATGTAAATAAACAAAAAAAAATCAATTTTTAACACAAAATTTTATAAAATTCATAAACAAATACAAAAAATTAGCAGATTTACCACATGATAAATCACACTCTGCAACATCTGTGCCACTAACCAACTATTAAAATTAACTAATCTGCAAAAATATTAAATAAACAAAATAAGCAAAAAAGATATGGGTATAAAGAAAAACTTGCTAGTTGAATAGACCACTAATCCAAAGACCAGGTTTCGAATTATATAATTTTTTATAAAGATGATAAACATAAAACTCTAAAATATTACTTTTGTATCATGCCCATTTTTAGTGTTCTTTGTCTTAATTTAGGTTTTTTTTTCGTTTGAAGAATCACGAGGTATTAAGGTTTTCGGTCAAAGAGATGCATGGTGTATTAGGGGTTTAGATCAGAGAATTCTGATGCGTCTTTGGTGAGAATAATGAGTAGAAGGCGAGGTGTAGGTTGTTTATGTTTTCGATTGGCTTTGGGCTTTGTTTCTGATTTTTGCAAAATTGTCCCTCCGCCATTTTTTTTTCATATTTTTTACGTATGCTTTTTTTACCATAATACTCAGAAAAACGAAAATCCACCAAATGTTGGCCTTATTTTTTCGAGGTTGACTTTTCAACTAGCCAATGAGAAGGCTCAGATTATAAACCAAGCCCTCTAATTAGTTAATTGAATTCTTTGATTTTAAGAAAAATAAGTTCTCTTGGTATATAAAAGATTTTTGTGATAAACAATATTTTTATAATGTATTAATGCCGGATAAATCCGTACAGCCTATTCAAACATAGCAAATTAGCAAGAATAAATATCATGTAGATGCACTTCGATGGAAAATAACTGTAACATTTAATGCTAGAGTTCATCGCTTCCTATTTTAATACCTTCATATTCAAACAGCCCACCATTTAATACTTTTTGCATCATAATGTTTAAACCTTCAACAACTGGAGTAAAAGGAATATAAATGGAGACAGGGTGTGTCCTTGTTTAGTTCCCTTTTGCAACACAAACTCCTTAGTTGGAGCACCGTTAACAAGGATAGAAAATGTAGCCATCTCAAGGCATGCACGAATCCACACACACAATGGTGGAGCTTCAGAGGAGGAGCTACAGGGGTCTGCCGGTCCGGGCAGGAGCTTGATAATTTAATTCGGAGGGCCGCAGTGTTATTATTGTATTGTATGAAGACCAAAGACTGATTTATATTATTTTTTTACATATTAAAAAATAAATAAAAAAACAAATAAACATACACTAACTGATAAAATTGTGTGAGGGCCACACCCTTCCTTGTCCACACCACTTCTTCCGAAACCTATTTGACACATAACTTCATACAAAAAATTTCCAGTTGACACAATCATACGTCTTTTCAAGTCTACCTTGAATATAAGACAATAAATTCAGATTCGACTCTTATTCTTGGCATTTGCTTGAGATAAATCTTCGACTCTCTTTTGGCATTTCTATATAGTCTTCCCACTGAAGAGACTTTAAAGAATAAAAGAATCGCGTCCGAGCTTGGATTGTCTTCCACTCAGGTTGGTCTTGCACTTAGGCCAGGAGAGTTCTTGAAAGGCTATTTATTATGAGTTGGATAATGGCGGATGCCAAAAGGTACCCAAATTTAGGTGTTCCGCCAATCTACAATAAGAATGTAATTTTTCAAACTTTTTATATAGTCCACCATCTTGTTAAGCATTAGGACCCATCGAGCATGAATCTAATCCTTAAAATTAAAGCCCAAACTGTTTCGAACAGATTTTGAGTAATTGCTAAACTGGTTTGGGCCCAACCCAAATGTCAAATAACTAGAAACACATTCAATAACCATACAGAATAGATGCATGTTAAGCTTAAGTTCGGCATAATTTAGCAATTAACAGTTAGGAATTAAAAATTTAACTATTTTTCAATAGTTAATTTTTTCCTATTAAACATATGTTACTTGCACATTCATTTGTGTCAATGCTAACGCAATGCCTACATAAGCTGCAGGTAAGATGTGTTATCACGTCAGCTTTAGCACGAAACATAGTATGATTAGGAAAAATATAATGTTAAGAAAACTTGTCGATCCATATGCGGCGAAAAAGGAGAAAATGTCCGATACATTTTTATTCAATTAACCCTTAATTAATAAGTTGATAATATATACTAATGGGCCAAAGTCTAAGGGACCAGTACCCTCCTTTATACTTGCACCCTTAACAATTTTGATATGAGTAGTGATTAATTTGGTAATCGTATGATTAATTTTATGTCTAACAATTCAGAACATACTAATCAAATCAATAAATAAGAGGAGTGAGAATAAGTAAATACATGTGTTACAAAATAAATAGATTAGATATAAAATTAGTCACATGAATTAGTCATCTTAATCATTTCCCTTTTGATATACAGTAGCTTACACGCATGTTTTAGATTCCTCTTAATTGAAAAAGATATGGATGTTCTGCACTGTTTTGTGACAAAACACATAACTCAGTTAATTTTTTAGAAAATTATCCTTTAAATTGATCAACTGCTCTGACAAAAAGAATGACATGGCAAAAAAATTGGGTGGAACAAAAGAACAAAATGAAATATGACAAAAAATCAAATACTTAAAAAATTTTCATCATAAAAAAATCAATTTTCCATTTTTATTATCCTTTAAATTGATGTTTTAACAAGAACAAAAATGTATCAATCAAATACTTAATTTTCATCATAACACCAGTCACATCATATTTGTCTATTTGTTATGAAGCTTTCAGACCCTATACGTACGTGTAATAATCTTGGAACTTTTGTATTACAAATCTTAAATGACGCGTTGGTACTGTTTATTGACTACTTGGACTTGGATGCAACTAAATGAAAGGATGCATATAATTTGAAGTCTACGAGTGATATGTTTTAAATTGCATAAAAAGGTACCCAAGTTATGTTCAATTTTAATTTAAGATACTCATCATTTTTTTCTAATTTAATGTATCGATTTTTTTTTTTCGATGTTAGATAACCAACGGTTTCTAAGTCATAATAATCTAGTCATCAAGTAACATCCAATCACCCCTTATTCCTTATATATCCTTTTCTTGAGCGTAAATCCAAACATCCATCGCTTAACATTCATCACTTCCTTCGTATCAATCTGCTATCACTTCCACCACACCCACTAATACTAAATCGACCGAATGTATACACTACCCAATCTAATTGTCAACCTATTATATACCACTGTCTCCGACCAATCAATCACCACAGCCGCCAACCATCAAACACCATAAACACATCTTGTTACAAATAGAATTAGTTTGTTAATCAAGGTTTTAAGATAAAACTAAATAATTAAAACTCCTTTAACATGTTGTGGACCTATGGAACCTGTGTTCTAACAAATTAAATGGTGATAATGAAATACTAGTAACGTGAAATATTTATTAGAAACCATCCTCATATTTATTGATATAACTTGAGCAACTAATTTATCATTGTAAAATTTAATCATATTATAAAATCACAAAAAATTCATACACTTATATGAACGGTGGATTTGGTGTTTGATGTAATGGTTGTGGACTAGTGATTGTGAGAGGTTGAAGAAAGAGAAAAGTTAGGGTGTTTGGATAAATATTTTAATCTTGATGTTTGGGTATATAAAAGAATCAATGTCATTATAAATTGCCAAATAGGATGCAGATCATTAATTATTGACACCTCATTAAAAATTACCGATTACTTGTGTAGCAGGTTAAAAAATCTTTAATTTGCACACTATTGTAACTTGAGTACATTAAATTGAGAAAAAAAAAGTTGGATACCTTAAATTGAAATTAGACATAAGTTGGGTACCTTTTTTATGCAATTTGCCCTTTTAAATTTTATTGATCGATATATATAATACATAGAATCCTTGATGAACTGATTCATAAGCGGGTTTGAGCAAAACATAATACTGGCTAATACTTTTTTGCAATTCGAGCATCGAAATCATGAAAGCTCAAACTAAAGAATAAAACTAAAATTACTGAAAATAAAAATAAACATAAAAGCAAATATATAGATAGTTAACATGGGACTTATCGTAATAAGGGTGTCTCTCCCCCCTCCCCCGCAAAACAAGTACTTCGTTTTTGTCTGATGGTGGATCGAATGAATTTGAAGATTTGTCTAAAAAAAGTAGTCGTTGGCTACTTTTGGAAAAAAAAAAAAAAAACAAAACAAAAAACAAACTACCCACTGTTTCTCTATAAAACCTCTATTTCCTAATTTTTATATACACTTTCAACTCAACTACACACATTTTAATCCTTTAAATAATAAAAAAATGAATTTCGATCAATTCTTTTTTGATGATACAAATGACGAAAAGGAAGTTAATAGTGTGTTATTCGAGTTTGTCAAGGACACCGCTTTGGTTATTCAAGCTTACACTTTTCAAGCTTCCACTTCTAAAATCCCAAAAAAATCCCACGAAACTCTATTGGTAGAGATCGTCACGGTGCTCATAAGCCTCTTGTGGCGGCTTACTTTGGTGAAGCCCCAATGTACAATGATTATTTGTTTCGTAAACGATTCCGAATGAGTCGAACATTGTTCACACACATTGTTCGGGAATTGACTGATAACTTTCCGTATTTTCAACAAACATATGATTGTTCGTGAAGATATGGCATTTCTCCACTAGTGAAGTGCACCTCTGCAATTCGTCAATTAACATATGGTGCCGTTCCAGATGCTTTAGACGAATATCTACAAATTGGTAATAAAACTTCGAGTGATTTTCTTGTTGCTTTTTGTGATGGGGTTATGGAGTTATATGGCAAGGAGTATTTGCAAAGGCCTAGCCACAAACTGATGTCTAAAAACTCTATGCTTTTCACTAGGAAAAACATGAGTTTCTTATGATGATAGGAAGTATTGACTATACGAAATGGTCGTGGGCTCAATGCCCACAACATCTACGTGGTCAAATTTCTAGGGGTGATTCCAGGCTAGATCAATTCATTTTATTAGAAGCGGTTGCCTCAAAAGATTTATAGATTTGTCATGCGTTCTTTGGTGTTGTAGGTTCGAACAATGACGTCAACGTTATACGTCAATCGTCTCTTTTAAACGATCTCAAAGTCGGGAAAGCACCAGAGGTTCCATTAATGGCTAACGACGTGTATTATAGATCGGGATATTATCTTACTGACAAGATATATCCATAATGGAGTGTTATTGTTAAGTCTATTTCACAGCCAGGCTCGAATGATACAAAGCGAATAAGATACAAACAAGCGCATGAAGCAGCAAGAAAAGATGTGGAACGAGCGTTTGGCGTGCTAAGAAAAAAGTGGGTTGTAGTAAAAACGCCCGCACGGTCGCGAAGTCTTGAGAAAGTTACACATTTGATGTACACTTGAATCATATTATATAATATGATACGAAAAGACAAAAAGAAGACAATATCTCCCAACTTTCATTCGGAGGAACAACATGGTCAAGATGATCATGTATGATCGACAGAATATAGATTACTAGTTATCAGGGAAATACAAAGCGAACAAACTTATGTAAATCTTAAAACAGATTTAGTAGAACACATTTGGCACTGAGCAAATGCACACTAATTTTATTGGAATGTTTTTAATTTTATTTTAGTTATTTTATGTAATGTTTTTAATTTTATTTGAAATATTAATGTAATGTTTTTAGTTAAATGAAATTTTAATTAAAAAAATTGTTTGGTCTCCTTACTACATGTGTTTGGTCTAGGTTTGGTATGGGTGGTGTCTGAAGAGAGAGAAAGTTGATGTGGCGGTGTGTGTGGGGGGGGGTTTGGTGGTGTCTTATTAATTTTAGCTCGATAAAAATCAATACTTTGAAAAGTACCTATTCACGTTATGCGAAAAAGAGTGGTTTTGTTTTCTTGATTTACGACTGTATGGACTTATAACGTCGCGTGACACAACGTCTGGCCAGTGGATGCAGCGATTCCGGTATATTTTTTTCGGAACTCAATTATGAATGCTAAAGACGTCAGCTACCTTTAAGTTGTTTGAGAGTTATAAACAAAACAATGAACGATTTTTGTTTTCTGAATTCAAATACTTGTTCCGGCGCGTTGTTGTGGCTACGATTGCCATTCCGGTAAGCTTTTCTCGGGAGTTTAATTGCGAAGCGATAGCGTGAACTCGTCGATTAACTTTTACGGTTGGGAGTTATGGCGAAACAAAGGCTAATGACGGTCGGTAGGATTTGTGAGGTGCACTCGGAAGGGGGTTCAAGGTGGCTAACTTATTAGACCTAAGTTGATACCATATTAAGTGATGTAAATCACGCCAAATGTTATACTTTATTAATCGTTATGTAATACAACAATCTAACTCATAAACAGATTTATGCCAAACATAATACTGGCTGATAATGATCAACATCGTTAAGTTTATATAAATACTTATCTTTACAAAAATATGAAGAAAATAAAGTATTATCTTACATGGTACCGGATCCTTTAGAAAGTGGAATTGTTTTGCAAAGTCTAAAAAGTGATGTAGACGTTGGATCATGTACAAGATTTTGATCAAATTAAAAAGGTACAAATAAACATGGGGGCCTAGTAATCATTCCGCTTCTTTCTCCCATCTTCTTTCCTCTTTTTATTCTCATCCTATCTTCACTGTCAAAATCACAATAGCCACTACCACCACCATAAGATCATCGAGATCTGCCATTACAACAACCATCACCGTCGCCGGAACCAACACCATCTCCGGATTAACCACGATCTAAACCGTTAACATAACCACCATCGAATTTGACGACATCACCATTGCAATCGATGGCCATTTTCGGATTTCGCTATCTACCGTCGGCCACCACCGCTCATTGCTTGATTGGCTTAGATTAATTGCCTAGCTTATAAAGAGACAAGTCTTTGGCCACTAGGCCCCACCATATGATCCTTCATTTCTCCTTCACCCACTACCGACGTTTGATGCTTAATGGTCCACATGTACATGTACCGCATATCACTCTGACATACCGTTTTAATCATTAATTGATTCTATTGGATGTTATTGGGTTGTTTAAGTATGTACTTTGGTACATGAGACTTGCAATTGTAAAGGATGAGATGGTTTGTTTAAGTGTACAATGTGTAAGTGTAGTCGTCGATACTTTCTATTAAGGATGAGTTGTATTTGGATGAATTGTTTATGTTTTCTTGTTGTATTAGAGTGTTGATTTGAGCTTGAAGGATAAGTTGTTGGTTATGATTGAGGCATGAGTGAACTGCTTTTAGTACACATTTAGTGCTAGTTTTAATGTAAGATGGACATGTTGATATGTAGAGTTGGTCAATGTTCGGAAGTGGGTTATATTACTTTGACTGTTAATACGAATTGGATGTAGGTTGTAGGTTAAGATTGATGATTGTTTTGTTAGAAACTGAGTGAATAATTTGTACTCGATTTAAATTATTGCAGTTGTTCTTTTATTTTATTCATCAGTTACATAGCAATGTTCATTAGTTAGTTACGTTGTTCATTAGTTTTGTAACAAAAAAATATCGTTCATCAATAAAAAGTGTTGTTCATCAATGGAAAAATTTGTTCATTTGTTCATCAGCAAAAAGTATTGTTTCATCAATAAAAAGAGTTGTTCATCAGTTACATTACAATGTTTATCAGTTATGGTCACATGGTTCATCAGTTTATCAGTTGTTGTAGTTCATCAGTTAGTTTGTTCATCACAATGTTCATCAGTTTCCTAAAAAAATTATAATTTTTATCAGTTTATCAGTTTTTCAAAAAAAATCATAATGTCTATCAGTTGTCTAAAAAAATCATAATGTTCATTAGTTATGATCACATTGTTTATCAGTTCATCAGTTGGTTTGTTCATCATTTAATCTTTGTTCATCAGTTAAAAAAAGCTAAAAGTAACAAAAATAACACAAGATGTATTGTAATACACCAATTAGTGCATTTAAATGTACTTTTATAAGATAAATCTCTTTTAGGCATTCAAATTAGTTGTGATTGATGAATTATGTTGCGGACTGTAAAGGTGTAATTGTGATAGTGTAGTAATTATGTTGTTCATCAATACATTTAGTTTCTTCATCAAGGTTTTAGATAGCACATAAAAAAATGATGATGAACATCAGTGTTCATCAATTGTTTTAGGGATATAATGTTTGTTCATCAATGTTCATCTGTAATTGTGTTTGTTCATCAATGTTTTAGGTAGCGCAATAAAGTTTCACATAGAAAAACATTGATGAACATCAATGTTCAAACAGACATAATATAAATAAAACACTGATGAACATTGATGTTCATCAATGTTTTATTTATATTATGTCTGTTCATCAGTGTTTGAAAAAATATGTTTATCAGTAGTTTTCTGTTCATCAGTGTTTTTGCTTTGTTCATCAATATATATTGATGAACAAAATAAATTAATAAAAACATCAATTTTTGAATTTTGTATTAATAAAATGATTAAAGGTGTGTTGTTGTACAAAAATTAGTGCATTTAACTCAATTTTAACACTAAAAATTTTAATTAGACATTTTATCAAACACCTTGTGTGCAACAAATATGAGTAAAATGCAATTTTTAACGTGTGATGTCTTACTCATATGACATTGGATTTGAGTGATTCAAAAACATGTGTAAAGAGTGAGCCAAAATCTATAACTTTCATGTTTTCAGTTTTTAATGATTCGGCATTTATGAGGGTAAAAAATAGGGCCGAAAATGCCCAAAAAAATAAGAAAATCAAGACTCATTTGATATGTAAAAAAAAGTTTGAAATATTTAACAAGATTTATACAAAATTAAAGATGATTAAATTATAAAAAATATGGTGAAATCGGTTTTTCGTAAAAGTTTGTCGTTTGAAAGTTATTTGCGTTTGAAGTTTGGGGTGAAATTTAAAAAATTAGTCAAATGATGGAAGGGGATAAAGTTGGCAGGGGACACTTGTCACATACTAATTGGTTTTGTAGACTTTGTAATTTTTAAGAGAGTGATACTCACACCACATCTTTTGATGCATGCACTACAATTTGTGCAATACAGTATTATACAATACAAACTATAATGCACAAATTATGATCTATGCATTAAAAGATGTGATGTAGGTATCAATTCTCTAATTTTTATTACTTTTTATAAAATCCCAACTCTATCTTACATACCCTACTGGCTACGGCTTAGGTTCCAAATATTATTAAGCTTTAGAGTAAAGTCACAAAACATCCCCTGGTTTCTTGCGTGGTGTTGTTTCATCCCTAAACTTTTTTGGCACAAACCAAGTCGAAAAATTCCCCGAGCATACCGTCGGACTCGTTTTTCGTGCTCTTTCTAATGGTATGCTCGAAATTTTTTCGACTTAGTTTGGACCTCGAAAATGCGAAAATCACCATTTTCTTTGTTTTTGCATTTTCGAGGTCCAAACTAAGTCAAAAATTCCCGAGCATACCGTCGGACTCGTTTTTCGTGCTCTTTCCAATGGTATGCTCGGGAATTTTTTCGACTTAGTTTGGACCTCGAAAATGCAAAATCACCATTTTTCTTTGTTTTGCATTTTCGAGGTATCAACCAAGTCGAAAAATTCCCAAGCATACCATTGGAAATAGCACGAAAAAACGAATCTCGACGAGGTCTCGGGATTTTGACTTAGTTTGGACCTCGAAAATGCAAAACATAGAAAATGGTGATTTTCGCATTTTCGAGGTCCAAACTAAGTCGAAAAATTCCCGAGCATACCATTGGAAAGAGCAAAAAATGAGTCGACGAGAGCTGAGATTGACTTAGTTTGACATCGAAAAATGCAAAAACAAAGAAAAAACGATGATTTTCGCATTTTTCGAGGTTCAAACTAAGTCAAAAAAATTCCCCGAGCATACCATTGGAAAGAGCACGAAAAAACGAGTCCGACGGTATACTTATTTATTTTTTTACAGTCCAGATAACGGAGAAAAATTTGCACCGTTAGTCCTTATTAACTGAATTTGCTAACGGAGGGATGTATTTGTGCCAACTTTACTAACGGAGGGATGTATTTGTGCCAACTTTACTAACGGAGGGATGATTTTGTGCCAAAAAAAAGTTTAGGGATGAAAACAACACCACGGGGCAAACCACAGGAATGTTTTTAAGACTTTACTCTAAGCTTTATTTAGAAAGACATCACATCTCTAAAACATACGTTCTCACAAAAGTATTTACTAATAAAAGTCTTATATCTTCTAAATTAGTTATCATCTTATTAAGATGAACTATGATGATTTAGCACAGTTATTATCTTGTTTGCCACTTAATAATGTTATTGATAGGAGCAGACTTTATTTTGCTTCTTAAAATCCACGCTATCATGATAAATCACCACCATCCATTTAGTATAATCTAATGGTGGGATTAACCCAAGATTTAATACTTAAACCCAAGTCCATGTTTTTTTATTGTCTTTTGTCTTTCTTTTTATTAACTTTTTTTTTTTTTTTGTCTTTTATTATTTTCCGCTTTTTATGAATTAACGTTTTTTTTTTTTTTTTTTTTTTTTTTTTTAATTTGCGTTATTCGTGTTTTTTTTCACTTTCATACGTTTTCGTCCGCTTTCATCTGCTTCGTCCGCTTTTCAACGTTTCGTCCCATTTTCTTCGCTTTTCATCCATCTTCATATGTTTCGTCTATTTTCTTACCTTCGCTCGCTTTCATCGTTTCCGTCCGCTTACACGCTTTCTTGTATTTTCGCTCGCTTTCGACGTTTCGCCCGTTTTATCGTTTTCATCCGCTTTCATAGGTTTATATACGCTTTCATCGTTTTCGTCCGCTTTAGACGCCGCCCGCTTTCTTACGCTTTGGTCCGCTTTCATACGTTTCGTCCGCTTTCTTAGGTTTTCGTTTGTTTCATACGCCGTCCGCTTTCATACGTTTCGTCCGCTTTCATACGTTTTGGTCCATTTTCATACGTTTCGTTTGTTTTTACGCTTTCATGCACTTTCATCCGCTTTACACGCTTTCTTCGTTTCGGATGTTTTCGTCCACTTCTATACGCTTTCATCGGTTTTCATAGGTTTATATACGTTTCGTCCGCTTTTTACGTTTTCGTCCATTTTAGACGCTTTCTGCTTTCGAACGTTTTCGTCCGCTTTCATACGCTTTGTCCGCTTTTATACATTTCGTCCGCTTTAAGACGCTTTTATACGCTTTTCATTCATTTTATCGTTTTTCCGCTTTCGGATCGTTTTCATACGTTTTAAATCCGCTTTTCCTAGTTTTTTTATACGTTTTAGTCTATTTTTATGCGCTTTCATACTTATTATTAAACTCTATTATATTACATGTCTAATATCAATTGTGATATTTTATAAAAAAAGTTAATGTCTAATATCACTTGTAATATTTCATAAACAAACAAGCATGTTTTTTTAACCTTTAATATCACCGAGATATTTCATTGCTATGTATATTTTTATATATTATCACCTATGTGTTTTCTAATATTTTTATAATTTTCGATTCTGTGATAGTTTTGTACCTTTCATCGCAATTGACAAGCGATATTTTTTTAGTGCAACCAGTGTTATCTATCACTTGTGATATTATACTCTTAGTAGAAATAAAATGGTTAAAGTCTCTTTAGGTGAATTTTATTTTGTTCAAAAAATGCTAATTTAATGCAACACTTGTTTGAATTTGAGAATATTTCAAATCTCTATTTTCATAGTTTGCTTCATTTTTATTCATTTTATATTTTAAGTGGCACTTATTATCTCTCGTGATATAACATCAGAAGGAAGATGAAGAATATTACATTCTTCATCATGTATGTGTTATGAATTTTGATACTCAACTAAGAATGTGAAATATTACATTCTTACCAAATGTGATAAGAATTTAGTATTTTACCAAGTATATATGAAAGAAATAATAATATACATCACTTATTATATCACTGTGATGATTCTGTTCATTTTTTTATTTGTGTTTTTGAAAATATTTAGGAAGATTTTTGTGTTTTATGATAATATGAAATATTAAAAAAGGTGTTTAACATAAAACAAGAGATGTTATGATACTTGGTTAGACTTGTGGTGACATTTTCTTTTTAATATATACATTGTGCATGTTTCGATAGGTTTTATAGAAGGATTTAAAAATATCTATCGTTGAATCAACAAACTAAAGAAGCTATGCTTGAAGAAAGCACAACAAACTTAGCAAGCTCAAACACCGTGATATCACATGATATCACGGTGATATCACCGCTTTTGATATCACATGATATCACCGTGATATCACAAGTGATATAAACTATGATATCACACATACTACCACCGATGATATCACACATGATATCACCCGTGTTCATAGACGTAGGATTCATAGGGCAGGAAGGGGTCATGGCCCCCCCAAAAGTTTGGGTTGTAATTGTAAGTTTTTTACTATTTATGTAAAAGTGTATCATATGTATGAGTGATTTTAACTTTTGCCCCTCCTAATTTTTGAGAATAAAACTTCAAAAGCCTTATGTGAATAGCTAAACCATTAAATCTGAAGACTAAGGTTGCACAAATAGGGTTGGACCAGTTGGAAAACCCCTTGCCTCTCAACCGAGAGGTCAGGGGTTCGATCCTCACTCCCTACAAAAGGTCGGAGGTCCTTTCTACCTTTAGAACCGAAGCGCCTCTCTACCTTAGGTAGGGGTAAGGCATCTACATCTTAACCTCCCCATACACCGGAATGGTATTGGGTACCCATAACCCGTGGAAGACGGCGTTGGGCGTTACTTTACTTTATTTACTAAGGTTGCACAAATAGCTTATATTTTGCAAATTCTTTTGCTTAGCTTAATCCATCAACGTATCTTTTGACTCTTCTTTTTCATTTATTCTTTATATTGCAATTCTTTTTTTCTTTTTCCATGTTATATAGTTAGTATTTTGGGATCTCCACCGTTGCGATTTAACTTGTTTATCGATAGCCCTAGTTTATTTAATCCTTTTAAAAAAATGATGCAATAGAAATTTCAATATTAAGTGTGCTCCTAAATATATATCGGTCACACCTTTTGTAAAATAGGATATTATGAGAAAGTTCAAAACACAAACACTTGAATCAGCGATGAAAGTATGCAAAAATCGACTTCGCGACACAAACACTAGATGCTCTATAAATTAAAAACTGTTTTTGTGTTCGAACGTTTTCGGCCCCCCCAAAAAATACGTCCAAGCTCCGTCCCTGCCTGTGTTATCACACATGATATCACGTGTGATATCACCTGTGTTATCACACATGATATCACGTGTGATATCATGTGATATTACAAGTGAGGTGATATCACCTGTGATATCATGTGCCATATCATAGGTGTTTGAGCTTCCTTAGTTTGTTTATAAACATGTGTGCTTTCTTCAACCATAGCTTCTTTAGTTTGCTGATTCAACTATAGATATTTTCAAATCCCGCGATAAAACCTATCGAAATATGCACAATGTATCCATTAAATAGAAAAATCCACCACAAGTCTAACAAAAGTATCATAACATCTCTTTTTTTCAGTTGAACAACTTTTCTAATATTTCATAATATCATAAAACACAAAAATCTTCCTAAATATTTTCAAAAACATAATCATCACATTCTTAGTTGAGTATCACAACTGATAACACATACATGATGAAGAATGTAATACTTTTCATCTTCCTTACAGTGTTATATCACAAGAGATAAATAAGTGTCACTTACAAATATCAAAATGAAAACGTCAAAACGGACAAAATGTATAAAATTGAATGAAAACGATGTAAATGGACAAAACGTCGAAACGATATAAATGCATAATAACGATAAAACGGATGAAACGTATGAAAATTGTCGGCGTCTAAAATGGATGAAAACGTAAAAACGGATGACAACGTGTGAAAACGGACGAAACGTATAAAACGGATGAAAATACATGAAACGTAAAAATACGTGACGAAAGCTTCTAAAACGGACGAAAATACATGAAACCTAAAAACAAACAAAACGTATGAAAATGGATGAAAATGGCGAAATGTAAGAAAACGGACGAAAATGATTTAAAACGTAAGAAAGCATAAAACACGCCCGAAAACGTATGAAAATGGACGAAAACGAAAGAAACGGACGAAAACGTATGAAACGAACGAAAACGTTAGAAAATGGACAAAACCTAAGAAAACAAACGAAAGTGAAAAACAAACGAAACGTGAAACGGACCTAAACGGGCGGCGTAAGAAAACATATGAAAACGTGAAAGCAGGCGGCGATAAAACCGAGCGAATATGTCTTAAAATGTATTTAAAATGTCTAAAAACGGAGGAAAACGTGTGAAACGGACAAAACGCCTAAAAACGCATCTAAACGTATGAAAACGTTTAAAACGCCGAAAAGCGACGGAAACGTAAGAAAGCGGATGTAAACGTCAAAACGGATGAAAAGCAGACGAAACGTAAAAATGACGAAAACATATGAACACGAACAGCGTATAAAAGCGAGCGGCGTATGAATACGGATGAAAGCGTATGAAAGGAAAAAAAAAAAAAAAAAAAAAGATGAATTTAAAATTAAAAAATAATGAAAAAAGCGTGAAGTTAAAAAATTAAATAAAACGTGAATTGAAAAAAAAAAAAAAAAAACATGATTTTAAAATAATAACGTGAGTTCCACAAACAAACAAAATAATAATAATAAAATAAAAAATAAAAATGTTAATAAATAAGAGAGATAAAAAGAAAAAAAAATGATAAAAAAGCACTGACTTGGGTTTCCATATTAAATCTTGGGTTTATCTCAACCATTAGATCGAAAATAGATGGATGATGGGGATTTGTCATAGAAGACCAAAATAAAAGTAAGCATTTGAAAATTCCTCTATTGATATAAATGATTTTTAAAATGAAATTTATTTTGATGAGATTTATATTGAAAATCAAATCGCTTCATAAACACCTAATTTTACATTTATATTTTTGTAACAGTTTAGTGGCAAAGGTAAATTGGTAATGGTACTTTCACTACTTTGTTTTTTCTTTAGGATTTAAGAGTCAAAGCTTATTTGTCTCATATGGGAAACAAAGATGGCGAAAGGCCAAAAATTTTTAGTGACGAAGCTTAGAGGTGTGAGCGAGAAAATAAGGAGGAAAATCTTGTCTCCTATGAAAGGCGACACCACCTTTCATGAAGAAATAGGGGCCACAAAAAAAGTCATGACCGACATTAGACTCCCGAAAGAAAAACAAGAGAGAAAATATGTTTAGATAAAAGAGTGTTATTTATTAGTTGTTATGTATCAGTATTTGTATTTTGAGTTATTTGTAAATGATAAAAAACAAATAAAACAAAGAAAAAAGAAATATGTTGCAATAGCTTAAAAAGGTTATGAGAATCTTTTCATCTCAAATTATAAGTCAGGTTTGATTTTTGATTTCAATTTTGATTTTAATATTTTTGTTTGTATTATATAACACTCATGAAAATTATACCAAATGAAAATACATTTAAAACACAATCCATTTATATATTTTGCATAAAATATTATATAACACAAACAAAATATTTAAAATTCAGTTTGAGTCAAAAAAATCAAACCTGACTTATAATTTAGAGACGAGATAAGATAAAATAAGTATTTTGATGGGTTTGAAATCTTCTAAAACTGATATAAACATGATCATTAATATTTTTTTATAATAAAAAAACTAGATCTCTCAATAAGCTTAACTGTTATGTTTCTAAAAGAACATTATCAGTACGTTCATATCAACTTGATAAGATCTCAATGAGTAAAGATCAAATAAAAAATAAAATTAAAATGAGAAGGGTGAGAAGAAATCACAACCGCACATTTCAGATGCATCTACAAATCTACAAATATAGATGCATCTCCCTTTAAATTTCTCCACCTTATTTAAAATATGTGGCTTAAATTTCTTCTCATTCTTTTTTTTTTCAAATTTTCTTCTCACTATATCTCTTCCCAGATCTCAATTTCATTTTGATGATATGAAAATAACGAGGGAAAACAATACAGACCCTCCACCTTAAGTGCTTAACAACTTTGGTCCTCATTTCATTACCAACACTTGATCAAGGCTGCTAAATGAACTAAAAGCATCAACGGTCGATAACGTGACACATTTCAAACTTGGTTTTGTTGATGGACATTTTATTGGCAGGTAAACCAACTTCATGATAAACTAATGGGTCATCTTCATTGTGTGTTGCCATTTTTCATACCATTTATCATTAAAGAAAATGATTTGCATATTTAATTTTTTGATTTGCGCACTCTAATTTATCTAATTTATGTATTAGATAGTTGTGCTATTTATAAACATACTATACAAACCTTTCCTATGATGTGACATAAGAGGGGTTTTGGTCAAAGATATTTTTTATCCTCTATTTATTTTCAGTACCACATAGTTTTTTATCAGTTTCTATTTCATATTTCTGATAGTTTTAAGCGTTTAACTTATTAAACTTTATATTTTATATTCCGTACTTTCAGATTTATAATTTTTTTGATATAAACAAAATTATAAAAATAAAAAATAAAAATAATAAGAAAAACGCAAAAATAGAGTAGGGGTGCCTTTTGTAAAAAAAAGAGGGTTTGTATAACTTGTCCCTTTATCAATTTTGTTTTAATTACTTGTACATTAAAGTATACGAATCGAAACCAAATAAAGTGCTAATCATCTCCCAATCATTTACGATAGCAATTGTAGGGGATACACTATGAAAGGGTTCTACTAATTACACCAAAAAAATTTTAAGCATTAAATGCTGGGTTACTTTTTTCCTCATAATTTGTAAGTGAGTAATAATTAGGTCATAGCCTCGTAATTAAGTAGTTATAGAGGTATTTCTTTTTCTTTAAAATTATTATTTTATACATTTTTAATTTTTACAATCATTTTCTTCTTTTTTTTTTTCACTTGTAGTTGGTTTCATTACTTTTAACGTTTAAAACTAGTGGTTCATTGCAATCTCTTGTAGTCAAGATAATGTGATAATATAATTCTTTCCGTGTTACTAAATAATAAAAATGAAATTTTAATCTTACTCTTGCATAAAAAGTTTATACGAAGTTTTAAAAAAAATTAGTAGTGCATTCTTTATTTAAGTTAGTTTAAAGGTTAATAGCACAAAATATATTATATTTAAAATTAATTTGACTTTTAGGTATTCGGTTCTCCTAACGCAAGTTAAAATATTCGTATCGTTGGTCTTCAGCAGGAGCGACAATTTCTGACCTGATATGAAACTCGACCTAAGACCGACACGAAACTTAACAGATTTGGGTTGAGTCTAATATATTTGAGTCGGGTTCGGGTTGGCTCATCAAGCCCGTTTAGTAAACAGGTCATGTTTGGGTTGGGAATTAGTTAAATAGGCAGCCAACGTGTTTAAGTTTTTTTTTCACAAATTAAAAATTATATATATTTTATTATACGGGTTAAATGGGTTACATAGATGCAATTCACTGAAAAGCGGAACAAATTAAAAGTTTAAAAAGCCTATCATCTAGTGTCACATGTCCCTCACCCACTCCTTCCTTTTTCTTTTCTTTTTTATTAATTTCGATTAGGGGGCATTTTGGTCATTTTAACCTTTTTTTATTCTACTCTAAAACTTCAAACGTAAATAACTTTCATGTTTTCATGAGGACAATAAAAGTGGGAATGAGAGAATATCATTATGTTGTAATATTTATCTATTTTTTCATATATGCATATATAGTTAAATAAATAAAAAGAGAAACATAAGTTAAAATAATAAATAATTTAATTACATAAAAAGATGTAAGAGAAAAGTAAAAAGCAATGATTAATATAATGATATGATAATTTTAGTTGATTTGTTCAATGTAAGAAGTCAATGATCAGTTAATTATTTTGGTGTATTTAGACTCTCAGGTAAATCATTACTCGTTCGATAATTTAGTTACCTTTTTACTTTTGATCCGTCCATAACCTATCAGAAGCTTTTTGATAATTGACATACTTCATGGAAACTACAAGTTAGTAGTATAAGCATAAAGCATCCAATGCTAAAGAATTGTTTAACTTTATTGCCATGACTTTTTCATTTTACAAAAGTTACTCCAAGCCAAAGTTTCTTTACACCGTTAGATAATCCTTGTACAACCATTCAACAAAACGAGCTCTAGCACAATAGAAGAGTTCTCATTTCCTAAGGGCGGTGCAACCATGCCTAACAAATTTTTTCATGCCTAATCACCCACCAATAATATCCTTCCATCTCATCTCATACCTAACAATAGATTTTTAGTGACAACCATACCTAACCCATACCTCATCTATTTTTTTATTTTTATTTTTTATTAATACTTTAGCTTTATATATACTGTAGTGTGTACTATAAAGTGAGTAGAACTTTGAATAAAAAAACCATAAAGACAAACTAATTTTAAAGGCTGACACACAACCTATGGGTTGTCTTCTCCGACCAAACCAAACCAGATCTCCATTATTCTCCATTAACTGCATGTTCAAGCTTTACTTTTTTTCTAAAATAAAAATCTTCTATACACATTTAATGGCCGACGTCTCTTTTTTAAATGCCCCAACGTATACATTTTGGCCATGCCAAATCGGGGTATATTGCCGATTCTACATTTGCTCCCACCATGCCGCCTGATGCCGATTCCCAGGCAATACCAGTGCCGATCGGCATGGATCAAACCGAATGCCATACCGCATCCGTTGCCAGTACCCTAAGGCAAGGTGTAGTGCTCCAATCTTTTTCCCGACCAAATATTTTATTAATAGATTAGAAGTTCTTTAAAGACTATTTGTCCATTTAGCGGCATTACCCATTTTATATAATTTTTTATCTAACTAAAAAAACTAACTTTAATCATTTTCATACAGAAAACATTCTATAAAGGGCATTTTTATATATTTCTGAATTTTTCTTTTTAAGTTTTTTAGGTGTGTGTTAAAATTTACGCTTGAAAAATCACAGTTAATTTGTTATTATAAAAATCACATGATTAGGAAAAAAAAAAGAAAAGAAAAGAAAACTACGAATTTACAAATCACATTTGATATTCTAAATAACAAATCACATGTGGTTTTTTTGAACGTAAAGTTCAATACTAAATAAACATGAATTTTTTTTGAATATATCGAAGAACCCGTATACTAAAAGATTAAAAAAAAATAATAATAAATAAAAATAAATCTCGTCAAAATAGTATATTTTTTTTCCGCATGATGTTTAATTTTCAAAAAAAATATAATTTTTCTTTTAGATGAAAAAGTGAATGATCATTTGTTCATTTGATATTTAAAAAAATTGTGATCGGTCTTGATCTTAACTCTTTGTAAGCAACATTTTTAATTCGTTTTTTTTTTTTTTTTTGTCATAACTTGGTTAAACACATTATTCAAAATATAACAAGTGACCAAATTAAATGAATACAACTTTATTAGATAAGTAACTTCTTTTAGTTAATAAATCATACACAAATTTGATAGCGTATTAATATTAGCGGTCCAAATTTACTAATTACACGTTCAAATCAAGCTCATTGCCAAAGCTCATCAACAAACACTTAATGGAATCCCGACTTAAATTCCAGACCACGCAAGGCTTGGTAAAGCCTCTCAAGCCAGACTGAGCACGCTAATACTACTGCTCTCCAACTGTCACTGGCGGTTAATATGTACCATCTGACATTGTGCAGTGGGGACGCACGACAAGCATCACTTTGTACGAGCCAAAGAGCGCACAACACATGTCCTCCTTGTCTGCTCTCGAATAATCAACATCTGGCTTTCTAGCAGTCGTTGATCACCGTCAAAGGGTTTATCTCTAAACCCTACAAGCTTTTCTGTTAAGAACGGTCTAGGCTTGACTAGGATGAACAATAACATTGAACAAGACATTGCACAGCGGAATAAAACAAACATCAATGTTATAAACAAGGTTCTTCGTCATCATCTCTACTCTACTACAAACACATAAAGCCCCAATACTACCTGATCAACGGTAGTACGGTTACTCAACAATAACAGGAATTATAAGATCCATATCCATTCCAAATTATTCCAATATTTTAGGACTTATTTGTTTGTCGTACAAAAAAACTTTTTGAATTCCCGGTAGAAAGAGATTTCCCTAATGACAAAGCTTTTAATGCCGCCAAATATCCTTTCCTTTTCCAAATATTTTTACGAATACGCTTTTTTGATATCGAAGTACGTTTTGAGGCTAACCACTAACCAACTCCAGGCGTTTACATAAGCAACCAAACGCCTAGACACACACACACCTTTAACTAGTCGACTACATATTTGTGCACACTTAAACTAAACGACCTACATCTCTTTATATACTAGAGATTAGGTTTACAGGGAATTAATGACTAAATAAACTAAAACATATAGAAGATATCTTGTAATCTTTACATTTAATGAACATTCTTCCATTGTCATCTTTAGTCCTTCAAGTTCGATTCTTGTCACATTGTAGCTTATTAGTTTTGCCATTATCAACTCAAAATAACGAACCCGACACTCTCTATAAAAGGAGAGCAGCACACACAACTTCACAAATTTAACACACTTGGGCAAATACTGCCTCACAACAGTAAAGTATATCTTTTTTAAGTGTTACCCGAGCTTCTTGATCTTTATCAATCTCATCGGGTCCTTACCGTTCTACACGGGAAACCAAACAACAACGGTTTTCTCATCCCATCTTTAAACCGATTTACATACCATACGTAAACTTGGCCATCCGTGAGGACATGATACAAAATAGCCGTAAATTTCTCAAAAAAATTCACCTATTTTCACTCATTTCTCACTCAAAAATCCATAAATGTTTTCCTTTGTGCACAAGTTTCTTAACCACACATGTCTGGTGAACAACCCCCTAAAATTCTGGACACACCCAAAAACCACCTCAGACCTATCCGAGTGGACAACTTTTTTCATTCAGAGAAGAGCCAACAAATACCCGAAAAAGAGACTCGCAAGTTATCTAGAAACCACACAAAGAAACCTTTGAGGGAGACACATGCATCAGCGAGCCTAACAAACCTGCACACGTCACCTCCCTAAAGAAACTCACATGGTCCTATGAGAGACGTCATACTCGCAGACCATTCACACAACCACGAATGTCTCAACCATCCATACTTCAGGGATCAGCAGAGGGCTCTAGATGGTGTCAGGGAAAGGGACTGACAAACATTTAAATCGGGTCACACTACGCCCACTTATCGAGAAAAACTCATATAAACACATACCAACTTACTTATCATTTTCCGCATTACTTCAAATATATCAATCAGGCCAAGACATTATCTGGGAACTACCCTAGGTTTGGCATTTAGAAAACCCTAACATTTCCTCCTAGCCCCTCCATTGGAAATCACATGAAACCAACCCTATACATAGAACATATTTCAAACACGTACCTAACAAAATCTTACATTGCACTCACAGAGAGTAGGATAAAGCATTTACCTAGTCTACCCAAGCCTGGCCATCATAAACCAAAAACTCTCAAGGACAACCTCACTATTTGGACAAAAAAAACCTACCCATCCCGATACACAACCCAAGGTAGATGACAATAACCAAATGGAACAAGAGTTCCCCAGGACAGATAGGGAGTGTCAACACAATCTAATCAGGGTACTCAGCCACAAAAACAGGAAACGAAGTCATAGATACATGGCAACGTACCCCATCGCGAAGTATTCATGAGATACATTTATACCATCATCCACCCGTTGTCATAACAAACAATGATAGCCTCGCATAGGGTTTGTATAATATACATGAGCGGAGTTGATCCAACACAATGTCACGAACATTTTTTCAACAAACTTCCGTAACACATCGGTCGAGCCTCAAACCTCTAATCACACCACTAATCAGCTTCTCAGGAGAAAGATCATATCCCAAAGGAGTATTCACCCTAGAACTCATACTAGGAGCACACTCGCTATCGAGAACGATCATGTTACAATTCCACATTATCAAATCCACATCCAAGTACAACGTCATACTCGGAAGAACAACACTTCATACGCTTAGCATGGAAGTTTTAACCATCAGGTATTTGGTAGAATTTACAAATAGAGCAGGAGTCGCTACAGTACATAGCGACTGCCCTGGCAAGGACCCAAGCCTAGCAGTCGTGATGGAGGAGAGAAATATCAGGGAGATGGTGTGGGAGACTATTTTAGGAGACAATCCCAACCAAGTGAAATTCATCATACACCCCGAATACCCAGATCAACCTATCACAATCGAAGTCAACCTATCATTCGAGTTCGAACCAAGCGATGCGATTGTTGGCAAATAACACGGGCGTATTCTCACGGAAACCATCGAAATGACCAATATTCCCAGGGAATTAGCCGAACACAACCTAGACCTAAACCAATACGCACCACCTATTAGACAGAAAAGACGCAATCTTTCTCTAGGGCTCTCTTAAGCTATGGAATCGCAGGTCATAGACCTAATCTAGGTGGGCATCCTACGCCTGGTCAAATATCAAACATGGGTCTCAAACCTAGTTATGGTCAAGAAAGTCAATGGCACATGGCGTATGTGTGTTCACTTCACCAGCTTAAACAAGGCATGTCCAAAAGACGACTACCCTCTGCCTCCTATCGACTAAAAAATGGAATCCTTGGTCGAGTTAAAAAACAAATGCTTCCTTAACGCATACAAGGGATATCACCAGATTCTCATGAAGAAAATCTGATGAAGACAAAACCACATTCTACACCAACTAGTGTCTCTTTTGCTATACTAAGATGCCTTTCAGTCTCAAAAACGCATGCGCTACCTACACTGGTAGATAGAGAATTCAACTCTCATATAGGCGTTAACCTTAAGGCATATGTCGACGACATGGTTATCGAAAGCAAGACTGGGGATGCTCTAATATGAGACAACATCAAAACCTTCCAAAATCTTAGACGCATCAACACAAAGCTAAACCCAACTAAATATACGTTTGAAGTAGAAGAGGTCAGTTTTTGGGTTCTATAATCGATGCCAAGGGAATCATGGCAAACCACAAAAAGATTCAGGTTGTACTAGACATGACTCTGCCCATGAACATGAGAGAACTACAAAGCTTAAACGGGAAACTCACAACTCTTAGCCGGTTTCTCTCACGAGCATCAGGAAAAAAAGCTACCATTCTTCAAGGTATTGAACGAATGCAACAAGAAGAAGGTATATGAGTGGACGGAAGAGGATGAGGTAGCATTTCAGGACCTCAAGGTGTTCCTAAACGAACTACCTACCCTGATGGCTCCAGTACCATGTAAAACCCTCACCATGTACTTAGTAGCATCCCAAAAAGCAATTGGGTCAGTGCTCTTAATAGAAAGGAACAAGATTAAAAAGTCAATCAACTTCTTCAGCAAGATTTTGTAGGATGCACAAATCAACTATCATCCACTGTAAAAGCTAGCATTTGCCATACTACTATCATCTAGATGATTCAAAAGGTACTTCCAGGCACACCCGATACACGTCCTGATAGACAAGCCTTTGAAACAGTTTCTATCGAACCATGAGTACACATGCTGAATGTCCAAATGGGGGATTGAGATGAGCGACCACGAAATCACCTTTGGATCCAGACATTCAATCAAAGGCAAATCATGGCGATTTTCGCCGAGGTCGAGACACCGCTCCAAAGAATATCATGAAAGAAGTAAAAAACACATCCAACACCCACGGGCTAAGATGATGGAACCTAGACTTTATACACTGGCGTCACGTCATGTAAACACGGTTCAGTGGCAGGGTTAGTGCTCACAAGTCCGTTAGGGCATGAATTCACGTAAGCCATGAAGTTCAACTTCGACGCCTCGAACAAGAAGTCAGAATATGAAGCGCTACTGGCAGGCTTACGCATAGCCAAGACAATGGAGGTCAAAAGAATCAATGTATTCACAAACTCATTGTTGGTAGCCTCCCAAGTAAGGGATAAATACACTGCAAAGTAGGAACCGATGAAATTATACTTGGAATTGGTCAACTAGATCCTACCATACTTTATATCTTTCACAATTACTCAAATCCTAGGTCGAGACAGATGACACTTGAATGATTCCTATCTTCAACTTGCTATCTCAAGGTATTATGCCACCTCACAAACTAGAGACACTGAGAACTAGGCGCAAGGCCATCATATACTTTATCAAGGATGGCCTTTTATATCGCAAAACATTAAGAGGTCTAATGCGGAGATGCGTTAGACCAACAGAGGCACGAACAATCATTCAAGACATCCATAATGGAATGTGCGACATGTACTCAGGTTTTCGCGTTGTAGCAGCCAAAGCAATCAGTATGGGGTATTACTGGCCAACAGTGAATCAGGATGTCGAGGCTGAGCTAAAGACATGGCAAGGTGTCATGTTTACGCCAAGGTTCAACGCATGCCAAAATATGATCTCATCCCCATCACTGTACCCTGTCTATTCCATCAATGAGGCATCGATATATGCGGACTATTCCTGGTTGCCCCTGGAAATATCAAACACATGATTGTAGCCGTAGACTAATTCTCCAAGTGGGTTGAATCAAAACAGCTAGCCTCCATCACTTTAAGAAAAGTCTTAACCTTTGTCTATGATCAAATCATTACTTGGTTCGGCATGTCATAAACATTTATCACTGACAATGGAACCCAATTCGTCTGTGAGCCATTCAAATCATGGTGTGAAAATCATGGTATCCTCACGCTACAACCTCTCCCACCATTCGTGATAAGGATTTAAAACATACATTTTTAGGGGGCATTTAAGCCTAAATTGTTACATTTTATATCCGTTCTCGCTTCGTCGTTCCTTTTCATATTTTAGGTCTTTTGGAAGCAAAATGCTGGAATCAAGCACATTTGGATGAAAAGGAGCGAAAACATGAAGAAAACGACAAAGTCAAGATTTAAAGGCTGTTTTACACACCTGACGGCGTCCCAACCTATAGGGCAACACCATCGCTCACAAGGTTTTCTAAAAATTCTCAAGCGACGGCTCAGGTCATATGTTGGTTCTACAACATGACGTCTTCACGCCTTATTCCATAAAGGCGCCACCCTTTATTTTTCACCAGATGACCAAGACCCATTCCAAGACGACATCCACAATGAAGCCAGACGGCATCACACTTCCTCACATGACGCCATCCCAACGATAACTTGTTCATAAAGAAACATTAATGACGGCGACCAGTCGGCATCACCATCAAAAGGCGACGCCGTCGCAAGTGTAAATCTATATATAGACTTCGAATTTTCTGTATTTTATGTGTAGTATTTTGGATAGAAAACCCTAGTTCGTTCATTGTCCGACTTGGGTAGTATTTTAGGGTTCCAAACCCTTCTTTACACTCAAAGATAAGTTTTTTTATACAATTTATCACCATGTTTGTTCTATGTTCAATTGTTTGTTTGTGTTCATGCTTATCTATCATGCATAGCTAAATTAATCTAGTGTTTGCTTAGATCTATGAAACCTAGTTGTTGATTATTGTTAGGTTGTCTCTTGTTTTAATTGGTAGACACTAGAGTAAGGAAAACTGGCTTCTTCTTTAATTGTTGCGAGCTTGAACGTCCTAAATAGAAAAAATCTTGAGAATGCACTTAAGCCATCATTGTGTTTATTGCCTGAGTTGTAGCTTTAGGATAATAGAGTATTCGGGGAGATACTACGGTACTTGGCGATCCCGGATAGTCTAGAGGAGAGTTACAATTCATAGAACTAGGGAATTAGGCACCCCCTATGACTAACACGGAATACAACGCACAAATTAGAATGACGATGTGACAATTCAACCAACTAATAAGAGATAACTAGGGAGTAAGAAAATCTAAGTAAACGCGTTTTTAATTATCATAAGAACTCAATCAATCAATACATAGCTTTTACCTTCAAGTAGTTTAATTAGTTTTTAATTTTAAATTATTAAGTAGTTAAAATTAGTAGAACCCCCCCCCCCACTCTTCAAACTCCAAGATTTTACTTGCTTTCCTAAAAAAAATATAAAAAGATAAAAAGAATCACCCTCAACCTCAAATTTTTGTCATACATCTCTACTAGCATATCTATTCTCCTAGAGAACGATCAACCCTCTAGGCTTACCCATACTACACTTCAACGATTAGGTACACCGCCAGTGGGTTGTAAAGCTTGCTCGTTGAAAAGGAAGTATTTTGACCACGAACCCACGCATCAATTCGCAAGCCAATGGTCGGAAAATGTTGCTATGAGAGAAATTGTGAAAGGCATTGAGAAGCGGATGAAGGAATACAAGGCGTGTTGGGTGGGCGAGCTCTCAGCGTACTATGGGAACATAAACTACGCCAAAGGAAAGCATAGGCGAAACACCCGTCATTTTGGTTTACAAAACTAAAGTCGTGATACATGTTGAAATGCTCATTCAAACAGAAAGAGTTGTTATGGATAAAGAGGATGCAAACGAAGATTCTCTCAGGCTAAACCTAGCACTAGCCGAGGAAAAGCGCGATCTAGCCGTCATCCTCCTAGCACACTCTAAAAACAAAATGGCATTGAATTTCAACAAACGCGTTCGCCCAGTGTCTTTTAAACCTGGAGACCATGTAATGCGCAGAAACTAGGTTAGTAAGGTCGTAGGTCAGGGCAAGCTCGCTCCCAATTGGGAGGGGCCATACATAATTTGTCAGTCAAACTAAAATGGTTCATACTTGTTAACAACGCCGGAAGAGGATGACATTTCCCTAACATGGCATACATCCGACCTCAAACAATGTTACATAAAAGGTGGATCACTGAATTAAAGCAAACGTTTGCTACTCTCTTTAACATGAAGGCTTATAACAACCAGAATAGCTTATTTGTACTATTTCTACAAATATGCAATGACAAATCTAACACTTTTCATACAAAGTGTCACATGCGAATATTCATATAAGCAACATATACTCGTACTTAAATTAGCCTTTAGGAACATGCTCATGAAAAAAGGTGCCAACGGGTCATAAAGCAGGTAATACCCAATGACGCTTTAGATAAGGTTTCACCGTGCAAGCCCATTCTAAAGTACTAAAAATGCACAACTTGCCATGAGTGAGTTGCTGGAAGATAGTTAGTCGATAGTTACTAGTTATAATGTGCACGCCAAACATAAGTACTTGTTATCACAAAAAATCAGGGTCAAATCAGATCCTCGATTGCAAACACTATTTAAGTCTGTCATGACTTAAATCAGTTGAACAAATCAGGCTAGACATTCTTCATGTTTAACTGATCACTAAACATAAGAATAAAACAGATGCAATAAATTGGTTGGAAGTCTAATTTCATTAAAAGTTCATGATTACAATATCCTAACTAAAAATGCATGCCTACACAAACCTGGTAAACACATACAATAAAATAACCGAACATCTAATTTTATTAAAAGTTCAGGGTTAAAACATCCTAACTAAAAATCCAGGCCTACATAAGCCTGGTAAACATAAATAATAAATTAACGAACAGTTTATAAAATCAGGGTAAACCACCCTATTACAAAACCCAAAATAATACATGCCTGGTACAATCTACTAAATAATCCTGATACATCACGGATTACAAACATTTGCCAAAAGTTTTATAGTAGCTAATACGATCTGAAAACATCGGACTGGAACCTACTTAAGGCCGACAAAGGCCATTTTTCGTTGACTAAAATGGCTTAAAGGGAGGACATGGCTTATGGAAAACCAAGAGCTCCAGAGAATTCCGTCCCCCCCGCATGATGAGTCCTTTTAGACACAAGGGCACCCCATATTCATGTTTCTCATCAATCGAGAACATAAGTAAGATCCGACAGGGGCAACAAGGAAAGAGAAAGCATGAAGAAAGTGGTATACCCGCCCCAGGTTAGGATCGCCCGAGAATGAGGTCAGCTCCTTATGAACAAGCAAGGACGAAGCCTCGCAATTGGGAATCTACATAACCTGTGCCAAACGGCAACCATCAGCCCTTCTCTTACCATCCAGCAGACATACCACACCGCAGTACATCCCACTAAAATTTTCTTCACTTGGAACAAATTCTGAGTACTAGGATCCACAACTGCCACGACAAAGCACTGCCATAACATTGTCGGCTTGGAGGGCACAACCACTACTCACATTCACGGTGTAACATTTAAGTTTCTCATTAGGATGACCAAATCACCCTGATAGGACTTAAAGGAAAACAATAAAAAGTCAGATGCAAGACTCTCCACGCCTTCCATTCTAACAATCACTTGCGAAGCTCTACTGGGATTAAAATACACCCAAAGGATCGAAACTTTAAACAAGGATGCAAGAGGAGTAAACGTCTCCATATCCAACCCCCATACACGGGTAAAGGATCTGAGACCACCAACAATGTCTTCGCCATCAACACCACCAAATTTCATCTTACACCACAAAAAACTGAAGGAACGTTTCTTCTTAAAACAAAGAAAGACAACTAGCCTTCGTAAAAACACAAGGAAAAACCTACGAAAAAATCTTCTTTTGATGGAAGTTTTTAGTGTTTGGGAAGAGATGTGGAAAAATGGGAGAGGAAAAGAAACTTTATTGCTTCAAGTTGTAACCTCCCCACCTTTCTAACCCTATTTATAGGAAAAACCGAATTAGCGAATTACACTTGGCAAAATCCCATTGGGTTAAAACACATTTAATGAGGCGCGTGACAAACACCTGCAAAGACGGGAGTACAGTTGACGTCAACACATACGTTATGTACATTCGAAGGGACAAGTCATACACACTGCTCAAGAAATGTAAGGATGACGCCGTCCACAGTCGCAAATACAATAAAGATACGTTAAATCCCAAAAATAGCGAATAAACCCAAAGAAGGATATTCCTACACTTTCCCATGTGAACATTAAGTACACATCTTTCCTAACTCAACTTACAACCCTGATGAAGGTAACAAGGCCTGCACCTAGTCATCATCACATAAAACAAATATAATTACAGCCTGGAACGAAGGACCTCATGTTACGCCCGTGCCCGATTTGACCAAAATGTTAAACTTTTACACGGAAACGACAAGAACCAAAACTGACCTTCTGCTACTCTTTAAATAACTGATAACAAACTATTACAAAGCAGCCATTAAGCCAATTCTTAAATAAAACTATACTCAATTACCTTTAAAACAACGGGTGGTATTACTTCTAACGACTTACAAATTAAAAGATATGATTTTTCTAACATGACCCATTTTCTGCACTAATTGTTCTCCCGTTTTCATACCTAACTAAAACACCAAAAACTCAACTCTTATAACTCGACAATTAACGAAATTTTCCATAAATCTTTAACATAACATAATACATCATTTTCATATACATTTATGGTCTAAACGACCCTTGAATACATACTTTACCAAGCAACGGGTGTTTTGCCAAACACCCATTTTTGACTCAACTTAAACACAACTTGAACATAGCTCATATACATACTTAAAAACAGAACTTAGACACTACAAAACAACTTGGGTGTTCAACCTTGACTCGAGCTCGGTATCTATCATAATTTAATTGACTAATATAAACAAGCACTTGCAACCTCATTAGCACCACGAGCTACTATCTGCGCCATCCTTTAAATCAATACAAAACTACAAAACGGTTAAACAACTAAATTATAACCATTACACTTAGTAAGTAAAAAGGACAATCACATGATATTGTACATCATTAATCATATAAGCATCATTAACATCACATTAGCCCATAAGACTACTTTCATCAATACTTGCACATCACACTTAATACACATATCATCAATCAAACATAATTCTTACATACCTTACATAAATCATAATTGACTTAAAACACAAATTTGAATAGTCTTTCCAAACTAGCCTTAATATATTCTTAATCTAAGCTCACTAATTCAATTGCCTCTTAAACCTTCACTATCATCTTCCACATAACACATATATGAATAAGTCAATATAATCTCATGTCATAACCATCTTACTTACCTTGAATCCAAGCTAAGATATCACTAACATCATCATCATCATCATTCTTCACACTTTGCAATCTAGGTAAAAAATCATATCAACATAAACACTTAATCAAACTACTATAATAATGATTATACAACCATAGCTCACCTATTAACAACCATAATCATCATATAATCGTATAACGATCATATGATAATTAACTCATAAATTTACTAACTTTTAATCACTATAACTTAACCCATAATTACTATAACGTTTTAATTAGCTTTTAAACATCTTTACCTAATTTCCCAAGTTAGGGTTCATAAACCTAACTTCTCAAATCACTTATTAATTCATGATTGGAGATTAATTATTTGAAAGGATGATTAGTACTAACTTATTTCTTGATTTGGAACCCCAATCATTCATCAATTTGGTTGACAAAGCTTATCTCCTTATTCCCATCTCTAAAACATACGATGCACATACACACTCTTGAATAAATGAGAACTGTGTGGAATTATCTAGGGAATACTAGGATATATTAGTTATAAGTTTGGTCATTTGGCAGTAGTAGTCCCTCTAGTACTATAACAAATTGGTTTAGGTACTAAATCAAGGTGGCTATAGTGCTAATTTGACATTTTGGCATGAATAGTACGTGATGGGAGATCCTTTCACATTAAGTCCTAACAGGCTAAAACAAGGTTGTTCTAGTACTAAAACAAGGTGTTTCGGTACTAGTTTGGGATTATAGAAGGAATGGTCTCTGCAGGCTATAACAAGGTGTTTCTAGTACTAAAACAAGGTTGTTCTAGTACTAGTTTGCTTATTTGGAAACTTAGAGCCCTCAAGTCCCTTTTCTTTCTACTTTGGCCAGAGAACTTTATATAAGTAACACATCAATCTTTCTATAACCATATTACACATTCTTGACTATTAGTTTGACTATCGGGTTTGACTACAACTTAACTTTCATTCACTAACCAATCATATCGAGTCTCCCGACTCTTAAAAGTCTTATTTAAACCATTCCAATGGCATTTTCATTATTTTATAACTAAACTCGGTTTTGGGTGTAACAATTCTACCCTCCTTATTTAGATTTCGACCCCGAACTCTTACTCACTTAATGCTCAAGCATTTGCAAACTTTTCTACATTCTATGCTCACATCATAGCCGTTATGCCCATTTACTATCACATATCACTTAAGGTAACAATCTCAATCCAACTAAGTAATATTCAAAATGCTAAAAAACTCATTTAAATCACATAATATCACAAAATTTCAAGTATTTCTAATGACACCGCGTCATTCGTATCAAATCGTGCTATTCAAAATTTTCCATTATACTCGAATATTTACTAAAAACAACATACTACTTCATAACTTATCTAAATATTTCCAAACAATGATGATTTGTCATATGAAAAAATTTACTATTTTGACTTTATATTAGTCTAACTTTGATACTATTTCCACATCGTTCACCAATGCACTAACATGAATTAAAGTCATATACCGGTCAATTTCTCATTCTACTTAATACCAACACATATTTACTTAAAAAACCGATAACTTACTTCAAATTTATATCAAGTATCATCTAAACGGCACTTTCAAAAACCAGTTTTACGCATTATTTAAGCAATCTTAATGTTAAATTTCGAGAATACTATCGATAACGCTACACGCGTCGTTCGGGGTCAAGAAACTTCCTTTTCTTGAGCAAGTTTTATAACACCCTAGGCGATGAACCTAATCGTTGTAGTGTAGTAATTAGGGTAAGCCACGGGTATTGATATCGTTCTCTGGGGAATAGGAATGCTAGTGAGAAGTTACTACGCTAAGGTTGAGGTTGAGGAAGATTATTTTTATCTTTTATATTTTTAGAAAATGGAAAAGTACGAATCTCGGGTATTGGATTTGGGGGTTGGTATTGCTACCGATTACTCTACTATTATCTAATTATCTAAACTAAGGTTGTGATAGTCTATGTCTAATTTGGTGTGTACTCGTATGATAGTTTAAAATGTGTTTACTTAGGTTTTACTACTCCTTAATTATCTCCTATTGATGGTTGATTTGTCACGTCCTTATTCCTAGTTGCGTTGTGATTCTAAGGCTATAGGGCGTGCTTGTTTCCTAACTCTTTGAAACTACCAAAGGGTCTTGTTTACAAATCCTCTAGTGATTTATAGGCGCCTACTCTACGGTTGTCCTTGAATACTTTATCCTACAATTACCTAGATAATTATATTCTAAAGTTCACAAAGAAATTTCAAGCATTAAGTACACAACGAATAATCTAGCGCACTCTAGATCATTAGTCAACTAAGATAAGTATCAACCAATCAATATTCAATAATTAAGTTTCATATTCCTAAGCAAACACACAAATAAATTAGCGGGACATGGAGAACATGCAAGCATACACACAAATAATCAAAGACATAATTAAATTAATGAAGTAAATACTTAGCTTGATGTATAATAGGGTTTAGAACCTAAAATCTGCACAAGAAAGCCTTGGTTCGGTTTTAGGTTTTACTCCAAAAGACTACACACAAAGCGAAAAATTCGGATTCTATATATAAGATTACATCTGCGACGGCGTCACCTTATGTTTCGTGGCCGCCGTGTGTCGCCGTCATTAGGGTTTCGTCTTGGCCACGTAAACCTTTCGACGGCGTCACCTTATGATGTGTGCCGTCCCTTGACTCGGCGCCGTCTTGGCGCATCTAGGCCGTCCCGAGTAACGACGGCCTACTCCTTTAGAACTGGCGTCGTCCCTTGAAAACATGTAATTTTTCCTCGAGCCGTCAAAATTCCTTCCGACGGCGTCGCGGATATCTTGATGGCGCCGTCGCCTTATGTTTCAATGACTTTGAGTGTCTCGAATTTGACTTTGGCCATTTTCTTCGTATATTCGCCTTTTCGTCCAAATAAGCATCATTCCACATTTTGCCTTCAAGAGACCTAAAAGTGAAAAGGAGCGATATTAAGCAATAACGGATACAAAGTGATCGAATAAGGGCTTAAATGACCCTCAAAAGGTACCTTTAAAACCTTATCAAATATCCCTACACTTGGTATTTGCTTGTCCTCAAGCAAATGTGCTTTTAGAATTAATTTATAAGTTAGGGGTCATGAAGCATCCATTCAAAGCGGTCCACAACACATATAAGCCCATAAAAGTCATAACAAGCACGAGTACATACTAGCACCTCACATGGGGTGTTTGGATACTCGCATCTCTCTCGGGTGTATATATGAAATATAACAAATCGAAATGGAAGATAAACACTCATTAACGGTCCTAGTACATAGATTACCATAGGCTTGAGAATAGATCAAACCTCCGTCGCTTTGGCGTAAGCACCTAGGAAAGACTATCAAAGAGGTCTTTTAAAGGGTTGTAATGTTAGGCTTACGGTAAGGAAATGAAGGGTTTGGTGGGATAGGCTATTTAGTGGTGGATAGTCAAAAATCTCTATGTTGCAAGTATCTGAAGAATGGCGTTGCTAAGCCAAGACTCGACACTCTAAAACTCTAGGCAACGAAAATAAACAAACACAATTTAAAAGATAGATGTAGGATGGTAGCAGTATGTTTTTTTTTTTTTTTTTTTTTTTTTTTTTTTTTTTTTTTTTTTTTTTTTTTTTTTTTTTTTTTTTTTTTTTTTACACTTTTACTCTACCATCCTCTACGGTACATCAAAATGATAGGGTTTATAGACACATCCCTACACTTGAGTTTTATTACTCTAACACTAATTTGACCCGAATTGAAAAGATCAAAACACTTGGAGTACATTATTATGCAAACAAAGGGAATTTGAGTTTAACGTTCTCTTTCCTATGTTTCATAAACTTTAACTTTTCCATGAATCCCAATCATCCCAAAGCGTATACAAAGATATGACTCGACTTAGCAACTCATGCAAGCAACGGATAATTGAACTAAGGGTTTTGGGTGATAACATAAATTGCACTAAAAGTGAGTGCAATAAAGGTAGGCTAAAGCGATTTGGGTGTATATTTGGGGTGGGGTGTAAACAATGCTCTTCATTGATATTCGGAAAAACCGAAACATCACGAGAACCGCGAAAAGGATAGGCTCGAGGGGTTAACTAGGGGTATCGTGTACTAAAGATGAGTACAACGCAAAGGGTGTGGGGAATTACTCAACCGGGTGGAAGAAGTAATTATATTACAATTATTAAACAAGGGTTATCCTAATGCCTCTTATCATTTAGTTAATCCTAACTACACAAGTGTAGTCTCACTAGCGATCTCGGAATGCATCACAAAACAAGTTCTAGAATCTAATATACTACGGTTCACACTCTAAGCATTAAAGATGAATGCTTTAATTCCTACTAATCTAAGGCGATCCTCGCATTTTGGGTGGAATTTAGGTGGTAAGGGTTTTGTGCTAGTCATGCAACTTCCTATCCATGAGGCGCTTTTGTTAAGACTAATGGCCCACTCTTATCGTCATGAAAAAATTTTAAATTTGGCTAAAATTACCCTAACCTACATTTTCTCATGGTTTATTACACAAATACTCTTGGACAAAGCAAATAGTCAAGGATAAGCATAGTTTCAAAGTTCCGTTTATTTTCCTCCCTACACTTAAAGCGAACATTGTCCCCAATGTTCCCGAAAATATCAAAGTTATGATAATAGAAGGTAATTAAAAGCGAAAAAACTAATACTCCCCGATTAGCTCGGTAGGATCCGTAAAAGTGGTGGTTAAATCTTTTCCAAGAAGAGTTTTTGCGTGAAAGGCTCCTTCCAAACTTGTGTAACTTCTTCTTGACAAACTAAACACGCACACTAGAAGAAAACAAAGCGAAACCTTCGCGTAAAATCGGTAATAATATACATAAGACTCGATTTAAACTAGGATATAATGCTTGTGGAATGGATGTTTACAATTTGTTTTGAAAATTAAGATCTGGAAAATTCCAAAATTTTACAAGTAGCTCGAAAACGAGAAAAAGTAAGTGATGTTTTATTCCTTCACGGCGTCAGGTTGCAATCTGACGCCGTCGGTTATCCCGACAAAAAGCGGTGCGATTTTACGGAAAAATTACGGAAAATTTACATCTTTAGAATCGGAAAAACTTACGCAAAAACATCCATTATGACTCGATACAAGCATTTGACTCGAACAAACAAACATATATATCTTTTAATTAATTGTTATTCTCATGTTCACGTTTCTTATGAAAGCGTGTGTAATCCTCCTACACTTATCCTTTATGTAAAATACCTTTATATGTGATTAAGGCGAGGTTAAAAACAAAATAAAGCATTTTACAAATTCAAACATGAGGACAAACAATTAATAAAAGATATATGACACTAACAAGCAAACAATTAAGCATGGGTTGCCTCCCACGAAGCGCTTTTCTTTATTTAAGAGTCTTATAGCTAGACTCGTAGTCCTACCCTACGTTGCATCACCGCCCTCTTGGCGGTCTCTATCGGGGTTCCATGTTGTAAAGCGTCCCATGATACTCCTTCCTAAGTGTTCACCCTCTCCCACTCGGTCCTATATTTGGGTCCTAAATTCAAACAATCTTTATAGAACCCGAAAAGCTTAGCCATAACATAATCTACTCCTTTTCCCTATCCTCATCATTCACCGTAATAGACCGACAGTTTAAGTTCCTTTTCATCATTGGAGAGTGATGAAAATTTCTCAATCTTAAGCGGCATTTGATAGGCTCGTCGTCGACCTCATCCTTGAATCGCACTACTCTAATGATGGGTCATAGGTCATCCGGTGCTTTCTGAAGGTTTTCCTAGAATAACGTGAGACAAGCTAGGGTCTATGGCGTGCTAATATCTTCCACAATTATGAAGTCCGTGGGAATGTGAAACTACCTACATGAGCGGGCAATCCCTTAACTCTACCAAGAAAATTACACTTATCACTAGGATTATCGAGGTCTTGCCTAGTTGGGATAGGCTTCTTCATTATCCAATTGTAATAGGTGCTAGTCATTATGTTAATTGGGATTTACGATCAATGTAAGCCTTTGCCACAAAAAATGTCCTATGCAACATGGTATGTTAAGATTCCAAGGGTTCCCAAACTTGATTCTAGGGCTTTTCTAACATACATGTGACGGAAGTCACGCACTAAGTGAGGGTGGCGGGATAATTCCTCTTCCGTAGGAAATTTGTTGAAATAGTCATTGTCTACTTCATCTTCTTCCTCGGGTGTTTCATCTTCAACAAATGTTTGGTCTTCTTAGTCATCTGTTTCATCCGGTTCCACTAAGGCGATGGCATTGTGAATTGGGCGTGCTTAATAAGCTTGCTTGGATCCTTAATTTCTACACACGGAGGCTCGGGAGTCGAGATAGCACTAACCTTCCTATCACTTATGGCTTTCAACGGGTTGTCTATCTTCCTATCCATCTCGGCTTGTTGATGGTTAAAGTGGTCCGAGCTTAGCCATTTGGGTTTCTTGGGGCGCAACTATGTTTTGCAACATCCTTCAATACTCTGTTGGTTAGGACCGTTAGGTGGGGGCCACGAAAATCATTGGAGGTGAATTCTTTGGTTTGTCCCGGTAAAAGTCGGGCTTGTTTTCCATGCCTCCGGGTTTCATTGAAATTCCTAGGTCCGGGTGTTGTAGGAATCTTCCTCCGTTCCATTATTACGCGAGGATGCGTATTCAGCGGAAGCATGTTCGGGGATAGGGTGCTAGTCTTGCGTGTTATGAGGATCACAAAGCGGCTCGCATGAAGAGGAAACTTTGTTTACATGGCGCGAGGACTTAGGATTCTCGTAGGAACTCATGAGGAATTTGACTTGATCTTCAAGTTCGATCATCCTACGGTCGGGAGGAGGCAAGGAGATTGCCTTGACGGTTTGGGAAGTTCACGGGGTCATCCCAACTTTCGTTGTCATAGAGGCAAGGTCCTCTATTATTTCCCATGATTCTTCCGCGGTGAGATCACTAAGTTTTCCACCGGCCGCTTGGTCAATGGATCGCTTAGTGGGAAAGTTGACATGATCATAAAAGATTTGGACTTGGAGCCAAAGATCAATGCCGTGATGAGGGACTTTATGAAGTAAGTCCTTGAATCGGGTCCATGCTTCGTAGAGATTCACCTTGGCGTTGTTGGAACATCAAGATGTCATTCCTAAGCTTAGTGGTTCTCCCGGTGGGAAAAATTGAGCAAGGAAGCGAAGTAAGATCATCCCAACTTGAGATGGAGCCGGGGAAGTCGCTCAAGCCAATTACTAGCTTGGTCCCGTAGAGAATTGGAAGAGGCCTTGCGCGTGGTCTCCCGAGTAGTAGCATCAAGGTCGATGGAATCGACAATTTTGAGAAATCCCTCGGATCTTGATTTGGATCTTGAACGAAGTCCATGGAATGCACATCCGTTTTGCACCAACCGGATGGTGTCGGATCGCAGGGCCGTAGTTTGGGCTTGGTCGGGAAGCTCAATGGTGTTCCTATAACCTAGGTGGTTTGGTCTCGAGTACTCACCAAGAGTACGGGCTCTTGGCGGGTCATTTGGTGGTGGGTTGATGAGTGGTGGTTGGTTGTCACCTTCCATGGTGAAAAGTGATGGGTGTTACGAACAAAGGTCACGAAGAAGGGGGATAGACTAAGAGAAAGCTAAAAAATGAGAAAAATTTACTTGATAGGAATCAAGCAAAGAAACCTAAACGAGGTGGACTACTAACTAGCTATTCTATTCCCGACAGCGGCGCCAAAACTTGATAACGCTACACGCGTCGTTCGGGGTCAAGGAAACTTCCTTTTCTTGAGCAAGTTTTATAACACCTAGGCGATGAACCTAATCGTTGTAGTGTAGTAATTAGGGTAAGCCACGGGTATTGATATCGTTCTCTGGGGAATAGGAATGCTAGTGAGAAGTTACTACGCTAAGGTTGAGGTTGAGGAAGATTATTTTTATCTTTTATATTTTTAGAAAATGGAAAAGTACGAATCTCGGGTATTGGATTTGGGGGGTTGGTATTGCTACCGATTACTCTACTATTATCTAATTATCTAAACTAAGGTTGTGATAGTCTATGTCTAATTTGGTGTGTACTCGTATGATAGTTTAAAAATGTGTTTACTTAGGTTTTACTACTCCTTAATTATCTCCTATTGATGGTTGATTTGTCACGTCCTTATTCCTAGTTGCGTTGTGATTCTAAGGCTATAGGGCGTGCTTGTTTCCTAACTCTTTGAAACTACCAAAGGGTCTTGTTTACAAATCCTCTAGTGATTTATAGGCGCCTACTCTACGGTTGTCCTTGAATACTTTATCCTACAATTACCTAGATAATTATATTCTAAAGTTCACAAAGAAATTTCAAGCATTAAGTACACAACGAATAATCTAGCGCACTCTAGATCATTAGTCAACTAAGATAAGTATCAACCAATCAATATTCAATAATTAAGTTTCATATTCCTAAGCAAACACACAAATAAATTAGCGGGACATGGAGAACATGCAAGCATACACACAAATAATCAAAGACATAATTAAATTAATGAAGTAAATACTTAGCTTGATGTATAATAGGGTTTAGAACCTAAAATCTTGCACAAGAAAGCCTTGGTTCGGTTTAGGTTTTACTCCAAAAGACTACACACAAAGCGAAAAATTCGGATTCTATATATAAGATTACATCTGCGACGGCGTCACCTTATGTTTCGTGGCGCCGTCGTCGTGTCGCCATCATTAGGGTTTCGTCTTGGCCACGTAAACCTTTCGGCGGCGTCACCTATATTGTGTGCCGTCCCTTGGCTCGCGCCGTCTTGGCGCATCTAGGCCGTCGAGTAACGACGGCCTACTCCTAGAACTGGCGTCGTCCGCGAAAACATGTAATTTTTCCTCGAGCCGTCAAAATTCCTTCCGACGGCGTCGCGAGATATCGATGGCGCGTCGCCTTATGTTTCAATGACTTTGAGTGTCTCGAATTTGACTTTGGCCATTTTCTTCGTATATTCGCGCCTTTTCGTCCAAATAAGCATCATTCCGACATTTTGCCTTCAAGAGACCTAAAAGTGAAAAGGCGATATTAAGCAATAACGGATACAAAGTGATCGAATAAGGGCTTAAATGACCCTCAAAAGGTACCTTTTAAAACCTTATCATATATTAAGGTTTCACATAACCTTAACGCCACTATAAATTTTCATTCACATCTAATCTCATTTCTTAAAACGCCTAACTTGTTTTAGGTTTCAAATCCAAATTCTCACCCGTGCTCATGCCATATCGGATACACATAAGCCCATTCATTTATAATTCTTTATTTACATAAAAAGGCATCCAAATCTATATAAGTAAGGAATTATAAATCATCCTACTTACGCACTTCCGACACAACAATCATACTTACCTTACTTTTCATCTTTTCTAGCCTTGGATCCAATCTCACTAACTTTTCCTATAAAGGCAAGTCGGTCTTTTCCCGTAGGGCTTGCTACTTTACATTAACCTTGCGCATGCTAAAATCCATGCCGCAAAGTCAAGCACACAACCATGCCATGAAGGCAAGCTAATACCCATGCCATAAAGGCAAGCTAATAACCATGCGTAAGCTAAAACCCATGCCATAAAGGCAAGCTATCACCCATTCCATGAAGGCAAGCTATGAACCATACCAAAAAGCAAACTGTCAACCATGCCATAAAAGGCAAGCTAAGTTATACCGAAGGATACTTTGACACATGCGAAGGATATAGGTAAACCCATGCCGGTGAAGGCAAGCTAACAACCATGCCATGAAGGCAAGCTAGGCCATCTCGAAGGATGCCAAAAAAACATGCAATAAAATGCAAGCTCGGCTATGCCGAAGGATACCAAAACTAGAGCATCGGATCAAAGCTATGTTTACTTTAACATCTTTACTCATTTTATCTTTCATGTACTTTTACTATTAAGTACACATTATCATTTTCTCAATTTTCATTGCCTTAAGCAATTTCAACATTCTCTACTATGTTTACTTTTATCTAGACAAGTTTCTATATAATAGTTTTCGATTTATTATATTTGCATTTTCACAATGCAATATATCATTGATCCGTCAACCCCAATGTTGACTCACACATTTACTATGTGCCCTCTTTCTTTTAGACAAGTTCTATATGATGCTTGTCCATTTACAATTCACACATTTTCTATGTGTTCTCACGACGCACTTTTACTATTACCCGTCAACCCATTGTTGACGATATTGTCAAATTATACTTTCACATCATTTAGTCTACCCAAATTTTACGCATATAAACTTTACATAGGTTTATTCTATAACATTCTCATTAATCTCATCATGCACATTCCAATACATAACATGATTATATTCATGTTTTACAACTCTTTCTTGTGCACTTCATATCACTTATGAATTCTAGTTCAATCTATATCACATTCATCACTTCTACTTATCATGCTACTAACACATTTTACTTATCATGTTTTATATGATACATGATCTCATCACATCTTAGCCATACACTTTAACTTTTCTCATTTTAATTAAGCATGTAAAAATCATGCTTCACTAATCATTTCTTAATTTATCTCAAGCTTTCTAAGCATCTATCTTTTATCAAATGCTTATCATACTTCTTAACCTTCTACATATCAATATGGTTTATCAACCTTTTACCACCATTTGCTCATCATACATAATGTGGCAATTATAAATTACATTAGACTTAATTAGTGCTTCAAGCAACTTCATCATCAACTATATTCGCTTAATAAACGTCATTCGCGCATTCTGATCAAGTCTTAGATAATATGCTTTCAAATGCATCGATATTATCTCATACACTTCTATGCTTCATGCTATCAAGCACATTCACATAAAACGCAGATATATAATAAACTACCATAGACTTAGCGTCACATAAACAATAACACTTAACACATATCCAACAAGTTTTAAAACATTTATAATCATATTCAAATCAAATAATATGTGGCTCATATATCACATTGCACAATTAATCTATGCCTAAGCATCAACATTCTAATTAGCCGCAAGTAATAGTCTACCTTATAATTAAGGTATTTACTTTCCACACCACTGACACTTACAGCACACGTAAATACAAGTGGTCTAAGTTTAGGTACCTACAATGGCAGCCTAATTCACTTAAATCGAAGTTCTGATACCAAGTTGTTATGCCCATGCCTGATTTGACCAAAAGTTTAAACTTTTACATGAAAACGACATGACCCAAAACTGATATTCTGTTACTATTTAAATAACTGAAAACAATCTATTTCAAACCAGCCATTAAGAATGTTTTAAATTGAAACAAGACTCAATTACCTTTAGAACAATGGGTGGTACGACTTCTAACGACTTACAGATTAAAAGATATGATTTTTCTAAGATGACCCATTTTCTGCACTAATTACTATCCCGTTTTCATACTTAACTAAAACGACAAAAACTCAACTTCTATTACTTGAAAATTAACCAAAATTTTCTTAAATCTTTAACATGACATAATACATCATTTTCATAAACATTTGTGTTCTAAACGACCCTTGAATACGCACTTTACCAAGCGACGGGTGTTTTGACAAACACCCATTTTTTACCCATTTTCATCTCAACTTAAACACAACTTGAGCATAGCTCATATACATACTTAAAACCTCTTTGATACTTAAAAAAAATATTACAAATTATTTACGACACTTGAGGGTTCAACCTTGACTCGAGCTCGATATCTATCATCATTTACTTGTCTAATATAAACAAGCACTTCCAACCTCATTAGCACCATGTGCTAGGGGTGAGCAAAACAAACCGAAAAAACCGTAACCGAATCGAAAACCGACTAAAACTAAAACCCGATGATTCGGTTTTTACGTTTTCAGAAACCGAAAAATGCGGTTCGGTTTCGGTTTTTGTCCAATAACCAAACCGCAAAAACCGAACCGAACCAAACCGGTTTTTTTATATAATAATATCTAATTAATATAATATGATTAAATAACTAAATAATCAAATTTATAAATTCATATTCATTTTGTTAGTGGATTTATAATATATTTATCTTAACGTTTATATTTATATGTGTGTTTGTCGTGTTGGTTGTTTTGTGTGAAAATATCAATAAGTATTCGATAATGATTATATTACGTGTATGTTCACTTGTATGTGTATTTCTCATTTATATGTTTGTAATTGTAAAATTATGCAATAAACATTATTATTAGATTGAGAAAAAGTAAAGAATAATAACTAATTTTGTACGTAAAACAAGTTTGTTCGTATAATTTGGCCATACCCAAATATTAATGGTTAGAAACTGAAAAACCAAACCGAAACCGATAACAAACCGAAAAAACCGAACCGTCAAAAACCGAACGGTTTTGGTTTTGGGTTCTACAAAACCGAACATTGTGGTTCGGTTTCGCTTTTAGCCAAAACCCACCCAAACCGAACCGCAGCACCCCTACCATGAGCTACTATGCGCTCCATCCTTTCAATCAATATAAACACGCAAAGCGGTTAAACAACTAAACCATAAGCATTACGCTTAGTAAGTAAAAGGACAATCACATGATATTATACATCATTAATCACATAAGCATCGTTCACATCACATTAGTCTATAAGACTACTTTCATCAATACTTGCAAATCACACTTAATACCCATATTATCAATCAAACATAATAATTGCATACCTTTGATAAATCATAATTGACTTAAACACAACTTTGGCAAGTCTTTCCAAACTAGCCTTAATCTATTCTTAATCCAAGCCCACTAAGTCAAGTGCCTCTTAAACCTTCCCTATCATCTTCCACATAACACATATATGAATAAGTCAATATAATCTCATGTTATAACCATTTTACTTACTTTGAATCCAAGCTAACATATCACTAACATCATAATCATCATCATTCTTTACACTTTGCAATCTAGGTCAAAAATCATATCAATATAAACACTTAATCAAACTACTATAATAATGATTATACAACCATAGCTCACCTTTTAACACCCCTAAATATCATATAATCATATAATGATCATATGATAATTAACCCATAAATTTACTAACTTTTAATCACTATAACTTAACCCATAGTTACTATAACTTTTTAATTAGATTTTAAACATCTTTTTCCCAATTACCCAAGTTGGGCTTCATAAACCTAACTTCTCAAATCACAAATTAATTCAAGATTGGAGATTAATTACTTGTAAAGATGATTAGTACTAACTTATTCTTGATTTGAAACCCCAATCATTCATCAATTTGGTCAAGAAAGCGTATCTCCTTCTCCCTTCTCTAAAACATACGATGCACATACACACTCTTGAATAAATGAGAAGTGTGTGGAATTATCTAGGGAATACTAGGATATATTAGTTATAAGTTTGATCATCTGGCAATAGTTGTCCCTCTAGTACTATAACAAATTGGTTTAGGTACTAAAACAAGGTGGTTCTTATGCCAATTTAAGATTTTGGCATGAATAGTCCCTAATGGGAGAATTCTTCGACATTAAGTCCTAACAGGCTAAAATAAGGTGGTTCTAGAACTAGTTTGGGATTATGGCATGAATGGTCTCTTCAGGCTACAACAAGGTGGTTCTAGTACTAAAACAAGGTGCTTCTAGTATTAGTTTGGTTATTTGGCAACTTAGTTTCCTCAAGTCCCTTTTCCTATCTACTTTGGCCAGAGAAACTTTATAAAAGTAACACATCAATCTTTCTATAACCATATTACAAATTCTTGACTATGAGCTTGACTATCAAGTTTGACTACAACTTAACTTTTGTTGACTAACCAATCATATTGAGTCTCCCAGCTCATAAAAGTCTTAGTCAAACCATTCTAATGGCATTTTCATTATTTTATACTTAAAACTCGGTTTTTGGTGTAACAATTCTACCCTCCTTATTTAGATTTTGTCCCCTAAATCTTACTTGCTTAATGCTCTCGAACATTCACAAACTTTTCTACATTTTATGTTCACATCATAGTCCTTATGCCCATTTACTATAAAGTTAATATCTACATATCACTTAAGGTAACAATCTCAATCCAACTAAATAATATTCAAAATGCTAAAAAAAACTCATTTAGATTCCATAATATCACAAAATTTCAAGTATTTCTAATGACACAACATCATTAGTATCACATCATGCTATTGAAAATTTTCCATTCTACTCGAATATCTACTAAAACAACATTCAATTTATCTAAAATTTCTAACAATGATGATTTGTCATATGAAAAATTTACTATTTTGACTTTATATAAGTCAAACGTTGACACTATTTCCACATCATTCACCAATGCACTAACATGAATTAAAGTCATATATCGGTCAATTTCTCATTCTACTTAATACCATTACGTATTTACTTAAAAACCAATAACTTATTTTAGATTTATATCAAGTACCATATAAACAGCACTTTCAAAACCCAATTTACGCATTACTTAAGCAATCTTCTTGTTAGATTTCGGGAATACTTGCCCATTATCTTCTCAACTTAATACACAAACTCATTCTAGGCATCTATATTAAAGTTTCACACATAACCTTAACGCCGCTATAAATTTTTATTCACATCTAATCTCTTTTCTTATAACGTCTAATTGTTTTAGTTTTCAAATCCTAATTCTCACCCGTACTCATGCCTTATCGGATACACATAAGCCCATTCATTTATAATTCTTTATTTACATAAAAAGGCGTCCCAATCTATGTAAGTAAGGACTTATAAACTTATTGTTCAGTGATTTACAATTTCTTCATTTAAATGAAGAGGCGTCCCAATCCATTTAAATAAGGAGATTATAAATCATCCCACTTATGCACTTCCGACACAACAATTATACTTACTTTACTTTTCATCTTTTCAAGCATTGGATCCAATCTCACTAACGTTTCGTATAAAGGCAAGTAGGCATTTTCCCGTAGGGCATGGCCACTTTACCTTAACCTTGCGCAAGCTAAAATCCATGCCACAAAGGAAAGCTAACAACTATGCCATGAAGGTAAGCTAATATTCATGCCATAAAGGCAAGCTAATAACCATGCGGTGAACGCAAGCTAATAACCATGCACAAGCTAAAACCCATGCCATAAAGGCAAGCTATCACCCATGCCATGAAGTTAAGCTATGAACCATGCCAAAAAAGAAAATTGTCAACCATGCTATAAAAGGCAAGCTAAGCTATCCCGAAGGATACTTCAACACATGCCAAGGATATAGGTAAACCATGCCGTTGAAGGAAGCTAACAACTATGCTATGAAGGCAAGTTAGGGCATCCCAAAGGATGCCAAAACATATGTCATAAAAAGACAAGTGGGCTATCCGAAGGATACCAAAACTAGAGCATCGGATCAAAGCTATTATTACTTTAACGTCTTTACTCATTTTATCTTTCATGTAGTTTTATCATTAAGTACATTATCATTTCCTCATTTTCATTGCCTTAAGCAATTTCAACATTCTCTACTATGTTTACTTTCATCTAGACAAGTTTCTATATAATACTTGTCGATTTATTATACTTGCATTTTCACAACGCAATCTATCATTCATCCATCAATCCCAAGTTGACTTGCACATTCACTATGTGCCCTCTTTATTTTAAAAAAGGTATCTATGATGCTTGTCCATTTACAATTCACACATTTTTTATGTGTTCTCACAACGCACTTTTACTATTACCCAAACCCCTTGTTGACCATACTCTCAACTTATACTATCACATCATTTAGTCTACTCAACTTTTATGCATATAAACTTTACGTAGGTTTATTCTATAACACTCTCATTAATCTCATCATGCACATTCCAATATATAACATGATTATATTCATGTTATACAATTCTTTTTAGCGCACTTCATATCACTTATGAATTCTATCACAATCTATATCTTCTTCATCACTACTCATCACGCTTAAAAATTTCTTACTAACACATTTTACTTATCATGTTTTATATGAAATATGATCTCATAACATCTTAACCATACACTTTCACTTTTCTCGTTTTAATTAAGCATGTAAAAATCAAGCTTCACTAACTCAAGCTTTCTAAGCATCTATGTTTTATCAAACACTTATCATACTTCTTAACTTTCTACATATCAATATGGTTTATCAACCTTTTACCACCATTTGGTCATTACACATAATGTGGCAATTATAAATTACATTAGACTTAATATGTGCTTCAAGCAACTTCTATGATCAACCATATTCTCTTAATAAACATTATTCGCGCAATCTGATCAAGTATTAGATAATATGCATTCAAATGCATCGATCTTATCTCATACACTGGTATGCATCATGCTATCAGGCATATTCACGTAAAACTTAGACATATACTCCCTCCATCCCATAATAATTGTCCACTTTGACTTTTTTAAGTCTTTCTTGTTCAAATTTGACCATTAAAATTTTTATTTGTGTTATATAATACATGATGAAAATTATACCAAATGAAAATACATGTAAAACCCAATTTATTCATATATTTTTTTTATCAAGTATTATATTACATAAATAAAAATATTTATGATCAACGTTGAATAGAAAAGACTTAAAAAAGTCAAAGTGGACAACTATTATGGGATGGAGGTAGTAATAAACTACCATAAACTTAGCATCACATAAACAATAACACTTAACACTTATCCAACAAGTGTTAAAACATTTATAATCATATTCAAATCAAATATTATATGGCTCATATATCACATTGCACAATCAATCTATGTCTAAGCATCAACATTCTAATTAGCCGTAAGTACTAGTCTACCTTATAACTAAGGTATTCGCTTTCCACATCACTTACACTTACAAAACACGTAGCAACAAGTGTCTAAGATTGGGTAACCTACAATGGCAACCTAATTCACTTAAACCGAAGCTCTGATACCAAGTTGTTACGCCCCATGCCCGATTTGACCAAAATTTTAAACTATACACGGAAATGACATGACCCAAAACTGACCTTTTGTTACTCTTTAAATAATTGACAACAATCTATTACAAACCAGCCATTAATACTATTTTTAATTGAATCTAGACTTAATTACCTCTTAAAACGACGGGTGGTACGACTTCTAAAGACTTACGGATTAAAAGATGTGATTTTTCTAACATGACCCATTTTCTACACTAATTGTTGTTCCGTTTTCATACTTAACTAAAACTCAACTTCTATAACTTGATAATTAACAAAACTTTCTATAAATCTTTAACATAACATAATACATCATTTCCATAAGCACCCATTTTTTACTCATTTTCAACTCAAGTTAAACACAACTTGAGCATAGCTCATATATATACTTAAAAACTGGACTTTGACACTGCAAAACAACATTACAAATCATTTAAGATACTTAGGGGTTCAACCTTGACTCGTGCTCGGTATCTATCATAATTTACTTGTCTTATATAAACAAGCACTTCCAACCTCATTAGCACCATGAACTACTATACGCGCCATCCTTTAAATCAATACAAACCTACAGAACGGTTAAACAACTTAACCATAAGCATTACGCTTAGTAAGTAAAAAGGACAATCACATGATATTATACATCATTAATCACAAAAGCATCATTCACATCACATTAGTCCATAAGACTACTTTCATCAATACTTGCACATCACATTTAATACACATATTATCAATTAAATATAATTCTTACATACCTTACATAAATCATAATTGACTCAAACACAACTTTGGCTAGTCTTTTCAAACTAGCCTTAATCTATTCTTAATCCAATCTCACTAAGTCAAGTGCCTCCTAAACCTTCACTATCATCTTCCACATAACACATATATGAATAAGTCAATATAATCTCATGTCATAACCATTTTACTTACCTTGAATCCAAGCTAAGATATCACCAACATCATCATCATCATCATTCTTCACACTTTGCAATCTAGGTAAAAAAATCATATCAACATAAACACTTAATCAACTACTATAACAATGATTATACGACCATAGCTCACATCTTAACACCCCTAATCATCATATAAACATATAATGATCATATGATAATTAACCCGTATATTTACTAACTTTTAATCACTATAACCTTTTGATTAGCTTTTAAACATCTTTTACCCAATTTCTCAAGTTAGGGTTCGTAAACCTAACTTCTCAAATCACTAATTAATTCAATATTGGAGATTAATTACTTGAAAGGATGATTAGTACTAACTTATTTCTTGATTTGGAACCTCAATCATTCATCAATTTAGTCAAGAAAGCTTATCTCCTTCTTCCCCTCTCTAAAACACACGATGCACATACACACTCTTGAATAAATGAGAAGTGTGTGGAATTATCCATAGAATACTTGGATATATTAGTTATAAGTTTGGTCATTTGGCAATAGTAGTCCCTCTAGTACAATACAAATTGGTTTAGGTACTAAAACAAGTTGGTTCTAGTGCCAATATGAGATTTTGGCAAGAATAGCTCCTGATGGGAGAATCCTTCCACATTAAGTCCTAATATGCTAAAATAAGGTTGTTCTGGTACTAAAACAAGGCGGTTCTTATACTAGTTTGGTTATTTGGCAACTTAGGTCCCTCAAGTCCCTTTTCTTTCTACTATAACCGCATAAACTTTATAAAAGTAACACGTCAATCTTTCTATAACCATATTAGACATTCTTGACTATTATTTGAACTATCGGGTTTGACTACAACTTAACTTTCGTTGACTAACCGATCATATCGAGTCTTCCGACTTATAAAAGTCTTAGTCAAACTATTCTAATGGCATTTACATTATTTTATACTTAAAACTCGGTTTTGGGTGTAACACCTGAGAAGGAACCCTGGTAGCGCAACACGAACTAGGGGGACTCAGTTACAAAAGTCCAGCATCATATCATCAGTACATGATCTAATACTAGACTGGGAGGACTTAATAACATTTCAATATTAGCGGCTCAAGCCAAATTATTATACGCTTGAATCATGCCCATTATCAAGGCCCATCAACAAACACTTGATGGAAGCCCGACTTAGATCCCAGGCCGCGCAGGGCCTTGAAAAGCCTCTCAGGCCATACTGAGCACGCTAGTACTACTGCTCCCCAACTGTCACTAGAGGTTAAGATGTACCCTCTGACACTGTGCAGTGCGGACGCACGACAAGCACCAGTTTGTACGAGCCAAGGAGGGCACAACATATGGCTCTCTAGCAGCCGTTGATAATCCCAAAAGGGTTTATCTCTAAACCCTACAAGTCTCTCTATAAAAGGAGAGTAACACATACAACTTCACAAGTTTCACACACTTGGGCAAATATTACCTCACAACAGTAAAGTATGGTCATTGTTTAAGTGTTACCCGAGCTTCTTGATCTTTATTAATCTCACCGGATCCTTACCGTTCTACACGGAAAACCAAACAACAAAACTATTACCATCTCATCTCTAAACCGATTTAAATACCATACATAAGCAGAACTTAAACATAAATGAGTGCAACATAACGATTCAATTCAGAAGGGAAAAAAACTTATTATGGTTAGAATTTCGTTCCGCTACAACATGCGGGCTTTTTGAACCTTGTTGTATTAAAATATGTAGACAAATCCAATATATATCTTTAATTAGGGTTGTAAACGAACTGGACGTTGAGTTAACATTTCATGAACGGTTCGGTAAGAAGTTCGTTTATGTTCGTTTATTTATTAAATGAACGAACATGAACAATATTTTACGATCGTTTAGTTAAATGAACGAACATGAACAAAAGTCACGTTCGTTTATTTATGTTCGTGAACGTCCGATTATGCGTTCGTTAATTTTCGTTTATGTTCATTTATTTATTTATGTTCGTATATCAAATCTTTTAATTGTATAATTTTTAAATTAGTTTGTTTAGACAAAACGACACTTATAAAACAATATTAGATGCATAATTTAATAAAGTTTATGATTGTTTGCTTATGTTTATTTATGTTCGATCGTTTATGTTCGTTTAACGGTCGTCTAGTGTCTTAATGAACGAACATAAATGAAGATGAACAACTCATTTTCTTAATAAACGAACATGAACAAGAAATTTCGTCCGTTTAAGTGTTCGTGTTCGTTTATTTGTCCGGTTAAAAATAAATGAACAAACATAAACAAAGCTCCGTTCGTATTCGTCCGGTTCGTTTACAACCCTATCTTTAATACTTAACTATATTACTAATTAAAAACAGAATAATTGTACCTTTGGCAAATACATATAAACCATAATTGATTATACAAACAAGAGAAATAATAGGATATGAAATGCCTTTGAGTTTGGTTTAATCAGGATCCATGGAATTATTCATGCATGGTGGTTATCTACATCTATACATCTCATCATGTATTTAAAATTTTTTAAAGAAGAAAGTTTTAATTTTTTTAAGCTTACGCATCTTACTATAATTAGTAATTCATATAATTAAATTTTACACTATAATAATTGCATTATAATGTACACTAATAACACATTAAATTTTAGTATTAAAATGAATGTTACAAACTTACAATAATACAAATTTATAGTTGTAATTTTTATCATGACATTCAAGTTATACGAAATTATTGATATACTTTACTGAAATTTAAATACGCATCTATTCTTTTCGAACTATCAAACGGGTAAACCGTCAAATATTAACTCTCATTGCATACCGCTTAAAAATCAAAGTACGAGAAAAACTGACATGTTAAGTATCGCCGTTGATTTGCGCGAATGCTATTATAGTAAAAGTAATGGCCAGAGAGACATCATATTTAATCACAAAATGTATCTTAATGTAATTTACCTTATTTAATGTTCGTTCATGTTACTTATTATCATGGGCTACTCATTTTTGTTGTGGACATGATAAACTAAACTACACGATATTGGTGCATCAAATTCCCATCTCTATAATGTTAAAGTTGAAAATCGACATAATGCATTTATGTGTCATGCTATTACCTATGTAATACATTAGGCGTAGGTTTTCTAATTTGTGCCCTTAAGGCATAAATTAAGCACACCAAAAGGACATCAAAAGTATATAGGGGCTCACATGAAAGTACATTTGTCTGTACTTTTATGTGGATTCTCATGTACTAATTTGTGGGCTCTTATGTATTTTTGGTGTGCTTAACTTGTGTCCCTAAGGCACAAGTTAGAAAAACCTTTTAAAAAAATGTTAGCTTCAGTATAATTAAAGACTTTGGCAAGAAAATACACGATTGTAAGCTTAGTCAGGATTTTTGGGTGAACTATGAGGAGAGTTATTTTACATATCAATGGACTCATTTCCATCATTCATTTAAAAAAATTAATGGCTGAGATTAAAAGCATTTAATTATTTTACCTATTTTTTATAATTTAAATATTTCTTAAACTGTTAATCGTTAAGCGAAATATTTACACCGTCGCGACGAACATTTAATTATCTTTCTATACACGGGCACTTTGATATACTTTCGAAAAAAAATCGCTTTTTCACGTTTTTCGCCTTTTTTTTTACGTCGAAATTTGTATAAAAATCATATGTGATTAAACACTAAATTAAATATCACATGTGATATTAGTGTTAAATCATATATGATATATAATATCATATGTGATATGATATGTATATCATATGTGATTTTACACTAATATCACATGTGATATTACATATCATATATTATTTAACATTAATATCACATGTGATATTTAAATTAGTGTTTTATCATATATGATTTTTAAATGCAAATTTCAGTAACGTAATAAACGAAAAAAACTTAAAATAAAAAACGTGAAAAATACGAGAAATTTTTTTTTTGTTGAAAGTATATCAAAGTGTATATCTGTAGAAAGATAATTAAATGGTCGTCGCAATGATATATTCTTTTCGCTTAACGATTAACAGTTTGAAAGATATTAATATTTGAAAAAAATGATGAAAGTGGGTTTTTTAAATTGTTTGGATTAATCTCATCCATTAGATCAAATAAAAATGAATGATGGAGATTGATCCCTTGATATGTAAAGAATCTTTTGTCCTCAAATAATCTTAAATCGTGAACTAGGGGTGAGCATATGACTCGAACGGACCGGACCGACCGTCGGATCGACCGAGACCGGACTGGACCGAACCGGACCGACAACATTCGGTCCGGTCCGCGGTCTCGGCTGTTGGGCTAATTCGGTCCTCGGTCCGGTCCGGTCCGGACCAAAACCGACGAATTTGGGCTAATTTGGCCTTGTTGGACCAGACCGGTCGAAAGACCAACCGGACCGACCCGGACCGAGACCAGACCGACCACATTCGGTCCGGTCTCGTTCTAAGATTTTTGCCGAAATCGGGTCTCGGTCCGGTCCGGTTTTTGGACCGTGCACACCCCTATCGTTAACTATACATATTGAGGAGAATTATTTTACATACCAAACTTTTCTTACATACCAAGGGACTCATCTCTACCATCTATCTAAAAAAAATCAATTGTTGAAATAAAAAGCATTTTAGTATTTCACCTATTTTTTATAATTTAAATATCTCTTAACTTGTTAATCGTTAAGCAAAAATATTTACACCGTCGCGACGAGCATTTAATTATCTTTCTATATACGGGCACTTTGATATACTTTCGAAAAAAGAAAAAAAAACCGTTTTTTTCATGTTTTTTCATTTTTTTACGTTATTGAAATTTGAATGAAAAAAGTCATATATGATTAAACACTAAATTGAATATCACATGTAATATTAGTGTTAAATCATATATGATATATAATATCACATGTGATATGATATGTATATCATATGTGATTTTATACTAATATCACATGTGATATTACATATCATATATGATTTTACAAATTAGTGTTTAATCATACATGATTTTTTAATGCAAATTTCAGTAACGTAAAAAAAACGAAAAACTTCAAAAAAAACGTGATAAATACGAAAAAAAATTGTTTAAAGTATATCAAAGTGCCTATCTATAGAAAGATAATTAAATTTTTTTTTGAACGGCGGCTTTATATTAAACTAGCAAAAGTTAGAAATAATTACAAGGACGATATAGTAGCAATAGGATTTTGCAACCAACCTACCCAACTAAACTTAAGATTGGGATTCCTAGAGGAAATCCACAAAAATGATTGAGAAACAACTCTATCCCATAACAATGACTTCTTAGGAGAGGAAGTAGAAAAGACCAGACCGTTAGGAAAGCTCCAAATGCACCATAAAAGAACCCCACCTACGCCTTCTAGAAAAACTCGCACCTTTTTGGGGAAGTGCGAGGAATCAAGCCAAATAATCCAATCCTCCATATTCGCACATAAAGGAATATCAACCTCCCACCATTTAGCTAACATAGACCACAAAGTAGAAGTCATCTCACAAGTGAAAAAAATGTGATTAGCCGTTTCAACATCTTCTTGACAAATGGGACATAAGATCGAAGGGACATCAATACCTCTCCTATCCAAATTTACCCTAGAAGGAAGCTTATTCAATAACAACCTCCTCAAGAAAATATTAACTTTAATAGGGATGCAGCCATTCCAACGAGTAGCGATAGGAGAACATTCAAGGTTATGGGAATCAATTAGAATTCGAGTCGAGGCGACTGAAAAACGTTTGTTGATGTCAAGAGACCACTTCCAAGCATCCTTATGCTCCGATAGCACCACATCCCCTATTCGGCTCTTCAAATCAGCAAGTTGTGAAGCTTCAATACCACCCCTCGGAATCCTTCTAAGAACTTGATTCCAGTCATGAATAGAGACACGATTAGCAACATTGCAATTCCTATCGGTGTCAAGCATGTATATGCGAGGGAAAACAAATTTTAAAGGGAGAGTTCCACACCAAACATCATCCCAAAATCGAATATTATCCCCATTTCCAAGCTTTCGAGTACAAAATGCAAAAGATCAATACCTTTAGTTTAAGAGAGTTAATAGAAAAAGAATACCGCACCATGGGCTAAGACTAGACCGTTATGCTGGAACATCAAAATACCACCATGGTGCCCATAAAGGACTTGATAACTTTAATCCAAAGATCGAGCGTTTTGAATGAACCTCCAAATCCATTTGAATAAAAGCCCAACATTGAGACCGAATATGCTTCCAATACCAAGGCCTCCCGACTTCTTACTAGCAAGACACTTTTTCCAACTAACCCATGTCATCTTTTTCTCTCCCAGATCGCTACCTATGAAAACTGATTACGCAAGGATTCCAACTTGTTGCAAATGAAGACCGGCGCCTTGTATAACGACATGAAATATAAAGGCAAACTTCCCAGGATAGACTTTATTAAGGTAAGCCGGCCACCAACAGATAGAAGAAGGGCTTTCCAATGAGAGAGACTCGTAGTAAATTTTTGAATGACAGGATCCCAATTAGAACATCGAGCCATATTGCATCCCACAGGAACCCCGAGGTATTTGAACGGTAAATTAGCAGCTCCACAACCAATAACATTAGCCATATTCCAAGTATCCTCATCAGAAATGCATATTCTTGATATTTTGCTTTTGTTAACAATGATTTTTAGCCCAGAGACAAGAAGAAGCATAGAAGGATACAAATTAAGTTGTGAGCATTATTGAAAGACCAATCACCAATAAATATGACATCATCGGCGTATATGAGATGAGAGATGCGAAGATTGTTGCCAATAGAGATGCCCTTATAAATACCCATATTGACCGCTTTACAAATGAAAGCATGAAAACCTTACATAGCCAAAATAAATAGAAAAGGAGATAGAGGATCACCTTGTCTAAGGCCTCTAAATATATTGAATTCTTTCGTAGGGGACCCGTTAACCAACACGGAAGCACGAGCATTAAGAAGGCAGCCTTTGATCCACGAACGCCATTTTATGCCAAAACCAAGTTTCTCCATAACCAAATCCATGAAGTCCCATTTTAATGAATCAAAAGCTTTTTCGAAGTCCACTTTAAAAATCATAAGTTGCTTCTTGAGAGTACGATGCCAAGCCATAACTTCATTGAGCACAAGAGGACCATAAAGAATGTTCCTTCCTTTAATGAAGGCCGATTGCTCCGGGCTTATGCAACTACCGATCACCTTGCTAAGTCTATTGGCTAGGATTTTTCCAATAATTTTGTATTGACATCCTATTAAGCTAATAGGGCGAAAATCATTAACAAGAGTAGCATTAGGGACTTTAGGGATCAAAGCGATCAAAGCGATGAACGAAGAATTACACCCTTTTGGAAAGGTTGTTGTATCAAAAAAATTCACGTACAAATCTGATTACATCATCTTCAATAAGGTCCCAAAAGGTTGTGAAAATTTTGAACGTTAACCCATCCGGCCCCGGAGCACGATCACCACCACAATCCCACACGGCCCTTTTAATTTCATCATTGGAGATATTACGTTCCAAGTTTGTAGCTTGATCAGGAGAAAGACAATTGACCATATCCGCAACATATGTAGAAGGGAAACCAACAGAAGCTTGAAACCTGTTCTGGAAGTGAGCCATAAATTCATCCTTAATGCGATCAGGTTCAACAATCCAATCACCATTCTTTTGAATCCCTTTAATAGAAATTTGGCGGCGTTTTTCTTAAGAATAGCATGAAAGAAATGGGAGTTTTCGTCCCCTTCCATAGCCCATTTGATCCTAGCCTTTTGAGCAATATCACTAGCCTCACGTTTATCCAACTCTTCAAGAATGTGAATAGAATCACGACAGTTGGAAAAGTCAGACTCATTTGCAGTACCCTGATCATTCTTAATATCAATAGAATAAAGTCGCAATAGATGTTCCCTCTTAAGGTTTTGTGAATTAGATCTATACGCTGCAATCCAAACACGAATAGCAGACTTGAGGTTTTGAAGTTTTTTCTTGAACGAAATCAATCCATTGGCTTCGACAATGCCATCATTAATCCAAGTTTCAACAACCATACTATGGAATCCCTTTAGCTCTAACCAAGAATGGAAAAATCGAAATGGAGTAGGACCAAAATCAGTCACATGCTCCTGAATGAGGATAGGTTGGTGATCTGGAATGCCTTTCTCCAAAATAAGGCCAGTAATGTTAGGAAAAGTCTCATAAAGACTTTCTGAAACTAAAAACCTGTCGAGCTTACTCATTTTGGATCCCCATTTATCTGTCCATGTAAACTTATATCCGCCCAAAGGAACATCAATAAAAGAAGCGTTAGAGATGAAAGAAATAAATAAATCAGCTTGTCTGACATTAAAAGAAGATCCAAATCTTTCACAAGCCTCTCTAACTTCGTTGAAATCTCCCATCGCCACCAATATCCCATTCCAATTCAAGATAAGATTAGTAAGAGCATTCCAAACAACAATCTTCAAAGGCAAAGTTTGAGGAGCATAGACCACGATCCACATAATATTAACATTATTTGGAATCCACAACCCTTCAATGACCACATAATTTTCATTGCAAATAATTTTAGTCCTTTTAAAGACTAAATTATTCCATAAACAAATAATTCCACCTGACATACCCCGCGAAGACATGGACGCAAAATCAAAATGAGTGTTACCCCATACTTGACGAAGCATCCATAAGTCTACATGAAGCATCTTAGTCTCCTGTAAGGCTAAGAAGTTAACCTTATGTTTGTTACATAATTCACTTACCCATCTCCTCTTATTTAGGTCTCCGAAACCTTGAACGTTAATAGAAAGTGCATTCATTTATCCACCTTGAGCTCTCCATTATTAGTTATGAGAGCAGCTAGGGTACTCTCACAACCATCCATATTAAGCCCCAACGCCAACCCAACCTTAATCGCTTCTCTAGCCTTTCAAGCAATGAAAACCAACAAACTTTTGGGAGTTATCATGAGAAATGAGTCCGAGATCCTTGATTGATCCAGATTGCAATTAGGTGAAATAATTGGAGAACCCGTGGGATTGGTTGGTCATGTTTCGTAGTTGGTGAAAAGCCGGTGGATATTCGTGAGTCTCGAACCCTTCACATCCCGAGCCATATTGCCCTTTTATTAATAAGTGGTTCCACCAAATGGGTCATCACAACATTTTCAATCACTTGTGGTTCCACATACTCCTTGTTTGGATTATTTTGAACTTGTGCATCTCCGATGTCATCATCGCCTTTGAATTGAGCATCTCCAATGATGGTGTATGCCATCGATTCTACATCATGTACCTCGTGTTCACCCTCCTTCATGATTATTAGTATTTAAAGTATTCTCTTCATCGCTATCTAAATCCTCTCCCACAAAATTAGGCGTCCAGCTGCATAGCTCTCTAACCCGAATAGCGTAAGTAACCTTGTTCAAAGTCACAAAGATAATAGCAAAAATTAACTGTGAATTAGTCGACTTAATGCAAAGCCGTTTGCTTAGTCGATTGCAAGTATCAGAATCATCACAAAAAAGCAATTCACCCTATTTCTTGCATATAGATTTAAAGGTATCATTTTCCCATGCACGAATTGGGACACCTTTAATCTCTAACCAAACAAGCCTTTCCTCAACCATAAAGTCATCGTGCCATGGTTTCATAGAAGAGAACCATTGCGAAATTCCCTTATTATTGAGGAATTTATCTCTAGCTTCCAACGATTGAAAATCAAAAAGAATCCACAGCCCGCCCAAGTATTTAATATCAACTTCCAAAAAACCTTCACTCCGACACAAGGTATGAGTGTTTGCAATAGAGCGAAAATCTTTATAGCATCCAAGAATGGCCAAAGGAAAGTCATTTGTACCAGCATGTAATTCAAAAGCTGAATTAGATTCCTCACAAACATCATTAACATCTTTAGTCCCCTTCTTACTTTCATGAGTAGCTGACTTCGCAACATATGCATATGAATTAGTTTTGTTAGTACATGAATGTTTCTGGTCACTAGCAACAGCCTTATTGGCAACCATAGATTCAGCCTTCACACCAACATACGGAGAATTCACAGGCACATTCCTGTCAAACCTAGCGACATTTGCATGTAGGTGCAACTTCCCAATCCACACGTTGGACAGAGAATCGATAAGGGTATATTGGTTGGAGACCTTGATATAGCGACAAAAAGCAAACATTTGCCCTAATTGATTCTTCCTCTTGGCAATATAAACATCGACAAGGGTTCCCACCTTACCACAAATATTCCAAAGCTCCCGTTCCGTGAGGTGAGACGGAAAATTTGAAACATACACAGACAAAGAAATCTTTGCCAAATCATCCGCATTAGACCTAAGAGATTGAGAAGGTTTCAATCTTTCAAATACCGAACGACGATTCTTTCGGTTAACCACTTGCCAATCCGAATCACCCATCAATAACCAACCAAAGCGCACCACCAAGAAACCAATGGATAAGGAAAAGAGGAGAAAAAAATGGATTAAAATAAAAGGTTTAAAATAAGGGATAAATAGATCGGAAAGAGAAATTAGGAAATAAGGTTATATAAAAGAAAGGGTTAATTAAAATTTGATTAATCGATCACAAGAATGGGGTGATAATTTTAATTGAATCCATGATTGAATTTATGGTCAAATAAAGTTAAGAGATTCGAGATCACCGATATCGCCATGGGTTAATTGAAAGTCAAAACCTTTCTTAGTTTAAATTTTAATTATAGAAAGTATAGAAAGATAATTAAATAACGATTAACGGATTGAAATATATTAATATTTGAGAAAAAGAATGAAAGTGAATTTTTTAAATTGTTGGGATTAGTCTCATCCATTAGATCGAATAAAAATGAAATGTGCAGATTGATCTTTTAGTATGTAAAGAATCTTTTGTCTTCAAATAATCTTAAATCTTTATGTCTTAGTTTGAATTTTCCATTGGCATGAGAGAACTCTTTTTTATTTTACCTTTAACAACATAACAAAATGACCCTTGAATTTTATGTTTCTTAAGGAATGACCTCTAAAGCTTAAAATGTTTGTTATTTATGTATTGGTTAAACTATTTATATCATTTAATCCCTAATTTAGCCTTTTCTTTTAATAAACCTCATATCAAAATTTACACATAATCGCGTTTTTGTATCGGTCCCAATTAGAGACAGTTTTTAAATAAATAGGGCTCGCTTGGAAGCACAATTATAGACCTTGTTAAAATGCAAAAATATATCTAGCTTAAAAATATATAATTATAAACACCGTCACGCACGCACGCATACCACACTCAAGTAAGTCTCGCTAAAGAAAAAGATACATAATATCTTGTTAGATTTATGTATATACGATCCGTCATACTAATGATATGCAAACTTTGCATTGTGGCATGTTTATTTACCTATGGTTGGACATGTATGATGCAATATTTGAAGATAACGCATGAATATAGGGCTTGTGTCCTAATAGTATCATTTGTTGTGTTAGATACCTCCAATTAAAATGGTTTGTAGATTCTTTGCTTAGATATGAGATGGTATGTGATTTAGATATTATGAGATAATTAATGTCATTTTAAATAAATAAATAAAACTAATGAATATACTACCAATACATTTTCCTAACAAATTTAAACTACTCAAGTCAATCAGCCATATTTAGATGAACAGGTGTAGGGATTAGATAATAGTTGGTGAACCTAAACTAAAAGTGTTGAAACTTTAGCTTGGTAGCTTTGATTAATGTGAAAATTATCGCTACTCATATCAATTGTACTGGTCCCAACAGAACCCCACGACCCTTATTAACCCATGTACGCCGCCTTTCTTCTCCAAATGACCCAGACAACCCGATGCCCCAATGACGACCCAAGCTTTTTTTTTTTTTTTTTGAAATTGTGTGTTAAGGTGTGTTTGAGACGCAGATTTATAGGTTGTAAAAATGGAAAGTTTTAAAAATAAAGTTTTTTTATTTAATTGAAGGGTAAGTTATTTCAAATCGCTTGAAAATACAACCGATTTACTTGTTTTTGTTTCACGACCGAACTAGCAACCAAGCATCACATCCGCTATAACCGATCAAAACATCGGTTGAGGAGGATTTTTTGTACAAACCATGTGCACCTCTTGGGATGCATATAAAAATACCCAACAACGTCGGAGATTTATCTTCACTACATACACCATACGGACGCCATGGGTAAGCGACGATCTTGCATTAAATCCTCAAGAACGTCGCGGTAGAAAATCATACAGATACACTATACGCTTTTTATTATCATACACCTACCCAATCCGCATAAACAGATCCATATACACGACATCGACTTTATGTACATGACATGAGAAAAAGTAAAGGAATCTTAGTCGGGTACAGCGAAGATACACGACATTAATAAATTTTTCTTCAAGACAACAACCTAGACCACACAACCAGCATAAAGTACTAATTTAGAAAGTCATGCAGGAAGAGTGTGATATCAACACTGAATGGCTATCAATATTTGTGGAAGATTGTTTATCAAGTAGTGGAAGTTGCATTCCAATAAACCCACAAAGTACAACTTCCAGTGCACAAGGTACAACCAAGCCAACAACACCAGAAATAAAAACACATCCCAATTTGGAAACACCCTTTCCATGCATAAACTAGTTGTACCATGCAAAGCAAGAAGCAAAGAAAGAGAAGCCAGTTCAAAGGTACAAGTCCTTTATGCTGGTCTTGAAGTGAAAAATTTACTAATGTCGTATATATCTTCGCCATACCCGATATGTATTAAGATTCCTTTACTTTTTCCCACGTCAGCAGACATAAAAGTCAACGTCGTAGATATGGACACACTATACTACGGTGAGGTTAACAATAATAAAAAATCACGTCGCAGATACCATATGATTTTCTACCCGATATCATAAGGATTTAATCACAAGATCATTCTTACCATACACGCCCACGTCGCGATGTAGTGAAGATAAATAACCGACATTGTTTGATATTTTTGATATTGAACCTAAACCCGGCCCAGACATACACACCATAATCGATATGAAGACAAGAATTTTCACCAAAATTTTCCTTCGAGACAAATGTTTGGTTGTGAATAATAAATGTTTTTCCAACCCCAACTATTCCACCATGAGTTTTATGTGTGTGAAGATACATGCATGAATCAAATGAAGTCTTTAGAAAGAGTAAGACGCTGAAATTGGCTTTATTGCGCTTAAACCTTTGGCTGCTGACGCTGTTTCTACAAGACCGTTACCCCTGTCACAACTAAAGTCCTCGCGCCAAACTTAACAAATTTTTTTTTTTTTTTTTTTTTTTTTTTTTTTGAAAACTAGCTGGTGGTGGCAAATATAGCTTTTTGAATTTGTACCCAAATTTTTATAAAACCTCCTTATTCTTCCATATTTTCACACACCTTCAAACCTAATTCACACCTCAAAACACTCATTTTTCTTTCATTATGGATCCAAACCATCCTCAAGCAAGACTTTGTATAATTATGAAGATTTTTTAAAGACGATCGAGAGATATATTCGTCAGATCAAGAGTATGAACAATATATGAATTTGTGTAATCAAGAAGTTTGGGATCAAGATCGAGTCCTAAAAGGAGGGCATATATACCACGTCAACGAAACTATGCGCGAACGCCTAATCGACGACTATTTCGCGACGCAGAGATTGGTCCTAAATATCCGTAAGAGAATTTTCGAAGGTATCGTATGAGCTCTACACTTTTTAAAAAATAGTTAATGCTATTCTAAGTTATGATGCCCAAATTCCTTCCCAAATACTTTCAATTTTTGAGATGGTTATGATGCTACCTATCGTAAAAGTATTGATCATATTTTGAAGTTCACATCCGCTATACTGGCAATTAGCGACGCAAGACGCACCGATGCGCTTGATGAGTACTTGAAAATTGCCGAACGAACTCAACGACAATATTTAATCGACTTTACAAAATGCATACATGTTTTATACGTTGAGAAGTATTTAAGGAAGCCCACTTTAATGATATTGAAATGTTATATGCATTGCATAAACAAAACATGGACTCCGGAATGCTCTGGAGTATTGATTGTATGATTGGGATTGGAAAAATTGCCCAAAAGCCTTAGCCCTCAATTCAAAAGGCGCGCCATAAATACCCAACTATTATGTTAGAAGCGTTCATGGATCAACGGTTATGGATATGGCATGCTTATTTTGGGGTTCCCGTGCAAATAATGATCTAAATGTTTTATATGGTTCTCCGTTATTTGATGATGAACTTGCTTAAGACAATTCTAATGCCCGCTTGAAGTAAATGGGCATGTGTACAACAAAGGTTACTATCTAGCCGATGGCATTTATCCAACATGGTCCGTGTTTAGAAAACGTCGCTGTAAGGTCCGAAAAACGCTGAGGTTTAAAATAATTCGTGAAAGTTCTAGAAAGGATATCGAAAGAGCTTTGAGTCCCAAGGTCGTTGGGGAATTATACGACAACCCGCACGTGCTTTCAAATCAACGCTTGAGAAGGATCATGAATTGCCGTAATGTTGCATAACATGATATTGGAAGACTAAAATACGTAGTGAATTTAAGAGATGTGTTCGTTGATCCAACGCCGTATATTACACGGAATGGACCGAAGATGTGATTTACATGTTCGAAACACAAAGAACTCGAGATAGCAAAATACACAACGATCTTCGAGATGACCTTGTGGAACATGTTTGGAGAAATTATAACTAGTTTGTAATTTTTATCTTTTAAGTTTTATGTTTTTTTTATTGTAATGTTTTTTTAATGAATAAAGTAATTTTAGAATATATTGTTTTACATTTTATAAAAAAAAAAAAAAAAAAAATGAGTTTGGCACCAAAATTCTGTGCCAACGGATACTCCTGTAAATGCAAGTGTCCAACAGCTTGCGTTAAACTCAAAACCGCCGACGTAGCTTAAGACAAGAATCCAAGACGAGAAATACACCACTGCACTCAATGGTTTAGCCATGGCCTCTTCGAGCCCCACCATCACAATATTCACACCTCAACTTTATTTATATCTCTTCCTGGACAAGCCAGGAAAAAAAACAGAAATAAGTTAGTTTTTCTTAAATATTTTGTTATCTTTTATGAATTATGAAGATCGAATAATGTTAGGAACGGAAAGAATGCTACAAAACGATATCTAGTCGGCCAAGATCTAAGCTAACACACTTGCTTGGGTCATGTTACTTGGTCATATTTATCAGCTAATAAAAGTTAGGGAAGGAGTAGGTCAATGATACGAAGGTTAATATATTTCAATTTTGAATAGAGATAAATGAGCATAGTGAGGTTCTCTATGGCTCTATGCATACTCCTATGTTTTATGGAATCTTTGAGTTAGGTGATATTTTCTATATTTTGTAATGATTATAATAATTGAAGAATATCAGTGTTTAGGTATTAACAACTTGATTTAATCCGGCCCAATTTTCCTTGAGTCTATTTTAGTTTGGTGGTTGAAAAGTGGAAACTACTTTTGTATTCTTATGGACTAGAAGTATGATCAGGTTCTAAAAGCGTGTTATAGGGTTCATAAAGTCATGGCGCTGAACTCCACATTACGCAATAAATCAAGACAACTGCTTTTAGACGCCATGGTATTTATGCGCGAAAGATACATTGAAGCGGGCGTGACGTGTTTTTTGAATTTAACTCCGATAAATTTTTTTTGAAAGAAATGAAGATTACATACAAGGATAGTTTTAGTTTAATTACATTTGATAACACTTTTATAAACTCGATATGAATAATATGATATAGTATATAAATCTATAATATTTTTCATATTTTGTGTTACTTTAAACACGCCTTGAAAACGCTTATAACTTCATTATATCTTCAAGACGCGAGACTTGTACCCATACCACCATACCACGCCTCACTCTATTTATAAGAGTATAATCATCCATGATACTACCACAATCTTTTTCAATATCTTCTTATCTCACATTACTATAAAGCATTTGAGACCTTTCTTTATAGTAGTCTTTAAAAGATTAAGTTACACACTTACGATTTATGACATGATATTAATATTATTGAAAAACTACAAAATTGTAACATTCATCTTAATATTGATAGAGTATTCAATTATATAAGTATCAATTAATCATGAGTCAAATTCATAATCAAGTTCATTAAATTACTCATAAGCTCACTATCTTATACTCCTCCGTCTCAAAATTATCGTGCAGACAAAACACAAAGTTTAATAAAAGTGGACCCTTACAATTCTCAACCACTATATGGAATATTCCTTCACTAAATTCTATTTTTCTTACTAAAATGGAAAGTGGACAATTTTTTCGGACATCCCAAAAGGAAATGCGACAATTAAATCGAGACTTAGAGTAGTAATTTGTAAATTTGTACTTTTACGCTAGAAATTTGGTCATTGAATTACGTTATCTTATCTCACATTACTATAAATGTTGGGTTTGAATTTCACCCAATTGTCTCCGATAAGTATTTAAACATAAAATACCCTAATTTATTAAGTCTCGATAAGGATTAGTGAGAGTAGTACTCACTTATAAGGATCGAGAGTAAAACACCCTTGATGAAAATAAGAGGTCTTACTCGATGGTTATCGAGAGTGTTACCCCGATTGTCATTAGAGAGTGATTACACTCGATGGTTATCGCGAATGTAACTCACTAATAATCATCAGTGGATGTAACTCATTGATAAGAGAAATCAGTGAGAGTTATATAAAAGTCAATCAACAGTCAAGCTTTAGGAAAGTCAAAGACCAACTAAAGAAGTACTTTACAAACTGATGCGGTGTCAGGGAATAAGGTATAAAGAGCTACAAACAACACCAGAGTCACTGAGATCTGAAAAATGTCTTTATGACCCTGAAGACTTATCTCTGAAGAGAAACTTAGTCTCTGATGAATGGGCGGGAAACTTCTTGGGAAGATAAGCGAAAGGTTTTATCAAAGGACGATAAAGTATGATTTTGGGTACAAAAGGTTGTCAAGATCGGTAAACTAAAACACGCTTAACCTAGTATACTAGGCACATGCTTTCTACTTCAAGTTGGCAAACTACTATACCCATGTGTAGGGTGTCATAATCCCGACCGACCGGACCAACCCGACTAAGGATAGTCGGGTCGGGTTATTCGGGTCAAAAATCTAACTCGGGTCAATCGGGTCAACCCGAGTACGAACTAGGGTCGGGTATCGGGTTCAAAATACTTTGTTATTCGGGTTCGGGTCAATCCGACTAACCCGAGTTGAGATTTTTTTTTTTAATAACCTTACTCGTTTTGACTATATAATAGGTATTTGACAGGTTTTATTTTGTGTTTGACGTATACATATTTCTATAATAGTCTACTAGTTTTATGCTAGAACGTGCCTCAATTCAAAATCTAAGCATTCATGCTTCAATCATTATTTATTCATATTACTCACAAATCTATATTGCTCATTTGATTGTTAAAGTAATTGCATACTTTTTATGTTAATATAGTGTTCAATGTCTATTGTGAACAAATTGGGTCCGCTAGTCTTATTCATTTGCATTTTTCCCATAGACGCTAGTCTTATTCATTTGCATTTTACCAGTTGATACTATCATTCTTTACATGCGGTGGATTGTATATGCTTGTATCAACGGTTGTCGTTGGCTTGGTTCATATGCAACAAACATATTATGTGACCCGAACTAATAAGTTTAAAAATCAAATTTTGTGATTTGGTAAATGGTATTGACCCAACCCGACTTGACCCGACCCGACTTGACCCGACCCGATTGACCCGAACCCGACTAACCCGATTAAATAGGGTCTGAATACGGTATATTAATTTTAGCCTCGACCAACCTGCTTGACCCAACCCTACCAACCCTACCCGACTAACACCCCTACACATGTGCATCCACATTATTTTCCATTCTATTAAAACGAAACTTTGTAACAGAGATAAGTAGAGATCATAAACAAGCACATAAATTAGTATTTAGTATTATAATTGATAGGATCCCTCTTAGGACGAATTCAAGCAAAACTAGTTGTCACTAGTTGTTCTAATAAGAGAGTTTCATTTGTCATCAACTCGAATAGTTTGCCGTGAGCTATTTCATTGTAAATCTTTGATTTGTTTCTAATAAGATTTATAACGTTAAAAGTAAAATGATGTTATTAGTGGACTAAGTGGTCTTGAGTAAAAGATGTCATTTGTTTCTTAATGTTTATTTGTTATCTTCATTTTGTCGATCATGAGACCAACAATAAAGCATTTGTTATCTTCCTTTATAGTAGTCTTAAAAGAAATAAGTTACTTATTATTTATGGCAAAATATTAATATTTTGAAAAACATAACTATCAAATTAATCATGAGTCAAATCATAATCAAGTTCATCGAATTACTTATGAGATAACTATCTTATAATTTATAAATTTGTAAATTTATACTCCTACCATATAAATTTGGTCACTTATTTACTCATAATCAAGGTCAAACAGCTCAGATTTGTAAATTTGTACTACTATAATCCTATGTTAACTTAATTATGATGGTCCACGTAGTACTTTAAAAAAATACATATAACAAAAGCAGTGTTAAAATGAAAAGATACTACTTTTCTTTCAAATATGTAAAAATCACAATTTTCACCTTTCTTACATATTTGATTTTCCCAATCTTTACAAACCACCATCGAAGATAATTGCAATCACCAAAACCGCTATCCATCACTACCAAATTTCAAGAAAATCAAAACCGCTTTAAACTATCTAGTTTTCACACTTTGTGCGATACTATGTTATATTCTCTTAAGTTTAAAAATGGTCATTTAAAAGTGATCAAACTATTTGGTGCTTGAATACATAAATGTTTGCACGCCAAAAAAATTAATTACACGAGTATTCCTCACTGCAATTCGCATGTACTGTGTAGTAGTATAAAGAGGGAAATTTATTAAATATGATAATTTTGGTTTTTGTTTTCCTGTAATAAATAACATGTTGGAAACATTACATAACGGCTATAACATATATTATTGTTTGTTTTATTATTTTAAGAGTTTTTCTAACTTGTGTTATGGTGGCACAAGTTTAGAAGTGTTTAATGAAGATAAATGTTACTTTAAGTAACTTAATTTTCATATAAAACATGGATAATTTTGATAGATATCATAAATTTAGAAAATTATTAATATCAACGAATATGAGAATATGGTAATTTGAGTTCATTTAACGTCTTTTAACCTCTATCATCGTGGCACAAGTTAGAAATTTTCTATTTTAATTGAACAAAAACAAAGTGAAAAATATTTTGTAGATTTTAATCTCACATTACTATAAAGCATTTGGAACCTCCTTTTATATGTAGTAAGGTTTTAAAAAGTTACACTATACTATTTATGGCATGATATTAATATCTTTGAAAATACAACAAATTTGTAACATTGATCTTAATATTAATGGAGTATTCAATTTTATAACTATCAAATTAATCATGAGTCAATTTCATAATCAATAATCAAGTTCATTGAATTACTCATATAGACGGAACTTGGGTGAACTTGTTGGGAAAGTAAGTCTATATCAAGAATTTGAGAGGCCAAAGTTGTATTTTCCTTAAGCAAATATAAGTAAAACCTTAAAGTTTTAGAAGGGTCGTGACCCTCCCAGATCTCCACTAAGGTCCGTGTCGTAATGAATTTATAAGTTTGTACTCTTTTGGACATTAAATTACTCATAATAAAGGTCATACAACTTTTCAGATTTATAAATTTGTACTAATTTAATCCTACCTTAACTTAATTATGACACTCCATATAATACTTTAAAAAAAATACATATATCAAAACCAGTGCTAAAATGAAAAGATACCATTTTTTTCTAATTATATGTGAAAATCACATTTTTCTCCACTCTTACATATCCTATTTTCCCAATCGTTTACACCACCACCGAAATTAATTGACAATCACCGAAACCGCCATACATCGATACAAATCTCAATAAATCAAAACCGCTTTTAACTACCGGTTCCCCGCTTATGTGAGTATTTGCTATTCTTTTGAATTTAAAAATGATCATTAAAAGGTGATCAAATTATTTGGTGTTTGATCGCCAAAAAAATTAGTTATACGAATATCAGCCATTGCAACGTGCAGATTCCCGTTTAGTAACATAACAAGCAGGGAAATTTATTCAATATGGTAATTTTGGTTTTTGTTTTCTTGAAAAATAACCTGCTTGAAACATTAAATAACATTAACGGGTAGAACATATACTCCGAATTAATGTTCGTGTTATGTAGATTTTAAACAAACTGAAACAGATTTTGTAGATTTTAAACTAATAATCAAGTATTTGCTTATCCATGATAATGATAACTAAATACATAGGGTGTGTTTAAGCAGAGCTTTTTGAAGATTTAGGAATGGTGAGCGGCGTCGTTGAAATGTTGTGATTTTTAATGTTTGTTTCATAAAGTAGAATTAACTTTTACCTATTTTTCTGAAAGTTTCATTTCCAACGCCTATAAAGAAAGATTTGTGAGCTTTGAAGATTTAAGAATTGCTTTAAACATTATAATTACAAATACAACTATGTTAACAAACGTTTTTATAAAAAATACAGCTACTACTTACAGCCATAACTCACAGCTACTGCTCACTACTACAACTTACTGCTACAGCTCACTGCTACTACTATTTTTATCAAACACACCCATAATCTACTAAGTTTTAATAATTGTAAAATAATAATACTTCACATTGATATTTGCAAGAGTTTAATGTTTATGTATGGAGTTATTTTGCGGTTTTGATAGAGTGAGTTGTATTATATAAATTCATCTAATAACGTAATACGATTATCTGAGCTTGAACTAGAGCTCTAAAAAGAACATTTTTGCGACATATAAATGATAAGTCTTGGTCTAATGACAAAACCCATCTTCATTCAGATTAACGCTATTAACATTTTATATACTTAATCACTTAATTGATCATTCTAACACATCTATATGTGAAATTTAGGAAAAAATTGTTTTTAACAACAAATCATCAGCCTGCCCTTGACTTTGAGGAGTGAGCCCCACAAGCTAAAAGAATTCAGAATCTATGAAAGAAATGGTCGTACTGCAATATTGTAGCTGTTCCAAATTTCACCTGAACCGTCGGTGGTCTCTTTGCAGTGTCGGCAAATCTCGCCAAAATAACTTTAAGGGCTCGTTTGGTTTGTTGCTAAATCACAACCAGATTTGATTTGGTAGATGCTAGTAGAACGACAACGAATATGAAAAAGTGATCATTACGATTGTTTATATTTGGTTGATAAAATATGGAATGAAAACGATAGATATTCAATCGGGTTGATTATTGAAACCCCATGACGTCACATCATAGTGAATATTCCCTTCATCCCCACTTTTTCAAGACAACACGCTTTTGTGGGTTTATTCAGTATTTCGACAGCTTTTAAGCGTTTGAATTTATTAAACTTTATATTTATCTGTTCGCATTTTCGCGTTTATAGTTTTGATATAAACAAAATTATAAAAATAAAAAAATAAAAAACAAAAAATAGGGAGGGTCAATCTAAAATTATAGGGGGGGGGGTTTCAAAATAACCCAACCCTTTGAATTTTGTAGTGGAAAAGGGAGAGGCTCGCGGGAATGGATTTCATATGCACCAAATTGGTGTGTAATGGATATATGACTATGATATACTCATTTCATTCTCAGACCCACTAAACAAACACCATTAATCGGAATGAAATCCATAGATCCATTCCGATAGGTGCATACCAAACACACCCTAAAAACATATAAAATGTGTAATTTGTATTTTAATCGTTGCTCGAAAAATATATACATATATAAATAAGTAAATATTTTTGTTGTTGAGTATTTATTTAGGGGTGGCCTAATGACACACCCTATAAAATACTAACTTTGCACTCCATATAGTACTTTTGTACATTTTTTTTAGGTATATGTAGAGTATATATTTATGTAGTTTTTTTATATGTGTATATATTTAATTGTGTAAAATATATTTATGTATTTTTTTACGTTATGTTTTTTATTATGTATTTGTTATATTTTTTGTGTTATTTTTTATTCATCTAATTTGTTTCCATTTAATTAAACAACAACAATAAACACGTTAAACATTAAAACATTAAACAAGTACAACAAATGCTACTACTACAACGAAATCTACTTCACATGAAGATTATTAATGTCATCTATAAGGTTATAGAGATTCCACTCGATTGACATGCGATCAACGGATTTCTGCCAATTCCAAAGGATGCCCAAATATTTTTATTCTTGCCTTCAACATATTGTTTTGAGACAATAACATCTTGTTTTTGTTTCAAGCATGTTGACCGTGTTATCTTTAGTTTCGCAGTTTGAGCATTGCGTTGAAGAAGAGTCTTGACTAAAGTACTTTTGTTGAAATACATCTTTCCACATAAAGTATCGACACCATAATCTTCTGTTCCTGGCTGTGAGACTTGCTGGTTATGTTGTTGCTTGTTGGTGGTCTGTGAGACTTGCTGGTGTTGTTGCTTGTTGGTGGTATGTGAGACTTGCTTTCTTATAATGTGGTGTTGTTGCTTGTTGGTGGTCTGTGATACTTGCTTTCTTGTTGCTTGTTGGTGGTCTGTGAAACTTGCTTTCTTGTAATGTGGCGTTGTTGCTTGTTGGTGGTCTATGATACTTGCTTTCTTGTGAATCTCGCAGCTTTGAGATCGCTTTCTTGAACTTCGCAGCTTTGAGAATCTTTTATGCACAATCAAAACGCTTACAACATTTGCACAATGAAAACGTTTAAAATTTTGAGTGATGCGCCTTTAGAATATTTCTTTTGTGCTTGTGAATTGTCGCAGCTTGAGAATCTTTCCTAACTTTGAGACGGTTGATGATCATAACCGAAACCGAATGATCGGTAAAGTGAGATAAAATCTCACTGCGAACCTTCAACTGAGCCTCAAAATTTTCTGAGGCAATGATGATAACTGAAATCGAATGGACGGTAATGTGAGATAAAATCTCACTTGAAACCTTCAAATATGAGCCTCAAAATTTTTGAACAAAGTTTTTTTTTTTAAGTTATAAAAGAAAAACTTTAAAAAGAAAATAATTTATAAAAGTTATAAAAACTTTAAAAAGAAAAAGAAAAAAAAGTTAAAAAAAAAAACTTTGTATAAATTATTTTACAAATAAAACTTTGTATAAAAAAGTTATAAAAACTTTAAAAAGAAAAATGGATATAAAAGTTTTACAAATATGTGAAAGTGTAGCAAAATAAGTGAAATAAAAAACATTCTCAGACCACCAGCTAGCTTAGACCACCCAAAACATAGGAGTACATAATTTGATAGCACGGAAATCGAAAAAAACACAAAGTACACAGACCACCAGCTAGCTCAGACCACTAACAAACCACCAACCACCTGCACCACCAAAGAATACAAACACCCCTTGCAAGATCTCCAATGTTAAGACTAAGTTGTACTTTTGCACTAAAATAAGTGCAAAACTAGCAAAATTAGTCTCCAATGTTAAGACTAAAGACCACACTATTTTAGTGCAATGGATAATGAACACACCAAATGCACTAAATATAGTGCATTACTATTCATCGTGACTAAACACTATTCATTCTATTAAAACTTCTTTATTTTTACTAATCCTTTCATATTTAATATAAAACATAAAACTAATTTATACAAAAATATTTTTGTAAGTTTCACATTAATATTATCAAAATGAGTTCAATATTGATATAAAATACATAATTTATTTTTCTTATTTATTGCACTATCATATATTTTATAGATTTTAAAGTACAATTAGTGCAAATATATAGTGTGTACATCAACACATTTTATTTGGTCTGGCAAAGATATTCCAATACGATACCTTTTTGCACCATTTTAGTGTAAAATTTTGCCACAACATCGGAGACGCTTCCAGTGACGTTTGATAAAGACAACCCATTTATTTGTAAGTGTAAATGGTATAAGTTCCTTTAAAATTTAATAATGTCTATAACAGTGACTTTTAATTATCGAGATAGGTACTAATTTACAAATGAAAGTTTGTTTTTCTTCAAAATCATAGGTTTTATCGTGTTGACTTGTCAATCTAAACACGGCCCATTATGTCAAAGGGGATTGGCAGGTGGACACTTTACATTTTTACAACACACTTGGTTAAACCTAATCTTAATTTGTTTGGTTTTGATATCGGGAATTGTTGGCCCTAAAAAGTTATTTATTATTTATGCAATACTTAATAAGGTTTGCTCGGGTTTATTTTTTCATTAATTCTACTTAGCTATGGTGTTTTTATAGATATATAATGTCTGATTATAGATAAATAATAAATCTTGTTTACTTTATATCTGTTAATAAGTGTTTAAGTAAGAGTTTTTATATAAACATGGTTTTTATTTAATCATTATTGATTTAATTAAAAGCTATATTATCATGACTTTTTATTTTAAGGCATACTTCTGAGAGCTAAGTTCGTAACAAATAAGTGGATAGTAGATTAAGTATTTTTCTCATTTAAGTCAATTAAAATAAGATTTTGTTTTGCCTTTCCAAAAGTAAAAATTAAGGTTAAGTTTTTGTTAAGCTATGCTTTTCGAATATGTTCGGATCGAGCAAACAAGTTATTGTCGACTTACTATATTAAGTATTACTACTATATACAATTATTGACCCAAAATTATTGTTCATAACAAATACCCTCCGCCTCAATTTAATCGTCTATATTTCTATTTTTCACGCCTCAAAAGATTGGTCCACTTTCCTTTTTAAGAAAAACTGTAGAATCTAAAGATAATATTCTATTCGCGCATTGAAAATTAAAGCCACCCATTTTTATTAAACTCATGATTTCTCTCTCCGACAATTAAATCGGATTTTATGAGAATATTTTAATTAAAGTAGCTAATAAGTTATTGATTTAAGATCATTCGGCGACAAAGATTGCTTACATATCATGATCAATCTCCACCTTTATTTTTATTCGATATTTAAAAACCCACTTTCATCTTTTTTTTTCAAATATTAATATCTTTCAAACCGTTAATCGTTAAGCGAAAAAAATATATCATTCGACGAAGATTTAATTATCTTTCTATATAGACTTTGATATACTGACAAAAATTTTTTCGTATTTTCACGCTTTTTTAAAGTTTTTTCGCTTTTTTACGCATCGAAATTGCATTAAAAAATCATATATGATAAAACACTAATTTGGATATCACATGTGATATTAGTGTAATATCATATATGATATGTAATATCACATGTGATATTACACTTATATTAGTGTAATATCACATATGATTTAACACTAATATCACATGTGATATTCAACTTAGTGTTTTATCATATATGATTTTTTTTCATGCAAATTTCAAGAATGTAAAAAACGAAAAATATTTAAAAACGGAAAAACGATTTTTTTCTTTTTCCGAAAGTATATCAAAGTCGCCTGCCTATAGAAAGATAATTATACGCTCATCGCGACGATTGTAAATATTTCGCTTAACGATTAACGCTTTAAGAAATATTTAAATTATAAAAAATAGGTAAAATAATAAAATGCTTTAATCGCAACCATTAATTTTTTAAATGAATGATGGAAATGAGTCATTGCAGATGGTAAAAGCTGATATGTAAAATAACTCTCCTCTAAGTTATTAATAAATTAAATGATAAACACCCCTTGAAAGGAGGTTCATTTTGTAACATTTTTGACTTTTTAGGGATTTAACCCTTTAACTATTTGCTAACGACAACATAATTACAAGAGTTATACTAAATTGATCTATGCGTAAATGAAAACAAAAAGTTACTACTCTACCCGTCCTTAATTTATTCTCCAGTTTGGACTTTTTAAAGTCATTTTTTTTCCACTTTAACTTTAAGTATTTTTTTTTTTTTTTTTTTTTTATATAATATTCGATGAAAATTATACTAATGAAAATATATTTAAAATCAATAAATTCATATATTTTGTATCAACTAATATATAACAAGTCAAAAGTAGACATTTAATATATGATAAAAGATCATTTAGGGACAAAACTTTATCTACATATCAAGGGACCAATCCCCACCTTTCATTCATTTTGATCTAATGACTTAGATTAAATCGATTTTTACATCGTAGGGTATTTTAGTCAATATAAAAAGAATTTTTATGTTTCTTTCAATTAAACGTTATCTAATTTTCACACACACAAAGTGTGTGTTTATCTTTATTCTCTCGATTCTTCATCGCTAACCCCATCTTCTTCATCGCTTATTCCTAATTCGCTATCAATTAATCGATTCTTTCATGGATTTGATTCCAAATTCTTCGCTTTCTTCGATCCTTCTTCTTCTATTACTAAATCGATCGCTCCTCTTTGATCCTTCTTCTTCTATAACTCAAGTAGTGATGATGTTTCAGAATCGAATCGCATCCAAGATGTTGTTGTTAGTGATGATGTTTCGCTAAGTATACGGAGGAGATTGTAGCTTATGAACACGGTGATGAATCCGCAAATTTTAAGAGTAAGATGCGCTTAATGTTTGTTTTTATTGTTTTTCCGTTTGAATAACGCTTTAATATGTGAATAAGTTATTTAGTTAGGTTTATATTGAATTAAGCAGCTTTAATTTAGTTTTAGATTGAATTAAGCGCTTTAAGTTAATTTGAAGTCGTTAATAAGCTATTATTTAGCTTTAGATTGATCTAAACTGTTAGTTTTGTGTTACGTAGGAGATGGATAAGGTGTTAATCATTTTAATCTTCCTAATAAGCGATTAGTTATGTTTAAATTCAAATTAAGTCGTTAATTAGTTTTGATGAATTGCATATTAAGCTTTGAATAAGCTATTAGTTTATGCTTTGATTGAATTAAGTAGTTTAAGCTTTTGAACAAGCTATTAGTTATGTTTTGTTAAGCACTTTTTATTTTGCATCACATGTGATATCACATGTGATACCACATTTTACTTGATCGATGTTTTTATTTTGTACTTTTTGTTTTTTCGTAATCAATGCTTTGAAAACTCCCGAATCATTCTCTACTCACTCTAATTTTGATACTCCCGTGGAACGGTTTATTATATTCCTAAAGTTCCGGCCGACGCTTTACTAGCTAAGGGCAATGTTTTTAATTCAGCTTGATGAGTGCATTAGCCAGATATGAAATATGCTTCAAAAGCTGGGTTTGTGGTTAGGAAATCATGTCGAAAAAGGTCGAGGAGTGGTATTGTTAAGCAAAAGTATCTAGTGTGTAATAGGAAGGTTGTCCTAAGGGAATTCATGTAGACACACTAGATTTAGAGAATAGTGACAAGCGTAAGAGAAGTTCGAACCTTCATATCACAAAGTTGCAAAGCACGGTGATGTTTGAGTTGATTCCTGGTTCTTCAAGTATAAGTTGACCGCTTTTGATAGTATACATAACCATGAGCTTGAACATAAAGAATATAAGCATTTGTCAAAGACCGAAGGCGCTAATATATGCCGAGCGCTTGTTTATTGTTAAAGTCGCGAAGCGTGAATATAGGTGCAACGCGAGCTCATCACTTGTCAATCGGGTCCGGGATCGATTTGCTTGTTCATGGTACAACTGCTGACTTTAAGAACTTTTTAGGAGTGTGAATTGTTATATAGGCGATAGTGATGCTCGATGCTTATAGCTAAGATGGAAAATAGATGTAAGCATGTTCCGATTTTTCGCTTGATTACTTGGTTGAGAATGCCGAGCTTCGCAATTTCTCGGGTCGATGAAGTTTCCAAGTACAATTACAAAGAGTTTTGTGACGTTGTCTCTTTTGATGCTACGTGACAGACAAATAAGTAAGTGTTTGAGTGATATATATCATATTTTATTGTATTACTTGTATTTTTTTAACTATTTTTGTTTTTGTTTTTCGTGTACAAAATGATGTTTGTTCCTTTTACAACAATTGATAATCATAGGAAGTGTGTTACGGTTGCTTTGTGCAGTTTGTCAAGAATGAGACTGCAAACTCTTATATTTGGTTGCTCAAAGCATTTATAAAAGCTTTTGGTAAAGCTCCTAGTATCGTTGTCACCGATCGTGACGGGCCATGAGAAAGGCGATTGAACAAGAATTTGTTGGATCGAAACACGATTGTGTATGTGGCATATTACACAAAAGCTTCCTCGAAAGGTATGTTGTGTGCTTTCTTGTATTTCCTTTGTTATATCATATGTGATACTTTATGTGCTTTCTTGTATTTTATTTTTCTTTCTTTGTAGTTTCTAATGATTTATCATATGTGATATTTCATAGTTTTTCATTTTGGTAAATCGTTTGTTATATCATATGTGATATTTTGTTTGCAGATATGCTCAAAGATTTATGATCACACGACTTTAAAAGGAAATTCAATCAAATTGTGTGGAATATGTATATTGGTCCCGATGAGTTCGAGTATCAATGGGGAAGTTATTAGATGAGTTTAATTTGCATAATCATAAGTGTTTAACAAAGATGTTTCGATTCGCCTTGTTGGATTCCCCGCTTTTGTGGACTCTCCTTTGTGTTGTTCGATGAGGACAACTTCTAGGTCCGAGAGTGAGAATTCTTTTTCTCTCATTTTACTAATTCGTTCGACTCTCATGAATTTTATGAATTGTTTTGAGACGGCAATGGAAAAACAGAGGCATATACAAGAGAGGTTAGATCATAAGTCGATTGATTCTGCTCCTACATTTAGAACCTATCTTAAGATTGAACGTCATGCGTCAAAGGTTTATACTGTCCCTTTTCGAATTGGTTCAGTCGAAATATTTGTCGGGACATGGTTTTGCCAAATAGATACCAAAAGTTTGTTCAAGGATCCGAGGTGTCTATTATTAAAGAGAAAAGTTTGTTGATGAAGTAATGGAGAAGAAGAAAGCTAAGAAAAAGAGAAATTTAAGAAAAAGGTGATGATAATTGATAAAATGAAGAAGAAGAGGAGCCGATCAACTTGTTTCACAGAGAAGATGGATCAGTATAAGGTTTGTTAGTTTTGTTAACCAATTTTTTTATGGTCTTTTAAAGCTTTTTTTATTGTTATTTTTATACTTTTATATTTTGATATATCATATGATATATCATATGAGATATCATATGTGATATATCATATATGATATATCAAATGATGTATCACATATGATCTATCATATATGATATTTGACTATGTGTTGTTTTTTTTGCATGGAGGTTTTCATAAACATAGAAGATGGATCGCTTGTTTGTTCCTCGCCGCCTATTTGTTAGAGTTGAATATTGTGTAGACACATTTTTGTGTCTTTAAGAATGCGAATGTTGAAATGATTCCAAATCAATACATCTTGAGGCGCTGGACAAAGAACTTGATACCGCCGTTCGAGGAACAAAAGGAATGTGTATGGTGAGAAGAATGAGATTGTTGAGAATTACGTGTTAATACAAATAAGTCGTAAAAAACGCTTTATTTATATTTTACGATCTTCTAATGTTTTGTCGACAACAAAAGTAAAATCATATTAACGAAACAAATAAAATACGAAATGGTTTGAACTAATAGTTTTATAACACACTTACGTTACATAAAACATCGATTCGTGCTAAACCGCCAAGTTTTATCACACGTTTACCACTCGCGAATGGCCGAATCGTGAAGAAACTTAAAACAGCTCGCATACGTAATGCAATGAAGATCGAGAGTATAGTGTTTCCCAGGTCGTTATGTCCCAATGAAGCTATGCGATGAATCACCAAACGATAAGTGATCGAGATTTGAACTAAAAGGAATTGAATTATTATAACTACGTAAAAGTACATAAACTACAAGGGCTTAAATGCAAATTAAAGAGAATTAAAAGATAAAAATATTAAATAAATGCTATCACTATTTGCAAAATGATGTTTTTGATTTTCTTTATAAAACTAGAATTAAAAACTACGCCGACGACAAAAAGAAAATGTGAAACTTAAACAATATAAATCCTAAAAATATGAAATGACATTTTACAAACCTAATGATAAAAGAAAATTTTAGAAAAAGAAAATTATTTTTAAAACTATTTATCTAATTATTATTAATTAAAAACTATTTTTACTTATTTAATAATAGCCTAAAATACAAGAAAATATGAAATAAAGCTTGAAAAATAAAATTATGACTTGGAAAAATCTAAAATAACAAAATAGAATTTTCAAAACTATTTTTGTATTTTTCTGATTATTTTTCTATTTTCTATGAATTAAAAACTATTTAAAACTACTTAAATTGCTTAAAAATACAAATTTAACTAAGAAAATCTAGAAAATATTTTTTGACTTTTATATTTATCTTAACTTAATAAAATTGAAAAATTATTTTTTGAAACTTTTCTTACTTAATTGTATTAAATGCTAATTAAAAATGCTTAAAAATTGATTTAAATAAAGAAAATAGCAAACCGACTTGGAAAAATCTAAAAATTGAAGATAAGTCTAATTTAATATTTAGAATCTAGGAAAATAGAAAACATGTGGTTGTGTGCAAGAAAATGTAATCGCAATGATAAGTGCTTGAAAATAAAGACTTTGAAATAAGCAATTGAGCACCAAAAGCCACCAACCGACTACAAAAGCTATAATAAGCTACAAGTACCCAAATGCAACTAAAACAACAAGCCTAAACCTCTGAATAGCAATCTACATGATTTGATTGATTTGAGTTACATGTGTAAAACAGCCTGTGTACCAAGTTCGAGCTAAGTACAAGCTTCCCAATAAGCTAAAATTGAAAACCAAGTTATGGAACCTAAACTAGACCTGGGTAAGAACTTCTAAACCAAAGAATGACCTAAGCAAGCTCTTGAGAGCTTTGTGCAAGGATCGCAAGAACCGCACAACACCTGCAGCTTCAAAAGCGTGTCAGACAGGCATATAAGCCCATATTGATAAGCGCTTTTAAGCTTATAAAAATTGACAAAATTCCACAAAATGATAATAAGCAAGTAGACCAGTTGAACTTTTTAAACCACAAGTTTCACTTAATTTGACCCGAGATGAGTCAATGATAAATCATCTCATTGAGCTCAAATGGCTTTTTTGCACTTGACTTTTGAGATGTAATTAAGATGTTGACTTTGGTGAACTTTGAAACCGATTTGAGGACCGATGTTAATGTTAATTGATGAAATGAAGCTAAAGCAAGCTATGTCTATGAATCTTAAACACAAAACAAGTGTTTGATTTTGCAAAATCTCAACAAAGGAAGTAATTAAGACAATGAGATTGGATTTTGACTATTATGGTTTGCAGATGCAATTTTAAGACAGCAATGAGCCAAATAGAGATTAACAAGCCTAAAACTACAAGACTCTACCACTGAATGAACCTCTAAGGCAGTTTAAGCAACAAATCCAAACACACCTTTAACAACTGATTTGCAATAAAAACTGAGCTAAACTCTTAACTAGCTAACATTAATGATCAAACTGATGTTAACTAACTTAAATACCACTTAATAAGCAGAATTGAAACCTTGAAAATAAACTTACAATAGGTCCTTAGCCACAATGGCTTGAAACAGTAACACAATGAACCTCTATCCTATAAAATCAACCCAATAGATTATAAATCACCCCAACCAAAGATCGCTACACCATTATCCATTTCCAAGACCAAATTGGCTCAGTTTGACTTTCTTTGACCAAGAACCAAGATTGCTTAAAACTTAAAAGTAAGCTTATAAAAAGCTATGAGAAGCTTGTATAAGCTTATTGGAACTGAGAAATAAGCTATTTGAAGCTTGGATGTAGGAAATTGAAACTTAAATTTTCAACAGTAAGCACAAGAATATGAAATGTAAACACAACTTGAATTGATAATTGGAAATAGTTTATAATGATAACATAACCTTAGTTTAATACATAAGAACTGATATTACAAATTTCTTACTTAGCTAAAAACATTTTTATAAAAAACGACATTAATGATATTTAAAAACTACAAGACTCCCTTTCTTCTCTTCCTCTTGCTTTCTTTTATACTCCAAACTTCTTCTCTCCTCCCTCTGATTGTTTCCCACCTTTTTCCCTGGCCATTGGATTTCTTGGAGAGATACTGGCCCTTGGATTGATTTTGGCGCCAAAACTTGTATAAGCCAGTGAGGTTGAGTGAAGGGGAGAGATACATTAAATGCAATTTGGAAGGTAGTTGAAGGTGGGGGGACATGGAAGAGTGAAGGTGAGGAGGGGGGATGAGAGGTCTGGTGGTTGCAGGTGTTTGGTGAAGGAGAAGAAAAAATGGCGCGAGTTGGAGTGTTTGACCAGTGGGGTTTGACTGGTAATATTAAAAGGGAAGGTCCAAATTGTTATTGACAGGGGGGTCACCATGGGTTATGACAAGGGTCTAATTGGTTTTGACAAGGCCAAAAGGGTGTAAAGGTTTTTTAATGGCAATGACTTGTTGTGTAATTTCTGAAAATCAAGGGACCAAGGCTGCCAATTTGCAAAGTTGCTCCAAGGGACTAAAAGTGACAAGCTCCAATAGTACAAGGACCAAACTTGACATTTTCAAATTTCCAAGGACCATTTTTGCCAATTTTTAAACTTGAAAGACCAATTTTGTAATTTCTCAAAACTTTTGATATTTTTCACCAAAGGACTAATTTTGACAACTTATGATTTTAAAAGGACCTTGGTGATTTTTCTTTGAAATTATGTGCTCGGGACTATTTCTCGACAACTTTTGAAACTTGGGGACTGAAACGCTAATTATGCAAACTTTGCTCATTTTTCATCCGATTTTGAACATTTTGCATCCGAAACATATAAAATGCAATTTTGGAATATTTTTAGTATTTTGATGCATTTCGAGCATTTTAAACGCGTTTAGCTCAGATTTAATTCAAAAATGATGAGTATTTACACACTCATCAAACACTATAACAAGATTAAGTGATTTTATATTTTAGATACACATGTACAAAAACTAGTGTTTACATATTGGCTTAACAAGTTTAAGTAACTCTATGAGTTAGATACATATGTACAACAACTAGTGTTTACATATTGGGTTAATACATACTTATATTAAGTACACTAAATGGGTAAAAACAAGTATATACTAAAATGGGTAAAAGCAAGTATATACTAAATAGATAAAACTAGCAAATGGTTTTGACCCATAACCCATGGTTTTATATATACCACTTACACAAGTTCAATGTATCCTTAAGGTACATTGTATCTAGATTGAAAACCATGGATCAACCCATAACCCATGACCCATGACCCATAACCCAAAATACCCATGGGCAAAGAAGAGCGGACCACGGATCCCTAGATATGTGCTAGCCGGATCCCAAGTGGAAGGGATCCGTGGGATCCGGGGAAACAGTAGAGAATTTCCTCTATAAATAGAGAGTCATTTCTTCCTTTCTATTCATCCCTTTACACATATACTTTCCCCAAGTATTCTAACCCTATAACCTCAGATCCAAGAGATCTATGTAGCTTTTCTCTTTTGTTTAAGTGTGATCTTGTAGGTTCCTCTTAAAGGAAAGATCACCACATCTTGAAGACGTGCAAGCTCAAGTCCATGAGTTGCCATGCTTCGTCATCATCAAGACAACGAAGGTTCTCTTGTTGATAGTTCTTCCTTTCTTCATAGATGTTGGGTTGAAGGCATTAGTGAAGAATGCCGAAAGTGTCAAGATGAAAGCATTAGTGAAAGATGCTCATCATCCGTGTCAAAGCATTAGTGAAGAATGCTTAAGGTGTCAAGACGAAGGCATTAGTGAAGGGTGCCAAGCATTGTGTCAAAGGAATTAGTGAAGGATGCCAAAGAATCAAATCAAATAGCATTTGGGAAGAATGCTTAGGTCGTATAATCGATGAGGTGCATCGTTATACATATAAGTGGTTATTTATTCACAAGAATGGTGATATCCTTGATGGTGTTGTAACAAGGAGAGATCTCCTTGATAATAGGTGTTGTGTCGTGAAGGGTAGTAGTTCCTCCATAATGGAACTAGGTGCTTAGCCTAGTACCTAATAAAGGGTAGGCGACGCCAGATAGGATTAGTTCTCCTAAGGTGTGAAAGAACCCGGTGGTTAGCCTAGCACCGATAAAGGGTAGGCGACGTTGTGTTAGGTGTGGTTCGCCTTGGTGTGAAAGAACTCGGTATTTAGCTTTGTACCGAAAAAGGTTAAGCGACGCTGGAAGGCTTCTCCATAAGGAGTTGGTGTAGTGTTTACGAACTCTCGAGTAGGTGACTCGGGAGTGGAGTAGGGCAAGGAAGGTGTCCTTGTAGCCGAACCACTATAAATACTTGTGTCGTGGTGATGTGCTTCTTACTTTTATCTTTCATTTACACGCTTATATATCTATCTATCAACGCCCAACATAAACATCCAAATAGATTGACATAAGTCGATCTAAATATTTAAAAGGAAGTTTTAAATTGGTAAAACTATTCAACCCCTTCTAGTTTTCCACAATTGGTACCAGAGCTTCAGAACCAAGTTTCTTAAAGTATATTGTACTTTAAAGACTTGATACGATCCGTATGTTTGAAAACTACAAAGAAGAATTTTTTTTATCATATTTTCTACTAAATCATTTTGTTGGACATTGATAGATGATTCTAACAATATTCCGCTTCTCGAGTAATTTTCATGCTAGAATTTCCTAATCTTCATTCAAAGATGAAGTCAACATTCAAGGAAGGATTCTTAAAGTAATCACAACTTTATTACATCAAGTACAAAGGATTACTTTAAAAGCTCAAGAAGTATTTTGGTCTTATACCAAATCAAGAAGCATAAAGGTATGTGTTGCTTTTCATTAGATAGGATACTTGAGCTCTACTTATTTTCACAAGTACTACTTTGATTATTATAACACTAAGAGCGTTAGAAGTCTCTTTCGTCACTCTTCCACCTTTCTCGTCATAGGAATAATTTTTTAACGCCATCACATCCTTGATATGAGATTCATCAAAAGCCGCCATTCAAAAACAATCGTCATCTAAAACATCCGAACTATTTTTTTTGTAAGCTATTCCATAAGCATACTACAAAAAATATAATGTCAAACAACCTCATTTATGTTCATTGTAGCCTGATCCTCTAGTTGTACTAGCCGGATCCCAAATACAAAGGATCCGGGAACCGTGGAATGTAACTCACCATACGCTTTCAAAAATCACCACCGATCTTTCTCCTCTATTCTCTTAACACAAAACGACCAAGCTAATGCATCCATCCTCATTGGCTTTCATAACCTCAAAGTATTTCTTCCTAGAACACCATTGACCAACCATGCCCAAAGCTACTCAACAAGATCATCATGACACCGTCCACTATCTTACTCACTACTATCATAAAAGGGTCTCACCAAAACTAACCGTGAAATTTTCAAAAGCCTCACAAACGACTTATTCATTTAAGGTCGTGTAGTCAAGGAATGTTTCCTTGAAGATACCGACACTCGCCAAGTTTTCTCGACAATCAACTTTGATTTTCTTCTTGACATTGATGAACAAATTTGTCCGGTTTTCATTTTTGAGTTTTACAAAAGCTTTAGGATCATTAGAAACACCGATAATAGCATCTCAATCGCCTTTATCATCAACACACAAAACTTTACTCTTCCTCTCAACACTTTTGCTCAAATTCTTCGCATTCCTTGTGAAGGAATTTGTATGTACTCAAGATTGGGCAATTAACGCCAAAACCTTGCACTTGATCCTAAGCCTCTTTACAACACTCCTCTCGACAATCCCAAACCATTCGCGATACTATCTTTAAAATTAGGACCGACCAATCCCGCTACGATCGTAATAAAAAGCTAATTCACCGTAATCCCTTTAAAATGGAACTTTTGAAATGCATCCCATGTTTAGAAAATGGGAAGAAATCTTGAGAAAACATCATTAGCCTAGTTGGAAACAAAGATCATCCAAACGCATGCCTTGTGCAAATGATCTATTGTCTTATCCACCAAAGGCCATTTAATCTTGCCTATTACATGGTAAGGAGAATGGTCAGGGTATTCAAAGCTTCCAACATGGTACTCCCATATGGTATGCTCCTAACACGACTTTGTAAGCACGTTAGTGCATTGCAACCATCCCTTATCAACGATGACCATTACCTTCCGATCACGCCATGGTACCCTTACCAAACAACCATCTAAACGGTTCATGGTCAACGGAGAGAAACCCAAGCTCTCTCGACTCCTTGGCCGGAGAAGAAGAAGAAGAAGAAGAAGATAAGGAGGACATCAACCCATATCCAACATTAAATTGGACATTCTTGAATACCACGAACAACTTCCAACCATTCCAAACGAGACCATGGAATACAAACAAATAAGAGGCATGATTCAAAACCTCGCTATAATCTCACTAAGCCAAAAAGAAAGAGGAAGTATTGACGAAAGAGACAATAGGAATGTGTTTTTTTTTGTTTGAATGATTTCTTTTAGCATTGTTGGTTTATGGAATTTTGGATATTGTTTCGTGCTATATGATGGCTTGCTTGTTTCTAATTGCTTGTTTCATAGATTTAATAGTGTACAAAATCGACATCATTTTTTTGGTTCTGTGTTGATTCTCGATCTGCAGATGCCGGATCCCTAGGATTAGCCTAGCGGATCCTTCCTTGAAGGAACCGTGGGATCCGTGACATCGATCAATAATGCAAGATTCAAAGACATCAAAACCGCTTAGATAACATCACATTAGCTTGGCATATGATTTTAGAACCCAACTAAGTCCACGCCAAGGATGAGAAAGGCTTAGACTCACTAAAGGCTTACTTACGATCTTAGCCCGATTCTATCATCACATCTAAAACTCACCATACTTCCGCTTCAACTACTCACAAAATAATTCTCATCTCTCAAAACACTTAGGAAAGCAAGCTAAACAATTTTAGGAAATTGCTTTAGTCTTCTATATCTCAAGGTAAGACAAAATTAGTTTTTCAATTCTTGAAATTTTGAGAATTTTTCTTAATATCACCTCAAGCTAAAACCCGATCACTAGGATCATTTATTATGACTTGTCACCCTCATAACTCTTAGTGTTATCCTTGGACATCCATTGGTAGTCTTCTTGTCCTTCCTTCTTCCATAAAAGCAATCATGTGCACAAACACTTATTACTCATGATCATTCAAGTACCCTCTTCCTAAAACACTTAGGAAAGTCAAACACCCAAAACAAGATAGGCTTTAGCTTCTAGAAACCCCATTTCAAATCATTATAATCGCTGAGAGCCGATCCTAGGAATAGTTTAGACGGATCCTCCAAGGAGGGAACCGGGATCCGGTGACGATATGTCTAACATTGCTAACCCAAACACTCCATCTCATCTTAAATGAGTTCCTAGATCGATGAAACTCGAATTTCACCTTGTGCATGTCTATCATCACACTTCCAAGAACATTAGTGGATTAAGTCTTTATGCAATTACAAAGTTCTTCTCTATAACGCACATTGTCAAGAATTCTTTAAACATATAGTTAGACTACCCTAAGTCAAATTTTCTTGATCAAAACCATGAATAAATACAATTACTTGTTAGGATTAAGGATTTAAGATATCCAACAAAGTTAAGACTTCAAAATTGAGTCTATCCATGATTAAACCAATCTTACAACAAAGATAATCCTTATTTGACAACCGGATCCTCGGTCTTCTACCAGCGGATCCTTAGGGAAAGGGATCCGTGGGATCCAGAATACAGAGAGCATAAACCACCCATGTTTGAATTCAAATCACCTTTAGGTCTCCAACCACCTTTAGCATTCATTGATTATCCTCATAGAACTTATCAAAACCCAAAAGCATGCCTAACCCTTCAAATGGCCAAGAATTTAATTCATATCATCCTTTATAAACCAAACAACCTTAGAGTTAAGTACCACTCTCAAATCACATCTCATAATCAACAACTAAAAGAGTTCTTACTAGCATCATCACTATGACTAAAGCTCCTAGTGCTAACTCATCCACTCAAGAACCACCCAAGAAACTTGCTAGAATCATGCATGAAGTTTCCTCAACCAAATCACCTTCTGGTAAATCCACCAAAACTAGGATCTCTCCCACACTAAGAAAACCAATCAAACTTATTCACAAGAAGAGTGCTTCCACTAGGACTTCATCACTTAAATCTACTAAACCTCCACAACTCAACCTACCTCACTAGTACTTAGAGCCACCAAAAAGTCATTTGAAGATCTTCAACCCACTTCACTTGAACCTCCACTTCAAGACCATGACTATGAGTGCGACCATTGCAAACATGTTGAGAGAATGAAACATGAATTAGATGTATTAATACATGACCTTCAAGCTCAAACCGAGAATGCTTAGAAACCTTTCTCATCCTTGATCTTCAATAAGCTTTTAGTAAAATCTTAAGTTTGAGTAACTTATTAGCATTAATAGCATCTATTTGGCTAGTTCATTCTCTTAGTTTTTAGAGATTTGGTTGTGTATCTCTTTGTTTTATTGAATGAATACTTTTATGCCATGACTATTATGTGTGTTGTGCTTGTTATATTGTACTTTTATCTCATTCCCTCAAGTTGCACTCCTTGACATTTCTTCACCACCAAGAAACCGGAACAGATAGCCGGATCCTTCCTCGATAACTAGACGGATCCCTCCTTGAAGGGAACCGTGGGATCCGTGGTATGTACACAAATTTCTACTAACTTGAGTCTCTTTTGCGGAAATTATGCAATATACTCTTGTTTTTCTAACCTTTACTTTGTAGATTTTCAAAATAACACATGAAGATTTTGACACCATAAAAGCTAGGGGAGCTTTATGTCAAACAATATTGCAAAATCATTTGCAACTTAATCCATTTTTGGATTACACTTCATGTTACCCCATTGCAACTTTGCAATATTCGGGGGGAGCACGTCATTACTGACGAACCATTTGCAAACTTAATTGCAAACACAAGTAGCTTATTTTACATTATGTCCTTGACGCCTTTTTCAAAGGGATGGACTCGCTCAAGGGAGTTAAGCGAGTACCATTCCGCCACTTGCTCTCATTACATCTTTTATAATTTTTCTTATAAAATTGTGTTAGTTTTTCAAACACTTTTGTTACGACAAAAAGGGGAGAAGAAAGTAAAACTACAAATTCAAACATTTACTTAATTTTAGCTTTTCCTTAAAATAATTTTATGTTTTGTCATCAACAAAAGGGGGAGATTGTTAATACAAATAAGCCGTAAAAACGCTTTATTTATATTTTACGATCTTCTAATGTTTTGTCGACAACAAAAGTAAAATCATATTAACGAAACAAATAAAATACGTAAATGGTTTGAACTAATAGTTTTATAACACACTTACGCTTTCACATAAACACTATAACAAGATTAAGTGATTTTATATTTTAGATACACATGTACAACAACTAGTGTTTACATATTGGCTTAACAAGTTTAAGTAACTCTATGAGTTAGATACATATGTACAACAACTAGTGTTTACATATTGGGTTAATACATACTTATATTAAGTACACTAAAATGGGTAAAAACAAGTATATACTAAAATGGGTAAAAGCAAGTATATACTAAATAGATAAAACTAGCAAATGGTTTTGACCCATAACCCATGGTTTTATATATACCACTTACACAAGTTCAATGTATCCTTAAGGTACATTGTATCTAGATTGAAAACCATGGATCAACCCATAAACCATGACCCATAACCCAAAATACCCATGGGCAAAGAGGAGCGGACCACAGATCCCTAGCTTTGTGCTAGCCGGATCCCAAGTGGAAGGGATCCGTGGGATCCGGGGAAATAGTAGAGAATTTCCTCTATAAATAGAGAGCCATTTCTTCCTTTTTATTCATCCCTTTACACATATACTTTCCCAAGTATTCTAACCTCTAACCTCGATCCAAGAGATCTATGTAGCTTTTCTCTTTGTTTATGTGTGATCTTGTAGGTTCCTCTTAAAGGAAAGATCACCACATCTTGAAGACGCAAGCTCAAGTCCATGAGTTGCCATGTCGTCATCAAGACAACGAAGGTTCTCTTGTTGATAGTTCTTCCTTTCTTCATAGATGTTGGGTTGAAGGCATTAGTGAAGAATGCCGAAAGTGTCAAGATGAAAGCATTAGTGAAAGATGCTCATCATCCGCGTCAAAGCATTAGTGAAGAATGCTTAAGGTGTCAAGACGAAGGCATTAGTGAAGGGTGCCAAGCGTTGTGTCAAAGGCATTAGTGAAGGATGCCTAAGAATCAAATCAAATAGCATTTGGGAAGAATGCTTAGGTCGTATAATCGATGAGGTGCATCGTTATACATATAAGTGGTTATTTATTCACAAAGGATGGTGATATCCTTGATGGTGTTGTAACAAGGAGTAGATCTCCTTGATAATAGGTGTTGTGTCGTGAAGGGTAGTAGTTCCTCCATAATGAAACTAGGTGCTTAGCCTAGTACCCAATAAAGGGTAGGCGACGTTGTGTTTGGTGTGGTTCGCCTTGGTGTGAAAGAACTCGGTATTTAGCTTTGTACCGAAAAGGTTAGCGACGCCAGAAGGCTTCTCCGCCATAAGGAGTTGGTGTAGTGTTTACGAACCTCGAGTAGGTGACTCGGGAGTGGAGTAGGCAAGGAAGGTGTCCTTGTAGCCGAACCACTATAAATACTTGTGTCGTGGTGATGTGCTTCTTACTCTTTATCTTTCATTTACACGCTTATATATCTATCTATCAACGTCCAACATAAACATCCAAATAGATTGACATAAGTCGATCTAAATATTTAAAAGGAAGTTTTAAATTGGTAAAACTATTCAACCTCCTTCTAGTTTTCCACATTATGCAAACGAGGCTACTTATTGTTGATCACCGTGCATATGTTGAGTAAAGACGAGACAAGGTTAATGCTTTTATTGAGAAGTTGAAGTTGCTAAAGTTAGATGTTGAAGCCGATTGCCCAAATCCTCCATCAAAGGACAAGCTTGATAATCTTGAAGAGCTTGTCGAGTGCCAAAGCCTCCTGTAGTTGTTTGTTAAGAATGTCTGGTCAGAAGCCCAAAGGACGGAAAAGTCGCGATAAAAGGTGGAAAAGAGCAAGCTATTGATGAGAGTTCGCTTAATAGGAATGCATGTTTAGTATGTGGAGCTAAAGATGGCCACAACAAAAGGACTCGTCCAAATAAGTATAGAGTACAAGATGATTTAGTTCAATGGGCTACATGATAAATCTTTTACTTGCTTTTTGTCCAAATAAGAATTTTGTGATTGAAGTACTTTGAATCTTCTTTGATTGTTTACGATTTTGTTTTATGAAATGGATTTTTGATATATATATTTTTATATATATATATATATATATATATATATATATTTTTGGTGTTATGATTTATCTTCTCTTTGTGTTAAGTGAATTATCACATTTGATTTATCTAGTTTGTTTTTCCGTTATATATCATATTTGATATACATACAAAATCACATTTGATTTTTATCATTATATATCATATTTGATATACATACAAAATCATATGTGATACCACCATTAGCACATTTTTGATCGATCTCATATCATATGTTTTCAAATTGTGTTATAAAACGCGGAGTTGGTTAGCAACACCTTTTATCGAATATATCGCTTTGTGTAGCAAAACTTGTACAACAAAGACATATAATCCAAAATCACATCCGCAGATGTGCCGCCAAATTCATTAGATAACCATTTCAGATCTCGATCACTATTCGTCAACATTGTGACATTGTACCATAAGACATAACATATTGTAGCATACGAGATAAGATTGTGACATTGTACCATAAGACATAACATAACGTTTCTAACCATTCTAAATGGCATAAGCTATCCCAAATTTAACTAATCGAAGTAAGTTTGTAAGTGCATCACCATTGTCACTCCACCTTTACCCAAAACGAGTGACTTCCCATCTATTCGCCGCCTCCTATCATCTATCAACCGCCTTCTATCATCTATCAAGTTTTGCCTTCAATCGCACTTGCAACACGGGTTGCCTCCTGCTCCTTCTTCTTCTTTTCTATCCGCTCCTTTATGTAGGTTTGTTTCAATGCTTTGTCAAGATATGCTTCCTTGCAAACGCATGTGCTTCCTCACGATTTCTTCTCTCTATCATTAATTTCATGCTAACATTTTGTTGCATACTTTACTCTCGACTTGATTATTGCCATTGTTTGGCCTTCTTCTTCATTGGGAAGTTCACCTCCCGCTCTTTGTCGCTCACCATTGTACAACTCCATGTGCATCATAACAAAGACCCCGCAATCAATCACATTTTGTTTTGTTGCCCATTTGACTTTTATGATTGTTGTCTTGTTTTCTTTATCTCGCTTCGCTGGGTGGTTGAATGACTCCAAACATCGTGAAAACACTTTTTCTCGCACAAACAAAAGATTCGCTTTACTTACTAGTGGTTTATCATATCCGATATTTCAAACAAAGACTCAATTAACTTGCTAGTGTTTTATCATATATGATATTTAACTACCATATTTTAGTTTCTAATATTTAAAGACAATTATATCATATATGATATTTTATCATATTATAGTTTCTAATATTAGATGCAATTTATGTTCTTTCCATGCCTAGTTTGAGTGACTTACCAAAACATCGCATTCTTTCTTGTATTTGGTGTCATATGTCCGCCTGAGTTGGAGTTGTCAATGATTGTTGAAGTTCCTTTGGCTAGATTGAATACAAATGATAGAAGTGTTCATGAGCAATCATCGGGAAGAAGGCTCTAGAAATTGAAAGAAAATTATATTCATTTTAGCTCAAATAAAAGTCGAATCTCTTCTTCATAATAAGTAAAGTAAGTTGTTACCATTTCTACATGTTGCAATGACATGTCATTTTGGTTGTCTTCAAACTCCCTTGTCATGCAATCAAAGAAAGCTTTATATTGCTTTGCTTCATCTTTCTTCTAAGAACTCTACCATTTGGCTTGTCTGTTGTCAAAATCAACAATATCATATAATCATAACAAACAGATTAGTAATTAGTTTCTAAATGTTTATCTACTTACCAACATTCCAGTGTGGAAGTAATGCTTCATCTTGTTTCCACCATTGGTCACCATTTCTTCATAGTTTAAAAGTGAAGCAAAGTCACAATGACACTAGCTTCTACCTTCAAGTTAGGTGCCGTGTTTGCATGCTTTCCTTATTGTAGGGCTCCTTGATGCTTGGTTCAAGACAAAGTCACTACACAAAATTTAAATTATATACATATTATTATCACAACATTTATTATTTTTGTGTGATTTTTAATAAAAAAATAGCAGACTTACATCGATTTCCATCCATTGAAAATAACGCATCCGTTATCATCACTTCATCCGGTTGTGGTGGTGTGTGGATTACGCTTTTTCGCTCATGTATGGTGATACCAGAAAATGTGATGGTTTTTTGACTCTCTTTGCTAGATGTTGTTCTTCTTGTTTTGATTCTGTTTCAGTCTCAGCCTCCATGTCTCTCACCTTTTTTTCTTTTTTTTCATTCCAGTTTTGATGTTGTTTCAGTCTCAACAACATCTTCTGTTATCATTGGGCTTATACCAAGACTGAAAGATGGTGGCGTGAATGATTTTCTGATATTTCCTCTTGTCGTTTTCTCAGATTGTGGCGACATTGACTTTCTTATTATTCCTCTGGTCATTTTTTCTTTTGACCCTTGAATTTCTTTTGGACTACTCATCTCCGTTGTCCCAAAGAATCTCTTTTGGGTCACTTATCATCTCTGTTGTCCCAAAGAATCTCTTTTGATCACTCTTATCTGCTTTCCCATGTTTTTCATCGCATATTCTTGTTCTCGCTTGACTCACGAGATTATCAAAGTTTTCTTCATTCCAAAATCATCCGTGTTGCTACTCTCAACTTATAACCCGGTGCTACCTCCACGCTTGGTGTTCCAACTTCCTTTGTGTTTCAATCGGGTTTTCCTCCGCTACTTGAACTTCGCTTTGTTTATCCTTCTCACTTTCACTCACCTTCATTCAACTTCGCTTGCTTTTCCATCACACTCTCCTTCACTCCGGTATTTCTGCTTTCTCTTTCTTTTCTCGTGTTCTTTTTGTGTTTCAGTTGGAGTTGTTTCTTTGTTTGCAACTTTTTGTTCCTTCTGTACTGGTATTATTTCTGGTATTTTTGGTAGTTCTGGTATTTCATCTTTGCTCTTAACCTCCTTTTCACCTAAATTCTCGCTTTCATCCTCCTGTTCAGTTTCGCTCTCACTTCCAAATATATTATATTCTTCTTCTTCCTCATCCTCACCTTCACTCTCACTTTCATTCTCCTTTTCATTCTCCTTTTCATTTTTGCTCTCACCCTCCTTTTCATTCTCCTTTTCAATTATTAATTTTCCTTCATTTGTTTTTTCTTGATTCTCCTTTTCATTCTCCTTTTCATTTTTGCTCTCACCCTCCTTTTCATTCTCCTTTTCAACTATTAATTTTCCTTCATTTGTTTTTTCTTGATTCTCAGGCTCACTTCCTTCTTTGTTCTCACTATCACTATCACTATTCTCAGCCTCACTTTCTATATCAAAATCGATCTTGTTGAACATTCTCTTGTACTTCTTGCAGAAGGTCAACATCACCTTGTCCCTTTGAATTTCTTCAATCCTCTCTCATTGTTTCAACCAACTCTATTTTTCTTTTGAGATTATCTCAAATTTCTCATCAATTTTTCATAAAACTCCTCAGAAAGTAAATATTTCAGTTTAGTTTCTTATTGTATATGGAAAATCATATATGATTTTTAAAATATCATATATGATATCACATATGATAATATCACATATGATATTAGTGTAATATCACATATGATATTACATATCATATATGATTTAACACTAATATCAAATGTGATATTCATCTTTGTTTTATCATATATGATATTGTTGCAAGCACACCGAATGTTAGCCCGTCAAGGCTTAGTCTCGGCATAGCCTTCGCTAAAGCCGAGTCAGGCTGAGGCTTAGCGCGAGCATAGCCTTCGGCTAAAGCCAAGGCTATGCTTGCGCCTAAGCTTAAGGTTTTGTTTTCTCGTTAACTCTTTTAAACATTCTTTTTAATAATAAGTAAAATATATCATAACATACTTTTTATAACAACATTTTATAAATGAATTCAATAATATTACCTCTTTTTCCATCGGCTTTCCGGGAGGCATCGGTTCATAGTATATGTCTCGCTCCTTGTACAAATTCAGCCGGTTTGCTCCTCATCGATCATACTCTCCGTGATGCTCTAACGTCCCCAAGCAACCGCCTCTCATTTCCATGTTTATTCTTTTCCTCATTGTTGGAGTGTTCCAACTTCGATGGTCAAGGTGACGCATAACTTGGAACCTCGTAGTTTGTTGAGTCCAAGTATAGCGACTTTTTATACACAAAATACAATTAAAATTTTGTTAGATAATTTTTATATGAGTGAATCATAGTTGATAAGTTTAATGGAAAATAACTTACACATAAGAATGTTATAGGACCATAATAGAAGTTGGTACCCGACTTGACTTGCGGCCCGCTTTAGCTTCATCGATTTCCAAGCATTCCATTATGTAGGTGCACCAATCGATATCGAGATATCATCATCTTCTTTCACGTGCTCGAGGATTTTTGGGCACTCTTCCCGCACTCTCCAAAGTGCCCATGGTGCTTGCAAACAAAGTTAAGAAATTCATCTTGAACATGAAATCGCTTCATTGAGCTTGATATCTCGAATGCTACAAGCAGTGGTGTAATTCGTCCAAGATGAGCGATCGTTCTTCCCACTCTCTAACAAAATCGTCATCATCAAATCTTTCTTCCGGATCTTCCAAATTTTCTTGTCCCCATCGGCACACCAAGCATATCATGAATTTTTGCCTTGTTACCTTTATTGAACCTTTTGTAATCTCAATTCCATGCTAGGTGGATGGAACTTATCAATTACATGATACACCAATGCGTATGGAAGTTCAACAATAGGGAAGTTTATGAACCTCTCAAATCCCATCTCTTTCAAGCACTTCTTTCGCTCATTTGATAAACCAATCATTGCTTCATAGAGAGGTTTCGGTGATGACCTTGTTGTACATGTTGGGTAATTTTTTGTTTTTGCTTTGTCCTTTTTCACCTTAAGCTTCTTTTTATCTTCCTTATCTTCAACCACCTTCTGAACAACTACTTCCTTCTTTCTCTTTTTGGTTTCTTTTACAACCAATTGTCGATCATTCTCTTCTTCGATTTCTCTTCAATCTCTTCCACTTCCTCTTCGCCTCTTCCACTTCCTCTTCGCCTCTTCCACTTCGCCTCTTCTACCGCCTCAAGATCCTCATCATCACTTTTATCAAGATCTTTTCCTCTTCAATTCTCCTAGCATCACCTCTAGTAAATCTTTTCGGAGTACTTTGCTTTTCTGATGCTTTTCTTTTCTATGCACGTTTCTTTGCTGAAGTGTCTTTTTTTCTTGATTTTTAGTTTTTCCTTATCTCCTTCATTCTTCTTTTTCTTTTCTAGCTCTGCTCTACTCTTCTTAGCATTTCTATGCATTTCATTCAGTCTTTGAGCTACTGTTTTTGATTTATCTGCAAAACAAATTTATATTATATCATTTGTGATTTAGTAATTGAAATATTCTCAGTACATAACGTGTTTCATTAATAACATGATATGTACCTTTAGCAGGGCTTTTCTCTTCAGCAGTTGTTTTTAATAGTGGCAATTTAGAGATTAGATGCCCAACATCATCTTCTCCGTCATCATTTTCTTTATCTCCTACATCATCAACAATGAACAATTAATTAATATCCTGACAGTTTTACTCAAAGGATTAGGTGCAGGCATATCTTTTTTTTGCAAATTTAGAGGCTACGCCTGTATATTACCAAAATTCTTTATAATATCATATATGATATTCAACATAATTTTTTTTAGCTACTGAATAATTGTTCATTTTTGTCAAATTCTTAGCATAGCCTTCAAAGCCAAGGCTATGCCTGCTAAGCTTCTTTGTCAAGCCTTTGCTTATCTCGCACCCTAGTCAATTCACAAAGTTGAATACATCTTTTATTATATCATATGTGATATTTAACATAAAATTTTGGTAGATACAAAATATGTTACAAACATGTATTTGTGTTCGAAATGTTGAATGCTATGCCCGTGGCTAAGCAAATGTTAATGATTTGAAGTTTTTTCAAAGGCTATGCCTCAGATCTAAGCCAAATCCTTTGTTTCTAACGAAATTTTTAAGTTATCACATATTTAAAAGGCTATTTTAAAAGCAAATGTTTGTTATATCATATCCGATATAGAACAAAAACATGATTTAAAAGCTTATTTTAAGTTATCATATATCCCCACAAAGCATTTTGTGCATCAACACGCTAATTTGTTTGTTAAATGCTAAAGCATCTTATGCGGCTTAGCAAAAGGCTTAGCCATAAGATGCCTTCATGGCCAAAGGCATGTTCTATAGTAGCTGCCAAAGGTTTAGCCTTATAAGATGCTTTAGCATTTTGACAAAGGCACCTTCCGCGGTTGAGCCAAAGGCTTAGCCGCATAAGATGCCTTTGGCGAAGCCAAAGGCATGTTCTGTAGCTAAGCCAAAGGTTTAGCCTTATAAGATGCTTTAGCATTTTGACAAAGGCACCTTCCGCGGTTGAGCCAAAGGATTAGCCGCATAAGATGCCTTTGGCGAAGCCAAAGGCATCTTATGCGGTTAAGCAAAAGGCTTAGCTTTTGTTGATAAGATTCCTTTTCCAAAGCCAAAGGCATGTTCTAAGAGCTGCCAAAGGTTTAGCCTTATAAGATGCTTTAGCATTTTGACAAAGGCACCTTCCGTGGTCGAGCCAAAGGATTAGCCGATAAGATGCCTTTGGCGATGCCAAAGGCATCTTATGCGGCTAATCCTTTTACTTAGCTGCTTTGTTGAATCCTTTGCATTCGCCAAAGCTTCCACAATGAGCCAAAGGTTTAGCCAAGATAAGATGCCTTTGGCAAAGTTAATGTCGAGCGTTTTATGCGGCTAAGCCTTCTCGCTTAGCCGCATAAGACGCCTTCGATAAACACTTCTAATCTTGCAAACCTAGCTTCTAAACTATTAAAACCTAACTCCTAATCATAACAAAAAATCTATAAACAGTTCTAATCTTGCAAACCTAGCTTCTAAACTGTTAAAACCTAACTTCTATTTGCACATTTCTTCATCATAATCGCTATAAACAGTTAAAAACATCATATAATCATAAATAACAGTTGTAGATATTGAAATAGTTGTTTAGAGTGTAAGATTATACCTGAAACCGGTTTTTTGGCCGGTTTTTTGACCGGTTTTTTGGCCGGTTGTTTGCTTGTGCTTCGTTTTTTCCTTAGTTCCTTTAATGTGATTGTTTCAGTGTCGGTATCTTCCATTTTCTCCGCTGATTTTGATAGTTTTGATGTTTTTGGGTTGGTTTTGATCGGTGAAAATGTGTGAGTAGTGTGTTTTTTAGTGTGTGTTTAGGTAGGTGCAAAGAATGTGATAAATGAAGAGTTAGGTGTTTTTACTCTTTGTTGTTAATTGACGATTATACCCTCCGCTTTTATTTTAGTTGATAGTGTGTTTTAATCTCACCATTGATTAAATTTGAATCAATGGTTGGGATGTGTCCTTGGTATGTGAGGAATATTTGGTATGCAAAATAACCTCACTCTTAATATATCGCTTCGAAATTTGCGTGAAGAAAATCATATATGATAAAACACTAAATTGAATATCACATGTGATATTAGTGTTAAATCATATATGATATGTAATATCATATATGATATTACACTAATATCACATGATATTACATATCATATATGATATTACACTAATATCACATGTGATATTCAAATTAGTGTTTTATCATATATGATTTTTAACGCAAAATTCAAGAACGTAAAAACGAAAAACTTAAAAAAAACGTGAAAAATACGAAAAATATTTTTGTCGAAGTATATCAAAGTGCCTATCTATGAAAGATAATTAAACGCTCGCCGAATGATATATTTTTTTTCGCTTAACGATTAACGGCTCGAAAGATATTAATATTTGAAAAAATGATGAAAGTGGTTTTTAAATTGTTACGATTAATCTCATCCATTAAATCAAATAAAATGGATGGTGAGATTGATCCCGGGTATGACAAATAATCTTTCATTCCTCAAACGATCTTAAATCTAAACATATAACGATATAACAAATGTAAAATAAGCCGGATAATTTGGTTAAAATTTTGAATTTGTTACTTTTTACCCTCTAATTATTCATGGGTAACAAGAAACTTGCAATATTATTTAAGCTAAACTTTATACCGGGTATGTATTTATATGCCAGTCGTTTTGTAATACTTTCAATTCATAAGGTAATTAATTACATGTTAATCTTTTATATAATAAAAGAATGGGGCTTTTGCATATATATCCTCTCGAAAATGCAAAATTGCATATATATCCAAAGCATGCATAAAAACCATTGTAAAATGTGCATAAAAAACTTGTACAAAGGATATATATGCAATTATTCACTTTGGGAGGGATATATATGCATTTTTGCCTAAAAGGGATTACATCATTTAGGAGTGTTTTTGCAAAACTCTTCTCATTGAAAAAAAAATTAGACCAATAGGAGAGGTTGATTTTGCCACATAAGCGAAATCAGGCGACGTGATTAGTTAATAAAAGTCAAAATTAAATTGATTTTTTGTCAACCTTTAGTTTATTTGGTGTATAAATTTGGTTGAGAAGAAAAATATATAAAAATATATGTGTCAAATTTGTGAAAACAAAAACTTTAAAAAGAGGGGTAATTAATAAAATTTTAGTAGTTAAATTTTAAAAATTGTATAGAGTTAAGTGTAATATTATAAGTTTATGTTTTTAATAACTTTGTAAATTAAACAAACACTCCTTATATTTTATAATTCTGACTTTATAACTTAAAATACAATATATATGTTGTTTTAAAACTCCAACATATAAATATACATAAGATTATAAATGTCATTTTTTACTATATATGTTTACTAAGGACTCATTTATTTCATATTAAAAGATGACAAATGTGTATACGAATTTGAATATTAAATACGGCTAAATTATTGAAAACGAGAATATAATTATCAAATCAGAAGACGAGCCATCGTAATATGAAGAAAAAACGCGATCATTACTTATAACAACTACTCATGTAACTTTTATTTATTTATATAAGGATATGTAGAAAAACATTTTTTAAAAACTTTAAGGAGTATATTTTAACTTCATCAACGTTTATTATGTGCAACTAAACTCGCATCTTGTGTACGTCATAATATCAATAGTGAAATTTAAATTGGAACATCAACATTTATATCAGCTAAATATAGTTGAATCTTGAGTTATCTAACAAATTTTTTTTTACAAAATTTGATTATACAAAATTCTAATGCATATAATGAATAATGAAAAACTCGTGCATAAGTATATAATTATAGGTAATTACCACATAATATTTAGCATTGATACAAAGTATTTTTTTTTGTCAAAACCCTGTGCGTGCACATGTATTATAACTAGTTTTTTTATATATGAAAATATTACTTAAACGTTTATAACAAGATATTTTCTAACACCCACAGCTAGAAAAACCGTAGCAAGATTACTAAACGTAATTAAAGATTGTTATTGAATATAGTGTTCAATTTAAGCATAATTATGTACTTTAAGTCATCAATAAATAGGTGAACTTCATTAAATAATAACCAAGTTTCAATATTATTTAACTAAAGTTACTTAAAGTTTGTTCTGCTACAAAACCACTCAAATTTAATTATTGTCTCTAAAGTCATTCAAACTTCATTTTACTACATAAATCATTTAAATTTAAATATTGTTATAAGATTATGAAAATTTTGAACATTTATATAATAAAAGGATTAGAAACTTTTAAATTTTGTTATTATAATTTAGTATATAAATTAGTTGGGAGAAGTTAAATTCATAGGGCTAGTTATTATTCAAAGTACAAGTGATTGATACATGTCTAAACACATTAAAGACAACTCTAAAATATAAATTTGTACTAATTTCTTTATAAAGTCACTAAAGTTGGATAATATAAAAATAGAGTGGTTTTGTAGTTGAAATTTTTTGAGTGACTTTGGCCTTTTTTAGATGCTAGCTTTTTTGGGTATGAAGTTTTATTTAAAAATAATTTCCTCCAAAATAAATAGCTCTGCTTAGATATATCAACTTCAAGCTTTTATTTTAAATGTAACTCTAAAATGAAAAGCTTATTCATGAAAGCTTTTAAATATCTCTGAATTGTTAAAACATAAAATAACATAATGTTTTATAATTACATTTAACAACTAATTTATCAAACACTTTTATTGAAAAAAGATCTGACTTTTTAGCTCATGTTAACAGCTTTGTAGCTTATACTTTACAGCTTACAACTAATTTTGCCAAATATACCTTTTAGTGAAACAATTTTGAAACTTGAATGATTTTTGTAGTTGAAATAAAATACGAGTTACTTTAGTGAAACAATGATGAAACTTGATTACTATTTAGTAACATTAGGACTTATATGTAGTTCAAGTGTACCATTTGATAACTGGTTTTAGTTGTTAACGAGTGTAGAAACCCGCGCGATGCAGCGGGATTGGCTTAAAATGACTTACTTTGTAGCGACACTTAAACCTTAGGGACCAATTTTGCCAGTTGCTATAGATAGTTATTAATTCTACGGGACTTACTTAGCAACGACACTTAAACCTCGTGGACTATTTTTGCCAGTTGCTATAGATTGCAATTAATGATAAAGAACTTATTTTGCGGTAGCGCCACTGAACCTCGGTAGTTTTTGCCAATTTGGCAAAGTTTGCATTTAATCGTGGTTGTTATTCTCTCTCTTCCCGATCTTTAGTATATATACTAATATAAGATCAACATAGATCATAAATTTTTAAAGATTAAATAGGTAAATCATGACTATTCATTTTTTTATAAGAAAACCCCACTTTTCACTTATATTTGAAAATAAAATATCTTTAAAGCAGAATCGTCGTGAAAAAATATACAATTGTGGCGAAATTTTTTATCTTTTAGTAGGCGTGTCTTGATATACTTTCCACAAACTTTTTTGAGCTTTATTTTTAGCGTTGGAATTTTCGCTTGAGAAATTAAATGTGATTTTTATTTTAAAATCACGTGTGATTTGTGAAATCACATGTGCTTTGCAAAATTACATGTGATGTTATTTTAAAAATCACATTGATTTCACAAATCGCATATGATTTACATAAATTACATGTGATTTTAAGATAATAAATCAACTATAATTTTACAAATCACATGTGATTTTGCGTACGCTTAACTGGTTTGTGAGATATTTAATTTTTAAAATGAATGATGAGAATTGATTTTTTAGGGATGAGCATGATCGGAATGGTACCGAACCCGTCACCAATTGGTGGTGATTTTTTTTTCCGAGAATGAAAGTGGGTACCGGTATCGTACCGAGAAATTGGTACCTATACGGTTCTTCCCGTTTTTTATTAACCAAAAAGGATTTCAAGAAAATGCAACAAAAAAATAGGATAAAGCATGCATTTTAAAGTAATTTCAAACCACGATATCTCACAAAACGCAACCAACACTTAAATAAATACATCACCAAGATATTCGTAACATATAAACGTTCTAAAACTTATAAAATAGATTCGGGTTTAATTTTTGTGAGCGGTTATGAAGGATTTATAGTTGCCACAATAAGTTTTTCGAACGTTTAGTTTCTTTTCACATTTTTTACATGACTGTTGTTTGACGTGGAACGGGCCAAATGGGTGTTTGGATAAGTTATTTAATTTAAAAATATGACTACTCAATTTTCGGTATTTTCTTCGGTACTTCTCGTTTTGATACCGGTACCATATTAGTGGTACCGATTTTTTTTTGACTCAATTCATGTTACCGGTACCGTACCTTGTACTGAGAGTCGCTATGATTCCAGTTCAATACCGGGATTCAGTTCCAAATGCTCATCCCTAATTTTTTTAATTTGATAAAAAATTGACCTGTTCATTTGATCCATAGAGAATTTTTAATGTATCTTGAATTTTACTCTTTAGTTGCAACCATATGAGTTATACTATTCCAACATATTATTTAATTATTATATATCACAATATGAAGTAGGTTCCTCCAATATCAAATTCGATAATTTGGAACAAGCTAACTCTTATCATTAGTGTCAAAACTTTCATATCTCTTTCCATAAAGAATCGTATCAAACAAGGCATGTAAGTCAACTATCTAGTTCTCCTAATGGTGAATGCCATTGTTCTTGTCCGAGAATCCTATGTTGTGTTATTCTCCTCGTCGAGGATAATTGTTTCAAACTGTTCTCCGAGAGTCCGAGACATCCATGAACCTCAACAATATAGAAACTAATGCCAAAATATGTATATTTAGTAGAATCTATACTACATTATAAATTATTTGGGACATTCATAAAAAGGAAGACTTAAAAAATTAAGATTTAACACTTGCTAATAATGGCAAATTTTAATAAATACTTCTATAATAGCATTTTTAAAGCACTTTTTTAGACATGTTTTAAAAAAAAATTAATAAAAAAATACAAAGTAATTTAATATAAGAAAAAAATGTCCATAACAATAAATACCTAATAAATGTTATTTTTAAAACACCCTTAATATGAAAAATACTTGTTATTATACATATTGTACAAATTAATAAAACACACAAATCTTCATGCAATTTATATGTAAACAGTTTATAGTACATATGGTTTTAAAAAGCAGACAGGCTAATGAGGTTCAACCGGGGCCGAGTCAACACCGGTTCGGCTAAATTTAAAAAGTCGTCAAAACGATATTATAAACTTTAATTGTATGGCGCTGAATATTTTAATTGAATGGCACCACCACATTCTGCTACGGATCTGCAGTAGAATTGCTAAAATTCCCTATATTTTGTCTCGTGAGATCGATTTAATTTTCCAACAACAATAATTTAAGACATGGTTCCCTTGTCACTGTTGGAACATTGTTACACCAATATACAATTATGGGCATATCATTAATCTAATTTTAATAAAAAATAATCAAACACCATTAAGATATATACTATATTAAATAGGTTATGTAGTTGGTTAGTCATAATGTACAATGTTTTTAGCTTAAATTGTTCTAATCATTTATGACAAAGAGTACTATAACTTTGATATAAAACGTAATTCGTGAGTGTTTAATTGCCTGAAACCCTCTAAAGTCTCTTTCTACATGGCTAAACAAACAAACACAATGCATAAATTAACTTTAACGTAACCATCATTAATTTAAATATATCATAACTACAAATTTAAGTTCTTCCAAAACAATAAATATTTGTATATACAAATTAATTAATCATAGTTTATTTCCAATGAATAAAAAATGTAAACAACTGGAGGATAGGATAAATCGGTAGTTGGAGTGTCTACTGTTAAATAATATAAATTTCAGAAAACCATATACTACTATACAAATATATCACTTATAATATAAAGTTTTATTATGTAATATAAAAGAACCCCAACGGGCCATTTCACCCCACCATAATTTCTATAAAGAGTAAATTATATAAATGGTCCTTTTGGTTTTACGAAAATTGTATCTACCGAGTTTAAAGTTGTACTCTTGGTCCTTAAATTTGCAAAAAATAACACACATAGTCTTTGCGTCTAAGGGACGTTAAAATTGACCGTTAAATCAACTCATGTACAAGTCATATAAGGGCAATATAGTTAATTTTTTACTCACTATTTTTTCAACCTTCATTTTTTTGTTGACTTTTTAATTTCTTTCTATTCAAGTTAATAAATGTTGAAGAGCATCAATATTAACACAAAATCATAATATAAACATGTGTATTAAAATAAATTGTGTTTACCAAAAATCACATTACAACCAGAAGGTCAAGTGTCTGCCTTTCAAAAAAACAATGAAACCAACATTTAAGCTCTTCGGAAAACAATCAAAACTAGGACATGAGAAAATAACTGATAATTTTAGATCTTGGCTTTTCCTTATTCTCTTTGAAAAGAGCCAGAAGTTAAACACTATGTGAAAAACTAGAAGGGGGGGTTGAATAGTTTTACCGATTTTACTTTAGCTTCAAAAAACTTTTAGATTCGTTAATATGTGAGATCTTGTGGATGTAGAGAAAGTATAGATCTAATGATAAAGCAAGTAAATAAAGTAAAGCGAAGGAAAGAAAAGACACAACTCGATGTATAGTGGTTTGGCCACAAGACACCTTCCTCGCCTCGCTTCCACTCACCGAGTCACCTACTCGAGAGTTCAAGCACCATGTCAACAAACTCCTTCACTTGCGGAGAAGCCTTCACAACGTTGCTTACACTTTTTCCAGGTACAAAGCTAAATACCAAGTCCCGTAGTACGGTGGACCAAACCAACACGACTATTACACAACAAATATGTGAAATATCAAATACAAGATCTTCGCTCTGAAATCTTGCGGAGTGACAAATCAATCAAGGACCCTTGCTTGGATGACTTGTAGAATGCTCGTGATCTCGCCTTTAGAAGGACCTATATGAGGATCACAAATAGAAAGAAAGAAGAACAACTCTAGATCACGTGATCTATATGTTGGAAGAGAATGAGACCGTATGAGAGATTTAGTAAGAAGAGGGTGAGTTAGAATGAAGAAATGGCTCTATTTATAGGCAAAATTCTTCACCGTTCCCGGATCCCACAGATCCTTCCACTGGGATCCGTCTAGTGTAAACCTAGGGATCCGTGGAACGCCCTCTTGCCCATGGGTTTTTGGTTATGGGTCATGGGTTATGGGTTGGTCCATGGGTTTTCTTTAGATTCAATGTATCTAAGTATACATTGTATCTAGTCTTCGGTACGGGTTAAGATCCATGGGTTATGGTTTTACCCATCCTAATAAACTATTACAACAAATGCTTAATTACTACATTTTTGTATTTAAATGGTTATATGTAAATGCTTTACAAAATTAACATGTATCCTTAAAGTTATATTTTAAGATAACATTATATTTGTTATCAATAAAACACAAAGAGATCGCAAAATATTAATAAACGCTTTTACGGTTTATTTGTATTAACAATCTCCCTTTTGTTGATGACAAAACATAATGTTATGATGAGTAAAACTTAATAATAGATGTAAGTTTTGAAAGCCCCTAAGTTTTACTTCTTCTCCCTTTTTGTCGAAACAAAAGTTAACCCTTGGAAGAAATAAACATAAAAGGAAAAAAATAGTCCACGAATCGCTAACTCCCTCGACGGTAGCTCCCTTGTTTGGGGCGTCAAGTGAAGAAAAATAAAGATCCTACAAAAGAAAGGTTAGTAACATGCTTATATGATCTTGTGATTGACGAGAATGAAGATTGGGAGCCAAGGTATGTAAACAAGGCCTTGTAATAAAACAACAAATTGTAATGGTATTTATGCCACTTACAAGCATGTAAAATAAGAACAAGACATGTTCTTGAAAATGACTCAAATGAGAAAGTACTAAAATAGAAAATAGTAGTAATGATTCCGTCCATGCTTGCATAAGGTTTATGGATGGAGGTTTTGATGAGTGATGGTATTGATGCGATCAAGTATGAGGTCGAGTATGAATCGATTTCTTCCTAACTTCTATTGCAATTTCCCAGTGGATTGGCAATATTCACAATGTAGGTGATGTGGTAATGAGTGCATAAATTTTCCGGGTTGTTTTGATTTGAGTTATGTAGAAGATGTGGTGGAAAAATAAGAAAATATGGATCAACATCCGGAATGTTTGTAAATGGTGGTGGAGAAGAACCTAGATGTTCTTGTAATGTGATGGGAGCTAATGGTGGTGATGTTTCAAGATCGGATACTAATCCGTGCGAATATCCTAGAGTTTGATTGTGGTATTTTGGATGGTGGTAGTACAAAGGTTTGGGTATCATGAAGATGATTGTTTGTGCTAGATGATTCTCCTAAAGGGTTTTTGGATGACATGATGTAGTGTGTTTGTGAGAAGGAGATGGATTATGCAAGCATTTTGGGAGTTCTATATATAGAAAAACAAAGCATTGTAATGAATGCTTGACCCAAAATGTGGATTAAAATCTAATGATTAGATATGAATTCAAGGCATGTGATCATGAGAACACAAGCATTAAAGAACATACTCCCAAAATGAAACAAATGTGGATTTTCATCCAAAGTGAAAAAGTAGAAGTTGAAAACACTTTTTCACGGATCCCACGGATCCTTCCTCGAGGGATCCGATCAGGCATGAATTTGGGATCCATGGGTCCAGTGATTCATGCGACACAAAATTTTCTTTTGGAAACATTTTGCCTAGTGTGTGCTTATATGGAAACTATTCGAGTTGCGGTTATCTCGACTCTACAAAGAAATAAAAATAAACTAGAAGTAGAAATAGTATCCTATTGAGATAACCCGAAAACACATATTTAGTACATAAGTACGTAATTTAGTGTTATCAATGCTCCTAATTCATTGTTGCTTAAATGAATGTACCCGAAACACATATTAGTTATGTGTCTCCTTTAGCATTCAAAAGACATGAGATGCAATGAAAACGGGTTTTACTTTGTATTAATAATGAAAAGCGATTTGTCCTAGACGTGAGAAATTGCTTTTGTGAAATTGATACGGAAGGTATCATCCTTTTGGAAAACATTTTGAAGAGAGGTTTTCTTTGAAATGTATATGTATAAAAGAAAATAAGAAAGCTATAAGTGAAAAACTTATCTTGGGTTTTGAAAATTCCGTATTGTTTGTGAGTTGTGCGTGAAATAGAGATCCTAGACTCGGAAAGAAGAAGGCTAGTGTTTACATACCTTGTAGAGTCAAATAAGTTACGACGCTTTGTTCCATTCGACCAAGACGAAGACGTAAGTTGAATTGTTCCCGCTTCAACGGTTTGGTGAGGACGCCGCTATGTTGTCTTCGATGCTACCTTCTCAATAGAGATGTTCCCTTTGAACATTGTCTCTTAAGAAGTGATGACGAATCTCTATATGCTTTGCGCGAGAATGCAATACCGGATTCTTGCTTAAGTCGATGGTACCTTTGTTGTCACATAGGATGGCTATGTCGCTTAGATGGATGTCGAGTCGACTAACGCTTGTTTCATCCATAGTGCTTGTTGGCATGCTTTGCCACGGAGACGTGCTCGGCTTCGGTTGTTGAAATTGCTAGATCCGTTTGTTTCTTAGAAAACCAAGATGTTAAACAACATCCCATGAAAGTACATACCCCACTTGTACTTTTTCTATCAACGTAATCACCGCATGGTCGAATCATGCATATACAATTGTTTCTACTCCCGTGCCCTTAGGATACCATAATCCTAATTGTGTTGTACCTTTAATGTATCTAAATATCCTTTTACTACTTATAGGTGTGATGTTTTAGGGTCTTCTTGAAACCTAGCACATAAGCAAACACTCAACATGATATCCGCCTACTTGCGAGGTAGAGAAGACTACCTATCATGCCACGATATTTAGTATTATCTACGGATTCGCCGCCTTCATCTTTTGTGAGTTTGGTGTCGGATGACATTGGTGTCCTAATTGGTTTCACTCTTCTAGACCAAATTTCTTTAATATCTCCTTTATGTATTTAGATTGATTAAAGAAGATACCATCTTCTACTTGTTTAATTTGTAGACCAAGAAAGAAACTAAGTTCTCCCATCATACTCATCTCGAACTCGCCATGCATGATTTTAGAGAAATCATCACACATGTCTTGACAAGTGGATCCGAATATAATATCATCTACATATATTTGCACTATGATTATATGTGACTCTCTTTTCTTAGTAAAAATTGTGTTGTCAACTAACCCCATGGTATAGTTGTGTTTAACTAAAAACGACTTGAGTCTATCATACAAAGCTTTTGGAGCTTGTTTAAGACCGTAAAGGGCTTTCTTTAATTTATACACATGTTTGGGTTTTCAAAATCAATGAAGCCGAGGTTGAGCTACATATACTTCTTCATTAATGAAACCATTTAGAAAAGCGCTTTTGACATCCATTTGATAAAGCTTTAGATCATTAGCACAAGCATACGTAAGAAGTATTCTTATAGACTCTAATCTAGCCACGGGCGTAGGTCTCATCAAAGTCTATTCCTCTGTTGGTTATACCCTTGAGCAACGAGTCTAGCCTTGTTCCTAGACACTACTCCGCTTGCATCTAATTTGTTTTATAAACCATTTGGTTCCTATTATGGTTTGATTACTAAGTGGAGGACAAGTGTCCAAACATCATTAGAAACAAATTGATTTAGTTCTTCTTGCATAGCCATTACCCAACTCTCATCTTTTATGGCTTCTTGTGTATTCTTAGGTTCTAAGGTTGAAATGAAACAAAACAAGCTACTTTGGTTTTGAACTTGAGACCTTAATGTTCGCTCGCTTAGTTTTCCTATGACTTTATCTACGGGTGATCTTTGGACTCTTTAATGTTTATTATTTCATTACTTAGAGGTTCTTCCTCTTCACTTATCTTTTCTTTATTACTATAGCTTCACTTTCTATAATCTCGTCATCGACAAGAGGTGGAGAGGGTTTGGGTGGACTTTCATCAAATTTTATATTTAATGATTCTTCACCTTCATTGTTTCTTTGTTTAATATGACGAAGCTTTGCTATTTGGCGAGTAACCTAAAAGATACCTTCAGTTGATTTAGGATCAAATTTTGTAAGGTAATCTTTAGTGTTAAGAATAAAACATTTACTACCAAAGACTCTAAAGTGATTTAAAGTAGGCTTTTGCCTCAAGTAACTCATATGGAGTTTTTCCTAAGATTGGTCTAATTAAGACTCGATTATGTATGTACGTTGAAGTATCAACGGCATTACACCAAAACTTTTGAGGTATGGATTGTTCATTAAGCATGGTTCGACACATTTCTTGTAGGGTTCTATTCTTTCTTTCTACTACCCCATTCGATTGTGGAGTGCGTGGAGCCGAAGTTGTGAGTAATACCATTAGCGCACAAAAGTCTCGAATTGCACTTCATTATCGAATTCCCTACCATGATCCGTCCTAATAGACACTATGAGACTTCCTAGTTGTCTTTGGATCTTTTGCTTAATATTTCAAAATAATTAAAGGTTTCCGCTTTGTTCTTTAAAAATTTTGTCCATGTATACCTAGAATATTCATCCACTATAACCAAAGTATAGTAGTTGCTCCATAACTTTGGATAGCGGATGGACCGAATAAATCCATATGTAGTAATTCTAGACACCTAGTTGTAGACACCATGTTTTTAGCTTCATGACTAGAATGAGCTTGTTTTCCTACATTACAAGCATCACAAAATGATGTTCATATTTTAACTTAGGTAGATCTCTTACTAGATCTTTGGATGATAGCGATTGAATAAGTCGCATGTTGGCGTGACCCAATCTTTGATGCCATAAGGTCAAGTATCATCCATAGAGGTAAGACATATTTTGTCTTTAGGTTCATTACCAATTTTAATGACATAGACTCCATGTTTCCTAATTCCTCTTCCTATGGTTATGCCATTTTTAAGTATCTTACTACCGGTTTTGGTAAAAATTACATTGCACTTTTTATCACATATTTGTCCTATACTTAAGAGATTAAAGTTTAGGTTTTCTATGTGACACACATCGTTAATGGTTAGAGATTTGTTAGAAATCATACCTTTACCGATGATTCTACTTTTGCTATTTCCAAACACCACATTACCTCCATTTACGGATTCATATGTGGAGAATAGATCCTATTGCCGGTCATGTGCCTCGCACCCGCTTATCCTCGACCCATTCATCGGGGTCTAGGTCGACCTTTAAGCACACCTAAAACAATAATAAACTCAAAGTTTGGTCCCCATTTGTTCATGGGTCCATTAGTGTTAAACATTTCATTCATGTTAGACATGTATGGATAAGATGAGTATGCATTCCATGGAGCAAAGTTTTGAAAATGAAAACCGTTTTGCATGTTTGGATTCCATCCCATTTGATGGTTACTTTTCGGTAAACGTTATTAGGTCTCCTAAATGAATTAGGTTTTGAAAAGATGGAGCTTTGTTTCTTGCAAAAGTAGGATTATATTTTGGAGGTGGTTGTCTAGTGGTGACATGAGTTGGTTTCTTCCTATTAACTATAACAAATTCGGTTCTAGATGAAGAAACTACGTTATTGCTCTTGTTTGCTACATGCAGATCCACGAATCCCTTTCATACACTAGTCGGTTCCCTTTTAGGGATCCGTGGGATCCGCCACAATAGTGGCCGGTTTTTCTAGTTCCATAACAAATTTAGTTTCTTTATTTTCACTAGTTGATCGATCAAGTTGTTGACTACCTAGACCCTTTTGATTGTTACCGGTTTTAACACCATTGAGTATTGTATCTAAAGTGTTCGTACTCATTCTAGCAATTTTAGAATCTAAGTGATCCACTAGTGTTTGAAGTTGAACGCAAAGTTCACATTCACCACTTGCTATTTTACCTTTTTCTAAACGCTTTAGTTTTGCTTTTAATTCTATGACTTCTTTGTCTAAACGTTGATTTTGACTCTTTAAAGCTTGTTTTGTTAATTAGTTTTAAGCTAATATTGCATAGTTTGTCATATTCATTATGCAATGAGTCGTCATCAGCGATGAACTACTATAGTATTCGTGACATACCTCGTCATTTGCCATGAGACAAATTTCTTCATCCTCCTCGTCACTCATTCCCCATGTGCCGCTCACGAACGCCTTTTGATCATCCTGCTGGGACACTTACTAATAAAGTGGTTTGGGTCCCCACATTTAAAGCAAGTACGATCATCCTTTGGCTTCGTCCTCTTTGCTTTTCCGAAAGTTTTCTTATCGCCATACGGTTGTTTGACGATCTTCCTTTCTTCTAAAGAACTTTTTAAGTCCCTTATCGCCATAGCGCACTTTTCGTCATTACTACTCAAGAGGAGTTCTCTCATCGTCAAGCCTTTTGGCTTTAAGGGCAAGAGATTTGTGTTTCTTTCACCTTCGAGGCTTGAATCTTTAGCAGGACAAGCTCATAGACTTTTAGGTTGCCTATGAGTTCATCGAGGTGAGGATTGTCAAATCTTTGACTCTTCGATCGCCGCCACCTTAGATCTCCACTCGATGGAAGTGCCCTTAGATATCTCCTAACATGGTTACGGCTAGAAAAAGATTCATCAAGTGCTTGTAAAGATGTAATAATAGTATTAAAGTTAGCAAATGAATGATCTAAAGTTTCCTCATCCGATATTGAAAATTGTTCATATTGTTGAACAAATAAATTAATTTTATTATTTTTAACTTGTTGGTTGCCTTGATGAGTTACAACTAAAGAATTCCAAATTTCTTTAGAGGTTTTAAGCATAGAAATTCTTCGAATTCCTTTTCGGTAAAGCATTATATAAAACCATTTTTGTTTCACTATTTTTAGAAAGCTTTTCTTCATTTCATCGCTTAGTTTATCATGAGGTATATGAACTAAATTTCCTTTATCATCATTTGAGGTAGCCTCAAAATCACCTTCAACAATAATGTACCAAAGATCAATATCTTTAGACTTCATATATGTTTCGAATCTATTTTTCCAATATATAAAACCATTAGTTTCAAGTAGTGGTGGTCGTTGCATAGATTGCCCTTCCTTATAATTTTCGTAACCCATAGTGATCGAAAAGTTTTAAAATACAATTTTATTTTAAAACTTTTATAAACTTAGCTCGATACCAATTGTGGAAAACTAGAAGGGGGGTTGAATAGTTTTGCCGATTTTACTTTAGTTTCAAAAACTTTAGATTCGTTAATATGTGAGATCTTGTGGATGTAGAGAAAGTATAGATCTAATGATAAAGCAAGTAAATAAAGTAAAGCGAAGGAAAGAAAAGACACAACCGATGTATAGTGGTTCGCTACAAGGACACCTTCCTTGCCCTACTCCACCCCCGAGTCACCTACTCGAGAGTTCAAGCACTATGTCAACAAACTCCTTCACTCATGGAGAAGCCTTCACAACGTTGCTTACACTTTTCCCAGACAAAGCTAAATACCGAGTCCGTAGCACGCTGGACCAAACCAACACGACTATTACACAACAAATATGTGAAATATCAAATACAAGATCTTCGCTACGTAAATCTTGCGGAGTGACAAATCAATTAAGGACCCTTTCTTGGATGACTTGTAGAATGCTCGTGATCTCGCCTTAGAGAAGGACCTATATGAGGATCACAAATAGAAAGAAAGAAGAACAACTCTCTAGATCAAGTGATCTATATGTTAGAAGAGAATGAGAGTGTATGAGAGATTTAGTAAGAAGAGGGTGAGTTAGAATGAAGAAATGACTCTCATTTATAGGCAAAATTCTTCACCGTTCCCGGATCCCACGGATCCCTTCCACTTGGAATCCGCTCTAGTGTAAACCTAGGGATCCGTGGGCGCTCCTCTTTGCCCATGGGTTTTTGGTTATGGGTCATCGGTTATGGGTTGGTCCATGGGTTTTCTTTAGATTCAATGTATCTAAGTATACATTGTATCTAGTCTTCGGGTATGGGTTAAGATCCATGGGTTATGGTCCATGGGTTATGGTTTTACCCATCCTAATAAACTATTACAACAAATGCTTAATTACTACATTTTGTATTTAAATGGCTATATGTAAATGCTTTACAAAATTAACATGTATCCTTAAAGTTATACTTAAGATAACATTATATTTGTTATCAACAAAACACAAAGAGATCGCAAAATATTAATAAACGCTTTTACTGGTTTATTTGTATTAACACACTAGAAAATTTCACAACCTTGAACTTGACTCGAGGAATATCTCCCAACATGACCCTTCGCCCAATTCTACCAATCAAAACTTCATCGTTTTCCTCAATGTAGTTCAAGCAACCATCGTTGGGCACAAAGCACCAATCTTTTGTTTTTTTTTTTTGTTTTTTTTAATTTAATTTAATTTTATTATTATTATTATTATTATTATTATTATTATTATTATTATTATTATTATTATTATTATTATTATTATTATCAAACATCACTTTCATTAAACAAACCAGGTGGATTATGAGAATTAGTGGGAGCCTCAAAACAATCTGGCTCCACACCTTTATTATTATTATTATTATTATTATTATTATTATTATTATTATTATTATTATTATTATTATTATTATTATTATTATTATTATTATTATTATTATTATTATTATTATTATTATTATTATTATTATTTTATTTTTTTTTCATTGTTGATAAACCGAACTTTAGTACACTTCTCGATAGCAAAGTTAAGTCATTAGCTTAATACAAATATTCTCGTGGGACAATACCCTTAGCATGAGAAGAGCCAACAAAAGGTTTCTTCCATTCATTACCAAGATGAGATTTCTTGTATGATGTCGTGACGGCGACATGTAGGGTTCAAATGAAGAAAAACGGCTGCAACGGTTGATTGAAGACCCTAACTTTCGATTCTATATACAATCAAGTTTTAAGGGGTCTCGTGGGTGGCGATGTGAGTTTCATGAGCGACCAACAAGCGTGAATCGGTCTCGTAAGAACCTAAATCCGGATTAGAAATCATATTTGGAATTGAATCAAATTTGGAGGGATTTGTGAATTAGGGTTTCGAATTTGGGGGTATTTGTGAATTAGGGTATTAGAGAGAGTATGAAGGATCTGGTTGTTAAGGATAATAAGGGTAGTAATGAGATGTAGAGGATGGTGGTGATAGATGGCGGTGAGCTTAGGTAATGAGGGGTGAATAGAAGAGAGCAAACTACGATAATAAGGGTTGTAAAATAAATATTTTTATGTTTATTTTATAATATGAATTTGTGTTAATATTGATGTTCTTCAATATTTATTAATTGGATAAGAAAGAAATTAAAAAGTCAAAAGAAAAATTGGAGGTTTAAGAAAACGTGAGTAAGAAAAAAAAAACTATATTGCCCTCATGTGACTTGCACATGAGTTGATTTAAGGGTTGGTTTTAACGTCCGTTAAGCCGATGCTAATGGCAACCATAAATATTGTGGTCATCTCTTGCTAAATATGCGTCAAATTAGCTTTCTCTCTCCAAGATTACCCAACCACAAAAAAATAGTAAGACGACCGCAACCACAACAGAAAACATACCCAACTAAAACAAATTAAATAAAGAACAAAAGTTATGGTTGAGTAGCCAACCGAAAGATTGAAAAAGTTGAGGTGAAACTTGGTTGCCTCCGGTTGAGCTAAGGGGGGAAACTCGGCCACCTATTCGGTTGGGGCAACCAACCAAGCAACCAACCTTCCATTAGCGCGTTAGCCATAGACGCAAGAACTGTGGGTGTTACTTTTGCAAAGATAAGGACCAAGAGTGCAACTTTAAATATCAGGGACGATAGATGCAATTTTTCCAAACCACAAAGACCATTTATGTAATTTACTCTTCTATAAACAACTAATAATAGTAATATCTAAGCTTTTTCATTTAATGTAATAAAGTCTCAAACACATCACTAGTCAATCAAATATAAAAAAATCTAGCTTTGTGTTAGTGTTTGTGTTTTTTTGGTTATGGCAGATTCACATGTGAAGTATTGATGGTTGAAAAACAAAAAAAACCTGCAGGAAAAAAACAAGTTAAAAGCATTGGAAACTTTAGCCAACACTTCTTAACTATTTCATAAACTGTTAGTACATGTCTGTGTTTTTGTGTGTGTTTTTGAGTGTGAATTCAGTGTGTGTTTTCAGCATGAATGGATGACCCCACAACCTGAAATGAATATTTAGCTAGATGTCATCTTTTATCTTCCATGCCACTATTTTCTTGCTTCTTCTTAAAGTTTTTCTTCATGCTCAATTAGTCATCATCATAAAAAAACTTTGGTCAATATTGTAAGTGGACTTTTCATGTTTTATGGTTTTTATCTATCATATGTGAGCTGTTATAAGGATGAAGCTTGTGTCTTTATGACATTCTCTTTATGATGGTGACAAATTTGTATAAAATTTAATTGGATTATGATTTTTATGCAAAAAAGATTAAAATTCTGAGATACCCATATTGGATTAAGTTTTGATGTTTTGAAAATTTTGATGATCATATAATAGCTGTCTTTATGACAATTTTCTTGAAATGGTAAGAAATTTGTGTAACATTCCAATTGGGTAGTGTTTATGCAAAAAAGTTTTTTATTCTATACATGTAGGTAAAATCTTGTTTTTTGAGGTTTTCTAAATCTTGCAAGGCAAGATTGCATGTCTTCTAAGGTGTTGATGATCACATTCATCAAGTTATTTGACTGCCAATCAAATTGAAGAATTTTGGGTTATTATGCTTTGTATTTGGTTCAAAGTTTGGGGTTAAATTGAATGAATCTTTATCTGGAGAAAATTGTGTAAAGAAAGTGAAAAAGTGGGAAAAAGTATTGATTCTTTGCCAACAAAAGAATTCTATAGTTTCTTGAAGTTTACTCTGTTGTAAAGGTTGAGGATTTGAAATTGGAATTTTGGTTAAAGAGTGTTTGCCAGCTGCATAATTGTTCTTGGTCATATCATCAAAGTCTTCCTAACTTGAGGTACCTTTCTTTTGTCTGTATTCCAATTAATCCAACTTTGTATTATGTGAGTTAATGTTTTTTGTATTATTAATTTGTCCTGGTCTGTTAATATATGTATATACATATTGATTTGGTTGATACTGAAATAAAAGACCAAAGAAATTTAAGAAACCAATTGAAATGGTGATATGATTTAGCATTTTAATTGTGTTAGGATGTTGTGGTTTTCGTCACTTGTTGCATAATTCGTTTTCGGCTTAGGCTTGTTTTTCTTCATTTAGAAATGCATATAGGAAGAATGCAAAATAGAGGACTATGATAGAATCAAATGGAACCTTGGAATGTCCAAATATTATCAATATAAACACGTGATTTGTGGTCCTAATGCCCCTTAGTCTTTGCAGATGAAATAACGGTGAGTTTGATGGTGTCAGTTTGTTCTGTAAAGGTTTCTTGTTTCATATCTTGTTTTTATGAAACGGTCCACAATTTGATACATTAACCTCGTTAAAGGTGACATTTACTGACAACCTAATGGTTGTAGAGAAATTTGGTCCAATTTAGTATTTACTAATTTCTTATATTTGTCATATTATCTTTGTCAGGTTTAGTGTCGCCTGTTGAAGTCAAAGAACTCTCCTTCACCATGGCAAAGAGATCAAAAGACCTCAAGCGAAACAAAGTATAGATCAAGCTGGTTGTATGTGGGGATTGATGAGCCTTTTGATTTCCGCCATGGTCGAACTCCTAGAAGGCTGCTTTCAGAAAAAAGATGGTGTCCAAAATATTGGTAAGCATCTTGTTTTCTTTTATAACAAAAAGTTTTTTTTTTTTTTTTTTTTGTCCAAAACACTCTTTCATTGGTACAGTTTCTGAAAATTTCTTATAATCATGACCAAAAATCTCTCTTGTTTTATTATTACTGAAAATTCTCGGGTTTTGCAGCTTCTGATCCTACCTCCGTAGTGGATATGCTCAATGGTTCTGAAGAAAGGCATGTAAGCGTTGAGGTATGTTATGTGATATTGTTATAGCTGGCAGTTTCGACCCATGTATTAATGGATTGATTTAGGGTGTGTTTTGTACAAATGGGCCATATAAGAACGTTTGGTTAAAAGGAGAATGGGCGGGTCGAAGTTCAAGGTATACTTTTAATGAATACAGCCTCTCAAAGTTGTTTTAATTCAGAAAATGTAAGAATGTCATTGTAATAATATTATTTTTAAGCATTATTTTTGTATTGGTTGTTAATAATAGAATTGCTAACCACTTAAGGGTGGCCCTAGTGGTAAAAGTGTTTGTGACTATCACTCTAAATGTGTGAGGTCTCAAGTTCGCCAACCTCCGAAAAGGAGGGCTTTACTTGGTTTGAATCATGTGTGGCGTGGGTTCAAACCCAATGGATTAATCGGCAAAAGGTCGAAATCACGGTTACCAAAAAAATAAAATAAATAAATAATAGAATTGCTATTAGCAAAGTATCTTAGTGTATCAACCCAAACCCCTACTAGAAATTGAAGATTCTGTGTGTTTGTGTCTTCGTTTTCTGCTGCTGTTATTGTGTGGTCGGTTATCAATCCTAACAGTTCACACATTTATTCAGGACACCATAGAAAGTGAAACCCCGACAGTTAATGCAGTTAGGACAAGTATGAAAGAACTCATGGAAGAAGAGATGGTTAGTGAGATAGGTTCCGCAAAGCAGGCAGATGGTGATGAAGACAAATATTTAGATTCAGAATGTTGCAGCCAAGTAGAAAATGCTTCAAATGATCATGAAATCTGTATTAATTGTCAAGATTCATCACAAAGAGCCTCACATTATAGCGATCTTGAAGCTCTGATGAAAGAGATCTTAATAATTTATCAGAACTGTGATATCGATGAAGGGCGAAATCATACTTTTTCCATTGTTGAACAAAACTGAGTGCAGCAATCGAAGTGTTCATGCATGAAAAGTCGACTGATGAACATTCCAAAGATTTCATCGACACGCTTCAGATGTTAACATCTAACAAAGAAGTGTTCTTGAAACTTCTTCAAGATCAAAATTCCTTGATTCAAATGTAGACCAAAAGTCAAAGTTAAAGTCTAAATCTGTAGAAAACGAGCCAAACAATCCAAAACCGGAAGTACCTGTAACTCGAAAACACAGAAACTTCTTCAGAAGAAGGAGCAAGGCACATGAAAGTATACCGTTACAGGATCGTCATTTTGAAGCCTAATTCTCCTGATAACCGATTCAAAGTGGAAAATGACGCTCAAAGTGAAAAATTACTTCCCATTTTTCATTTATGGAAATAAAAAACGGTTGAAAATGCAATGGAAAAGAGCATAAACCGCGAATTCATGAAAAGACAGTACTTGAAGGAAATAATGGATGGAGTTCACCAAGCAGAGATCACTTCTATACGGAAAAATTTGCTAGAAAACACGAAAGGGTTTCAAAGTTAAAAGAATCTGAAACGAAACCTAAAGAAAATGAAGATACTGAAGAAAATCTTGGTTCCAGTCGTCATATTTCTAACATATATAGCGAGGCGAAGAAACATTTATCAGAGATGCTAAGCAATGGCGATGAAGATGCAGATTTGATAATTGGGAACGCACCAAAAACATTAGGAAAGATGCTTTGCCTCCTGATAACAATGCTCTTTCTCCTGGTGCTAGTCCTAGTAAAGAGGACGAGCATGATTGCGTGACTTCCGAAATGAGATTTTGTCCTGGTGGGATTTTCATTCAGTCAACAACAGTCAACCAGTTGTGGCTAATGTTGATCTTAAAGAGAAATCAGAAGTTCCTGATGAAACTGGCGTTGATAAATGCATTGAGGTTACTTCGTCTTCTATGATGGAAGATACGAGTGCTGAAGGTATTTGTTGATTATATGATAAAAATTTGGAATAGTAAACAGAACTTCATCATATTGCTATTAATTGAAGGAATTTTGGAGTTAGATTCGCGTCTGAGTGCTCATCTTCATTTGATATATGCAGGAGTCCTAGAGGTCAAAAGACCAGAAAACCAAGAAGTAATGGAAACTTCGGATGCTTTTTGTGAACAATGTAGCTCTCCAGAGAGCATATATGATGAGCATCATGGTGAGATTGTCGAAGTATCTGATGAAGAAAGATCTCCAAGATGCTTCAAATCGGTAATACTCTGCTTCACACTAATGTTAACAGTTCCAAACTTATCTAAAAATCTTATTTATTTATCTGATGGAAATGAATGGAACCAAAACGTGGTAAATTTTAAGTCTGAGCTAAAGTTTATGTTTTCACTGCTAAAAGTGGTTTTAAAACCGATTTTTAAGATTTAGATTGTTTGAAAGTTGCCAAGATCATTTGTAACATTTTAATCTAATGCTTTTACTAGAATCATCGACACTTTTGACTACCGCTTGTAAAACATCTTACGTTTAATTGCCTTTTCTACCATTTAAACATGTTTTCTGCTGATTTGCAGGATCCGTCTGAAGAAAATGAGTTCTGCTCTCCAATGGGGTCTTCACAATATAAAAGATTGAAGAGCCTGAGAGTACTTCCAGCGATAGAAGTGGAAGACCTAGTCCCGTTTCTGTTCTCGAGCCACTATTTTCAGACAATGAAATCAGCCCTGCAAGCAACATCTCTGTACCAGGTGAGCAACTACATTCTGCTACTTTTATGTCAAAAAACTTTCCATTTAAGGAAATCACTGAAGTTTTGGTGAAATTAACTTTAGAGATGGCAATTTCAACCCATATATTTATAAACGGGTCGATTCAGTTTATTTGACTTTTACCTTATTAGCCAACATGCCAATTTCCACCTCTAATCAACCTCATGTAACTTTTCAGTCGAGTATTCGATTCAACCACTCTGCATTCAGTTTGAAGACCAAGAGATAGGTACAAGAAACTGCATGGAAAACGAAGAATCTGCATTTGAATACGTTGAAGCAGTGCTGTTAGCTTCTGATCTAAACTGGGACGACTTCAAAATAGATGGCTTTCATCATCCCAAATACTGGATTCATCTTTATTCGATTAAGTAGAAATCTTTTCAAGTCAACCGTCTTATAACCAAAGACTACTCTTTGATTCAACTAACGAAATTCTCAAAGAGGTATGCGATTGTTACCTTGATTTCTTTTCATTGGTTAGACAGAAAATTCAGCCGGTTCCAAAAGGGGAAAATCTGATAAACGAGGTATGGGAAAGAATAGAGCTACATTCAACAAACAACTATCCTCTTTCTTTGGATCATCTTGTAAAGAAAGATTTAGGAATATCAAGAACATGGATGGATCTACGTTCTGATTCAAGAGAAATGGTGTGTGACATCGACGACTCAATATTTGAAGATATGATGGAGGATACTGTCTTGAGTCTAATCAACGACCGTACTGGTTTTTCTAACTAGATGATATAGTGACCATGTAGAGTTTGGTGTGTCTGAGTGAGTGTGTTTTAGTTTTGATGCGTGTTGATATAGCTTCTTTTGGTTTTTTTACATGATAGTTGTAGACTTGTAGTTACAAAACTATACTATAATAAATGGGATTTCCACCAAATAATGTTTGAAGTTAGTTATATTTCTTGTTAAATTGTTTGTATCTATATACAGGCGGTCTTGAACGTAAAAAGAAATTAGGCCCAGCACGAAAAAAAAAAAAAGTGCCCCTATATTATAGTATCCATAGACCAATAATCCGCTTTCTTTCTTAAATAAATCGACGCTACTTTATCAATGGTTTCGCTCTCTTTCAACCTTTGACGATCTCGACCCATGTATTCATACACCTCATATGTTCCGAGCTACTTTCATGTTGGGCCTAATGCATATAATGGGTATAAAAAATTTAGTCCCTTTAGTGGGTTGGGCCTGGCTGGTTGTCGATGGTGCTACGCCCAAACCGCCCATGTCTATATAATGTATCATTTTGTTAAGTCATTAGTCTGTTATAATACATTGTTGCTTGTATAGTGTTACACACACGTGCGCTTACGTGTGTGTTAGTTCACTCATTTCTTCTTGTATTTTGACACTTTTCTCTAGTATTTATACTTGAACAAACCCGTCAGATAGCATACATACATTTTATTATAAATTTTAAATTCTCGAACAAATATGGGATAAAAGAACCTTGATTCTAAAATCTGCAAGTGCATAAAATATGTGAATGTTCATCTATGTAATCGAACCGTCTGTATCAAACATATTCAATCATCATATTTGACATGCACAAGCTAGGTTTTAGTGAGAGAAAAAGAGAGAGAGAGAGATGAGAGGAACACAATATGCTTAAAATGAGAAAGAGTAAAATGCATAAAATGAACCAACACCCTTTCCCATCAGGAAAGGGTATTTATAGTTTTACAAAGTATAGGGCGTTGCCTAGTTCTAGAACCTACTAAGGCCACGCCCATGGGCTTACTTCATGCACCATGGACTATAAGCTAAAACAAACTATTATAAGCCTATTACATTTAACGACCTATTGCAACGTAACATAACCGACACTTTATGATAAAACGTAATCCCAACAATCTCCCCTAAAGGTTGGTCATCGAGGTCGCTTGACGCCTTTAACTCTTTGGCGTTCTTTGCTTATGATGTCTTTAACTCTTTAATTCTTTGTTCTTTGTTCTTGATGTAGTGATCGATATTGGTTTCTCTTGCCTTTCATCAACGTCTTTGTCACCGGTGTCTTTGTGTCTTGTCCAATATGCTCATACTTCTTGTTGACTTTGGTGCTTCATACATATGTGATCCTCATTCTTTACTTTGATCTTTGTCTCTTAACTTTGTAGATTCTTTGGATTTAATGTAGAATTTTTCCGAACTTTGCTTTTCTTTGATCTTTTAATGAGAACTTTTCTTTGAACTTTTATGGCTTTATGATGTAGGTATGAGCACGTGGATATGGAAAGATGTTGATGATTATGATGATGGTAACGGTCTCTCCCAAGGAACAATCATTGGTAGTTGCAAGGTAGATGTTAGTAATAAATACCAATCGATCACGGTGAACTTTTCTAAGAGAATTGTCTACTACGATTGTTTTATCGATGATTGTCTTGATTCCATTCACCTTGGTCGAGCACATCACCGTCCGAATCCAATTAAGGACAATTATCAATACTCGGATAAAATCCAAGTAAAGACCCACGTCCTCGGGATTCGATTCGTGAAAGGAATCTCCTTAGCGGGATTTCCAGACTTACATGTTCGGATTATTCGAGTGCTAACAACATAGTGTGAAAACACCATTCGAGTCCTCACACGGATGTTCACGAATCAAGGCCCTCAAGAAGGCTAACACATGTATACCAAGTATACCAACAAGACATGTGAGCATCAAGTATAACAAAGTATAACTCCGATCGTAGACCGTTTGAAACAACCACCGTGAAGGATGACACTGATGTTGATCATATAGCCATAAAATCATTTTGTAAAATCTCTCAAAGTATTTATGAGTATAAAAACATATTTTGTTAATACTATGAGAGTTTTGTCTTTTCTCGAATACTCCCCTTCACATGTGCTCATGAGTTTTAAAGAAAATCGCACATTGAGGTAGAGTCGATAATTTTGAATTGATCAATTTTCAATAGACAGGACCTTTGTGAGACACGTTTACATCACCGGATAAACCACTTAAAATTATTACATGTCCCGTGCAAGTCTAAGGAAACTCTCTCGAGATGGTACATTATACTAAGACAAGTCCTTTGCGAGACACGCTTTACATCACCGGGTTAGACCACTTTGAAATTATTACCCGTCTCAGAACAAGTATTTTCGATTACTAACATTGTTTTCTCGTCAATTCATTGGTTAAGTCCGAGTTACACGCGATATGATACATTCTATTTTGACAAGTCCATCGCGAGACACGCTTACATCACTAGATAAACTAGCTTGAAATTATTACCCATATAAGAACAAGTCATTTCGACATCGGCATATTTTCCGTCAACTTTTGGTTATATCTCGCTTGTACTTTTTGACGTTTCGCACTTATCAACATATTGAGATTCCACACTGGGACCACTAATTATTCTATGGCGATTCAAAATAAAACCCTAGTATCCTAAAACCGGCCTCCTCAATCTCCTTTATTCATGTTCTTGATTCGATCCGCTATAGTGGGTGTCTTATCTTCGTGTTTGTTCATCCTTATTTCGAACTCGTTGTTTGTGAACAAGATTTTAAGGTTTTGGGTTATTATTTTTATGGTTTTATTTTAATCGTCTTGTTTCGTATCATCATTGCACCATTATTGCGGCTTGTTTTGTAATATTCGCACTCCAAACCCTAAACATTTCTAGGGATTATGTCATCTAGCTTCGTGGGTGTTTGATTATGCTTGGTCATTGGTTTGGGTTGTGGGTTTTGCCATTAAAGATAGGGATTCTTCGTGAGTTTCGATTGTGATATTATAAGTGGGTTTATGATTCTTTGGTGGGTTGTGGTTATGACCGATGATATGGGAGAGATACTACATCTTCTTTGTTAAGTTCGTTGGTTAAGAACATTAAACATATTGATGGCAACATGATTAAGTCAAGTAAGCGACTTCAGAAGTCGCTCGCTTTGGTGATCCCGTGGTTTCTAGATCGCCCGGTCGTAAGGTACACTTTTATGAGTATGTGGCCGATGTTGGGGCACATACTCGAGGATCAAGTTACTAAGGATGCTCAACAACATGTGGAGGGTTGAATGCTTATGAATCTCTTATTAACGTGTGAATTCTAAGCCAACAAGTGAAAAGTTGATTCCAAGTATCCCGACGCACATGTGAACTTGGAGACTAACACACGACCGGTACAAAGGTTACATTTGATGTACATGATGTGGGTCATGGTGAAGATTCTGTTATGCCTCAATAAGTATTGTTGGATCGTGGATCTGAACGTTGTTGCTATTGTTGGTATGTCAAGGAAAATTCAGGTTTACAGGAATAATAGTAACTTTTGTATTAATGAACATGTTAATGTTGAGACAAATGTTCCTAAAGATAAAAATGCCAAAGAAACTAGTGTGGTGGTGATAAAAATATACGATGTCGCTAATAATGTTTCCATTTCATATGCAAATGGCATCGTCGAAGCTCAACAATGCAAAGCCAACTTCCATGCTTTGGAAACCGAAAACATATGTGAGAAGCCGAGTTGTCGATTCCTATTAAAATGGTAGAAGAGATTAACAATCGGTTTGGATACACTTTGTATGGGTATTTTTTGGCAAACGACTTGCATTCCGGTTGTAGAGTACTATGTTAAAATGCATGGGCTAAATTCGGGATTAACAAGGTCATGATGAATGCCAAGGGTTTCTTCTTCTTCAAGTTTGATACCCAAAAGGATTAGAAGATGTTCTCAAGAGGACCATCGATAATTGAACATTCCTATAATTCTTAAAAGTGGACGATGAACACAAACCAATTGAAGCAGGATCTTACTCACCTCCGGTTTGGGTTAAACTTCAAGATGTCCCTATGGATGCATTTTCGAGGATCGCCTTAGTCTCATCGTGACAAATCTTGGTAAGCCTATAATGCTTGAATCTTATACTAGTACGATGTGCATGGATTATTGGGTTCAATGTAGTTTTGATCATTGTTTAATAGAGGTTAGAGCAAATGAAATGTTGAAGGAAAGTGTAACTGTGGCTATACCTTTGCTTGATGGTGAGGGTTTACCATTGAAATGGTGCGGTCGAATACTGAGTGGAAACTACCTAGATGTGATACTTGTTAGGCTTTTGGCCACACTATCGACTCTTGATTAAAGAATGTTCCTAAACCAGCCCCTACTATGGAGAAAACAAGTGATGGTTTTATAAAGGTAGGTAAGCGCCAAAGTGGTAAATCGGTGGTGCGAAAGGAGGGGTAAAACCGGGTTTCGTTGGTTCCAAAGGTCAATATAAACCAAAAGAATACTCTAGTTCTTCTTATGTGGCTACTTCTAAGAGTTGAACTACTAAGTCTAAAAATGTTGATGCCAAGGTGGATTCTAATGTAACCAAAAACGGCAAGGAGGTAAGTGGTTCGGCTTCTAATAATTTTGTCAATACCTTTAACAAGTATGATGTTTTATCCAATGATTGTGCTACTGGATTTGAAGAAACTAATGTGAATGATAAGGCCTCAAGCTCTAGCAAGCTTCAGGTGGACATGGGAACGGATACGAACAAGGTTGATTGATGGGTTCCTTCGTGGTTTTAAATTTATAATCAAGAATTACCGGTTAACTAGGAACACATTCGGGCAAGTATACCCTAGTCAAGTTGTAGTATATTATATGGTAAATCAAGGTCGTCCCAAGAGACTTGGTTGCACTTCAAGTGTCGTTTGTTTGTTTAAGCAAGTAACAAGTTGATGGTTATGATTGTCACATATCAAACCAACAAGAAAAGCAATATAAGAACAAGCACGATCAAGGTCGTGGTTATGATTGTCACGGATCAAACCACTAAGAAAAAGCACACAAAGAACATACATGTTTAGACAAATGATCACAAGGATATTAGGATGTTTAGTTTGGAAAACATATTATCAAAGATAGAACCTATAATAATAGTTTAGTGTTTTATAAATCAAATGCGCATAAGCCTCAATCAAGTGGTCATGTCATAAGCCTTATACCAACAACAACAAAGAATCCTTTCGCCTTAGACTTTGATGTTATTAATTTGTAAAGTTCCATTTACTTGAAAGATAATGAGAACACATATTCAAAAGATTCCTTTCGCCTTAATCCAAATTAAACCTTTACTTGTTATGTTTATTAATTCTCTTGCACAATCGTCACAAAGTACAAGACCAAAATCATTTGTCGATTAATGAATTGGAACTAACCATTGTTAAGAATATTTCGACATTAGACTCAACAATGATCAACCAAAACAATAAACAAGAGCAAGTTCCAATTCAACCAAATATGATGTTATCAACATATTCCAAACAAACACTACAATTATCCAAACATCCTTTTATCACAAGTTCTCATATGAAATAAACAAGTATAAAGACAACATTCACAAGACAATAACACATCACAAGAATCACATAATCAACACAACCAAAGAACCAAACATGAATCATAACATTCAATATCATAAAAGTAACAAGGATTTACCCAAAGTAAGATTACATTAGGCAAGGGTGAAGGATTATAGCACTACTTCAAGCCTCCAATCAACTACAACTTCTAACCAAGCATACTTCTGGAAATGGCAGAGGTTTGTGGTCTTTTGGGAGAGATAGGTTGGTGGAAATTCATCCTTAAGGGTGGAGGCAAGAATTACACACACAAAACTAACCAAATATGGTCTTATTTATAGGTAGAAGCCACCCTTAGCCACCAAGTAAGTTTCTCGGGTACAAAGTGTCATAAAGTAGCAGGTTTAGGAGTTATTAGGACCATATGATCGGACTTGGGGCTTAATGGCACTTAAGGATGCATTAAAAATAACTTGGGGAGGTCAGCTTGGAGCAGCCGTTTCGGTTGCGCTCCAACCGATCCGGTTGCGACCTTTTGACAGAAAAGGTCAAAAGCCAAATTTGTATATCTTTCTCTTAGCTTTCCGTAGCCGCGAACAGGGGTCAAACGGAGTCCGTATGCAAAAGTTATGGCCAAAATGGTGAAGGTGTGTCGGGAACAACGAGGCTTCCAATATTTCTTCGATTAAGCTTCTTTTCTTCATTTCTTTCTCGTTTTCCTTCTTGAACTTTATTCTTGAGTCTTTTGACCACTAACTTGATGACTTTATCTTCTCGAATATACTCCACAAGTCTTGCTTTTGTCGGGAATTCTTCATACGTGGAGAAATCTTCATATTTTACTTCTTTTTCCGTCTTTTTCTCCACTTTCCTGTACTTGGCTACAAATGAACTAGCAAACACACTTTTGTACGATTAAGCATCAAAAGCATATGATTATAACCAAATAACATACATAAAAGCATGGATAACGCTATTAAAAACATGCACAATTTGAGCGTTATCAAATTCCCCCACACTTAAACTTTGCTTGCCCTCAAGCAAATCTAAGAAAAGAAAAATCAAACTACATACCTAAATGACGAAACGAAAAGAAAATTAAAAATCAAAATATTTTTGGGGTTTTTTATATTTTTTACTTTTTATCTCTCTTTTTTTTAACAAACAAAAAAAATAAGCGAAAAATGAGCGCAAACTCCCCCACACTTAAGGTTTTGCTTGCCCTCAAGCAAATCTAGAAATTAAGAAAAATAAAACCCACAAGGTGCATAAAATATGATTAGAAAAATGTGATGCAAATCTACCAAGTACAAGTACAAGATAAGATTCATCGTTTTAAGCTTTAAGTGGTGAAAAATCGAGATGTTTGACAATACCACATGGATTCTCTCGCTTGATAACATAGCTAAGCACCTCACGAAAAAGGAACGGATGTATAATTCACTCAACACTCAATTTATTTAGTGATGGATAGTATTAAGGAATAGTACACTCATATTGCTCAGTCATGATCTAAATATTACCATAGGCTTGTACAAGAAACAAAACTCCACCGACGTGGCGTAAGCACCAAGTGTAAACATCTAAAGAGGGCTTTTATTCGGGTTAGGCTTAAGGGTTAACAAGGCTTTTGCTCAAACATTACATACAAGAATATAATAGATCGCTGGCGCGAATTCTTGATTAAGTCAAACAACGGATGGTCACTAGAGTATACCTTGGATCGCTGGCGCGTTATTCGCATAACGGATGGTCACCAAAAATATGCACTAGATCGCTGGCGCGTCATTCGATCCTTCAAGAACCGGATGGTCACTAAAAATATTCACGCACTTCATATTTTCACAAAGCCAAAAGGGAAGAGATAAGGCATGGGAATATTTATGAAATTGGTGTTAAAGAAAAATAAAGTCATGTCTAATACCCATGTTACTAGTTACCGAACAATCCGCAAACCCGAAAATGATTATAGTTACTAACTTCTCTTCACATATCGATCACCAAATATATATATCACGTCTTAGCACATTGGCTAATCGATATCTCAAACATACTTCCTCTTCATAATAATAAGCACCTTGGCTATAATTGTCATCACATATTTTTTTTCATTTGTTTTTCGATGACTTATTCTTTTTTTTTCATACTTTTTTTTCCTACTTTTTTTTCACATACATCACATCTCCCCCACACTTCGTATAAGCATCACCACAAAAATACAAAATATAAAGGTGATCAATCTTCATCTTTGTCGGAATGGCACACACGAATGGCAAAGTGCGGCTAACTCATAATCATAAAAAACAATCCAACATTCCAAGCAACTAGCAACCAACCATTTAGACATTGACAAGGGGTGGCCAAGGTTTAAAGGCGTAAAATATTTTTTGTATTTTCTGGATGCAACAAAAAGAAAGGGATGGCTCAGAGGGTGTACTAAGGGTATCTAGCGCTAAAGATGAGCGCTAACAAATGGGTCCATGTAAGGGTGGTTAACTAACCGATATGGTTAGCTAATATATCATTAGATGTAAAATGGAAGGCCATTTGGTTTTATATCTAAGGTGCCTCTTTATCACACGAATACACTTATATCACACGAATGTGATCTTCATGTGTCCGGTAATGATTTACAAGTACAAGTTCTAGAATAAATAAAATCCCACACACTCATAGCAAAAGATCCAAGCATAAAGATGTATGCTATATATATATATATATATATATATATATATATATATATATATATATATATATATATATATATATATATATATATATGAAATAGGCTCAAATCCTCACAATTTAGTGGAAGGGCTATAATATGTGCTAGCAAATGTCATCGATCCAAGAATGGATTGCAATATTAATCGGGACACATCTCAAGTTTTTCAAAAATTACCGATTTCACCAGTGGATTGATCCAATTATTCTAATATATTAACCTATACGCGTGAAAACAACTAGATCATAAGGGCAAACAAGTTCACAAAGATTTAAAATTGGCCCAAAAATTTGGAATTTAAAAACTAGTTTCGCTCTTCACAATAATATTTTCCCTCACACTTAAGTTAAGCATTGCCTTCAATATGAAAAATAAACTTCAAAGCATGTAAAATAGGGAAAATTGAAATAATAAGAATAAGATAAACGAAACTTCCCGGGCTAAACATCACGATCGACTCCATATGATAAGGTGCTAAGCAAACGCTAGCATAAGCGTATGAGATCAATCGATTTCTCTTTCAACCAAACATGTCCAATCAAGAGTGTAAGGTTCATGATCCAACCAATCCTTCCTCCATGAGCTTATTAAATCGCAAAATAAACTAAACTACAAAATGCGTAAAATTCTAAAACTCACTTTCGAGGCATCACGGTTGCATTTAGCGATGCAACAAGCCTTTAAACCCCTCGGTGGCCGAGTGGACGAGTTATAGTCTCGTGAGGGTTTCCAGTGAACATACCCACAAAGTTCAAAACACTTTTATTTTTAAAAACATGTACTTATTTATTTACAATGTACTAAAAAATGACAAAATTTAAAATCCAAAAACAAAATAAAAGAAATGATACTCTTGCAAAAACAAAATGACATTTAAACTTATTCTATCTAAACACAAACACACAAAAACAAAAACTAAAAACTGATTTTTTTTAACAGATTAGTCCAGCCAAATCGGTTACGGGGTGTAACCGATCAGTTGGAATGAACCAAACTGTGACCAACCTTCCAACCGAATCGGTTACGGCCGATGACCGATCGGTTGGAGGCGATTTTGAAGATTTTTTTTTTTATTATTTTTTTTTGAACCAAGTTTGATTTCAAACCATTTATTGATAAAGTAAAATAAGAACACGAAAGGTTACGAACACAATTAAATAAAACACATAAACACATTTTCACTAGAAGAACACAAAAAAAAAACAAAATACGACACTTAAAACAATAAACGCATAAACAAATAAGATCACGATCACAGAAAAATGACAATCACATAGAAGCAATCAAACACAATTAGTCACATAAAACAAATCAAACAAGATAATCTAAACAACATAGTCTAATTCAAAATTAATACGAAACTAATCTAAACAAGAATAACACAAACAAATAACACAGAGACATGCAAGAGATCACATCACATATAAAACATAAAACACAAGAAACAAGAAACACACAAAATAAAAAAAATTGGGATGAGTCTCCAACCGGATCGGTTACGGTGGTGACCGATCGGTTGGAGTGGTTGGGTGGTCCAACCGTTCGGTCAGAGGCCAACCGATCCGGTTAGATGATTCTCGCCGGTTTTGGTGGTTTTTTCGCAAACATTTTCGAGCACACTTAGAAAGCAATCATTGAAATGAGCATTTTAGAACACATTAAATGAAATCCCAACATCAAAAACTTGATTTTGATGCAAAGATCATTTGAGCAATTATGAGAAATTAGAGATTTTTTAGAAAATGAAAGACAAGCATTCAAGCAATCTTCATTAGCAAACATCAAGAGCAATCAAACAAGAGTAAAGAAACAATCATTCATGAGCAAGAGCAATATATCATTCGAAGAAACTAGCAAACAAGCTATCAATTCAAGCAAACAATTCAATCAAACAAGCAAACACAAGAATACAAACGCAAGTCCCCGGCAGCGGCGCCAAAAACTTGATGGGTTCCTTCGTGGTTTTAAATTTATAATCAAGAATTACCGGTTAACTAGGAACACATTCGGGCAAGTATACCCTAGTCAAGTTGTAGTATATTATATGGTAAATCAAGGTCGTCCCAAGAGACTTGGTTGCACTTCAAGTGTCGTTTGTTTGTTTAAGCAAGTAACAAGTTGATGGTTATGATTGTCACATATCAAACCAACAAGAAAAGCAATATAAGAACAAGCACGTATCAAGGTCGTGGTTATGATTTTCACGGATCAAACCACTAAGAAAAAGCACACAAAGAACATACATGTTTAGACAAATGATCACAATGATATTAGGATGTTTAGTTTGGAAAACATATTATCAAAGATAGAACCTATAATAATAGTTTAGTGTTTTATAAATCAAATGTGCATAAGCCTCCATCAAGTGGTCATGTCATGAGCCTTATACCAACAACAACAAAGAATCCCTTTCGGCCTTAGACTTTGATGTTATTAATTTGTAAAGTTCCATTTACTTGAAAGATAATGAGAACACATATTCAAAAGATTCCTTTCGGCCTTAATCCAAATTAAACCTTTACTTGTTATGTTTATTAATTCTCTTGCACAATCGTCACAAAGTACAAGACCAAAATCATTTGTCGATTAATGAATTGGAACTAACCATTGTTAAGAATATTTCGACATTAGACTCAACAATGATCAACCAAAACAATAAACAAGAACAAGTTCCAATTCAACCAAATATGATGTTATCAACATATTCCAAACAAACACTACAATTATCCAAACATCCTTTTATCACAAGTTCTCATATGAAATAAACAAGTATAAAGACAACATTCACAAGACAAGAACACATCACAAGAATCACATAATCAACACAACCAAAGAACCAAACATGAATCATAACATTCACCATCATAAAAGTAACAAGGATTTACCCAAAGTAAGATTACATTAGGCAAGGATGAAGGATTATAGCACTACTTCAAGCCTCCAATCAACTACAACTTCTAACCAAGCATACTTCTGGAAATAGCAGAGGTTTGTGATCTTTTGGGAGAGATAGGTTGATGGAAATTCGTCCTTAAGGGTGGAGGCAAGAATTACACACACAAAACTAACCAAAAATGGTCTTATTTATAGGTAGAAGCCACCCTTAGCCACCAGGTAATTTTCTTGGGTACAAAGTGTCATAAAGTAGCAGGTTTAGGAGTTATTAGGACCATATGATCGGACTTGGGGCTTAATGGCACTTAAGGATGCATTAAAAATAACTTGGGAGGTCGACTTGAGCGGCTGCTTTGGTTGCGCTCCAACCGATCCGGTTGCGACCTTTGACGTAAAAGGTCAAAAGCCAAATTTGTATATCTTTCTCTTAGCTTTCCGTAGCCGCGAACAGGGGTCAAACGGAGTCCGTATGCAAAAGTTATGGCCAAAATGGTGAAGGTGTGTCGGGAACAACGAGGCTTCCAATATTTCTTCGATTAAGCTTCTTTTCTTCATTTCTTTCTCGTTTTCCTTCTTGAACTTTATTCTTGAGTCTTTTGACCACTAACTTGATGACTTTATATTCTCGAATATACTCCACAAGTCTTGCTTTTGTCGAGAATTCTTCATACGTGGAGAAATCTTCATATTTTACTTCTTTTTCCGTCTTTTTCTCCACTTTCCTGTACTTGGCTACAAATAAACTAGCAAACACACTTTTGTATGATTATGCATCAAAAGCATATGATTATAACCAAATAACATACATAAAAGCACGGATAACACTACTAAAAACATGCACAATTTGAGCGTTATCATTGATGATCCTTTTATGGATGTAGAAACGGATAGTGAAGATGAAGTGTTTGATAACTACGATGATATTACTTATTACATGAATTCAACAAGCACTACGGTTAAGAGTGGTTCTTCAAGTGACTTCAAGGTTCAGACTCACAAAAAGAAGTAGTTAGTTGTTTATGTTTATGGCATGTCATAAACATATCTTCTTATTTTTCTTGTTAGCGTTGTTTTGATGCACGTGTGGTGCATTTGTTTTTTAGCCCTGATCGGGACCAGGTGGGGGATTCACCCTTATCCATTGTACTTCAACCTTTTTTTGGTGTAATATATCTTTACCGCCCCCCCCCCCCCCAAAAAAAAATAGAGATACCACACTAACCAACATATTTTAATCTCATTTCTCCCCATCAAAATAGCATACCAGTGTTGTTTTTGAAAACAATGAGGATTAAAATATGCCTTTTGAGGTGTTTTGAAATCATATAGGAAGAAACGGATCACAAGAGCGTTTAATGAGAACAAAGCTATTTTGTATTAAACAAAAATTCTTGAAAAACTTTTAAAAAAATCTTTGATAAAGTTATAATGAATTTTTGTTTAAGGTTAAGAAGCTTTCACTCCTTATGATAGGATTGTTGCATTGAAGCGTACAACATGGTCATTTCTTTAAAAATCGAGTTATGCACTGTGATGTGTGCATAAACCATAATTTTATCACAAAAAATGGTTTTCTTTTGAAAATACTCTCCATGGAATAATGTTTACTTACTCGAAGGATAGTCTACTTGAGCAGAATACTAAGAAACATTTTGAAAAAATTCGAAAAGGCACTTATGCTCAAGGTTTTAGAAAACACAATCAATCATAATATTAAGCTACTGCGAGTGTTTAAAGTTATTACATACATCGTTCAAATGTTCTAGTCTAGACCAACTAATCTACTTTAAGTCTACTTAACTAATCATTTCAGAATTCCCTACTTGTGACAAGTCATTCATGACGTTGGAAGTTACGAATGTTGAACTTTGTTCTTCCGCCTACATAGCCTTCCAATCTCCTCATCCGACTTCATGACTTAGAACATGCTCAATCCTGCCGATGAAGTTTTGTACATCCCGTGCTTGTGCCGACTTCCATCTCTTCTTCTTTGTGGATACAAATTCGATCTTTTAGACGCACATCCAAGCCTTCTAAACCTTCGTAAGAGTTGCATCACGAACTTGTGTAGTTCTTCATAACCCATGAAGCGTTGATGGTAACATCAATCTTGTAGATAAAACCAAATGCCGCTCACTGTCGTCGAGTGTATTGTGCTTCATTATTGACCCCGTGATATGTAGAAGCGGTTTGTTATGTTCGCTTGTTTCGATAACTCTCAACTCCTAGTTGTAGATCTTCAACTCTTTCTTGTATGATTATACTTCGATGAAGAGCAAGAGAGATGTGACAAAGGCATATTGGACGTGTGTTGAAAAATGCAACAATTTGCCTTTAACTTTGAGAAGATACATGTCTTTGATTTCGCTCAAGTTCGTGTCGGGGTAATCTGCTTCCGAGAATGTATATTCCTTCTCATCTTGCCTTTTCACCACGATCTTTTCCATGTACATATAAGCAAACCTTTCCTCGGCTTCAACGCGTAGTATGAAAACAATCTTGAGTTTACTCATTACTTCTCCTTTTGTATTTGCCACCATCTTGTTCGATAGTATAGTTTGCGCTTTTCGGCCGTGAGAGATCCCAATGTGCATCTTTGTTGTAGGACACTACTTGAGGCACAAATAGGTGTGTTGCCGTTTTTTCAATTGCCGCCAGTGGGTATTCGCAAACAGAATTAAAGTCAAAGAAGTGGCATACTTGTGAGCCATTGTATTCTCAGATTTCATGTATTCTAAATCATCGTTGAAGAAGAACTTGTATGGGATCTTTTATTCCCGGAGTAGAGGTAGAGGCTTGGTGTAATTGGTGTAGTAGGAACACGATGTCAACATTGGACTCGGGATTCAACCAATGAATATTGTTAGACATGGCGCTATGATGTTTTCTAGATGATATTCAAGTTCAACAACATTTATTGAGCCATCTTTGAGAAGGTTAAAAGATGTGTCCTTGACATCCGAGTTCCTTCTTCGTCAACTTTAGAATCTTCATATCCTTTTCGGTTTCTAAGAGAATTCATGTGTGCGACCATGTAGGATCATTTTATGGGTGATTTGGTGAATCGGAGGTCTAGGAAGATAAAAGAACATCTTCATCATGTTAAAGAGATAGAGTAGAGAGAGAGGGAGAATACTAGGTGTTTTATTAGGAAAATGAAGTTTACACAAGAGTCTCACCCTCCTAGGAAAGTCTAGGAGGGTATTTATAGCTAACATATTACATCTATTACAATATGACATATCTAGTCCATGTGTTTCGCTAACTAAGATAGATAATGTAATCCTCGTAAATGTCGCTCCATTTACGTGTTAGGAGCGATTCCAACAATCTTCCCCAATGGGACAACATAAGGTATTACTTACAACATCTCCTACAAGTACTAAAAAAATAAAGAAAGGTCTTCATAAGCTCTTCAAATGCCGAGGATGATGACAGTTTACACTCTTTGTCTTCTTCTTGTACCTCGACTTGAGAACCGCTTTTCTTCACTTGTAGGCAAATGATGTAATATGCATGAATTGGATTAACTTCCCCAAATCATGCTTGCATGTCTTTAGCAGCTTCTCCAGACACTTCGTTTTGGCGAAGTTTCAATCGCCTTCCCAAACCGACAACCGTCTTCAGCAGATTCAAACTTTGATGTAGTAGACATTTCTTCTAACTTTTGAAGTTTTCAAGACGTAGAGAATTTGTAGATGAGCGTAAAATCACACAAGGTAAATCTGTCTTATTGCGAAAAATTGTTCGGGGTAACATGTAAGAAATCAACAAGATCTTCTCACGTATGTAGACTCTTCACACCAAACAAACCATGAAAGACAAAATGAAGCAACTTCTCCACGATTGTTGCGGTCTATCGAATAATAGTTACTTGTGAATATGCAATTACTCGATAAAATGACCATGTGTGAGGCATCATACCATCATATTTAGGTAACTTCACACAAGATAACCCGTGAAAGTTGAGACGATAATCTTTGAATTAAGACGTTTGAACCATAGATCGCCTCATTTCTTCCCTAATTGAAGAAATTCATGAAGGAAACGGGTTTTAAAAAATCAAAGAAACAGAGGCGACCAACACTCTCTTCCCCGATGTTTTCAATGAATCGAATCATACACCACGTATGTTGATGATGAATTGAGACATCGAAACCATGTATGTCCAATTAATCGAATAAGTGTGAAGTACTATAAATATCTTGTGAGAATCAACGCACGATAAAACTTCTCGCTCGTTTATACTCTTCTCATTAACTCTTTACTTGACCCCATTATCATTCGACGGCTCTTTGTAGTGACTCATCGATGGAGAAAACTCAATATGAAGAACTTGAGATCCAAGTAGAATAGCCGAACTTGTGACTTAAGCTTGCACTATTCTCGATGAAGAACCCTTTTCCTTACCGGGTTGATTAACCGGATCGAAAGGGTAAACTAAAGTTTCTCAAATTATCCACAACTTTTTGACACTTGAGCACAACAACGTAACTCCTTTAAAATGATAGCTATGCGTGAGCACAACAACGTAACTCCTTACATCGGTATAACTAGACAACTCAAGTCTTTGTCATTCATAACGGTTAAAGCTCGAACAAGGATCTCAAGAATCATACATCCAACCAACCCCGATATCTTCAGATACTAAGTACACGCACCCGTGATATCCCACTTCAACCTCAAATAAATAATAATGAATTCTCGCCGTAGTCACATCGATGCGGTTAAATGCTCAAACCGGCCTTCGTTAATTGGCTAAAGTGAACTATGATAATGGTTTTCCCGATCTTGTCAAAAAATTGTATCCTTCGTGAAAAATTTACTATCGCATTGCGAACCTCAATGTAACTTTGGTATGTGCTAAAACACATACCATTTCTTCCAAAATAAACCCAAAATAACCGTAAAAGAGCCATTATGCCTAATATTTGTTAGTTTCTTGAGTTTATGCATGTGCAGTACGGATATGACAAAACAGACAAAACAAAGCCAAAACCAAGAAAATCAAGCACGAGAATGAGAAGAGAGCAAAAGTCGATGCCGGATGCGCTTTATGGGATTTGGATGCTCAAAAGTCAAATTACGGTTGTGGGACATGTTTTGGGAGCTTTCATTATTCACCTTTCATTTCACCAAACTTCACAATTTACCCTCAACTTTCACACATTGACACTTTTCACCCCAACTTTCCTAAATTTACCATTTTACACCCTTGTTCCTCATAAACCAAATTTCCAAATTACCCTTCCATTTCATAATTTACACCATGGGTCCTTGGATTTTGCAATTTACATAAATGGTCCTAACTATTATACAAGATAAAAGTCCAAGTCCAAAAATAAAACCAAACATATTACCCTTTACACCTAAAAGCCCAAGCCCATTCCCCAACCCATTTACCCATTTTCACTTAAATTTACCCACGGTCAAACACCCACAAACCCGGTCAACTTTTACCCCTTATCCCACCAATCAACACTCTCCTATCACAAAGTCAAACAAATAATAAAAACCCCAAATAATGATCTGTACCAAACCCCAATTCATTGTTTATCTCCTTCTTTCACCATTTACCCTGCTCCCACCCATTTACCCGTACACCTTAAGTGTTTAAGAAGCCTCGACATACGTGTCGAGGTGCACATATAGGATTGCCAACATGGCGATTGAGTAATCTCATTGGATCAACCACCTCATTCAAATGATCTAAAGGTGTAGATTGAAAGAAGTGACGAGATAGAAGATCAATGGCCAAGATTTGAGCATCTAGGAGCTTCGAAAGCCTTGGCATTAGCTATAAAGACTCCTTCTCCACAGATAGACTCGCCCAACTTTTCATGCATTTAGAAGGTTGTTGCCATGTCTTAATTCTGTCATTTTAATATCATTACTAGTTGTAGTTTTACTTTAAAAGTGTAATTTCAATTTTATTAATGAAACTTTGGTTTTATAGTTAATCTCAATTTTCCATTGTTTGTTCAATCCCTTATAAGCTTTCATTTCTTGTTCATATAAGCTCATATAAGCTTGTATAAGCTTATGTGAGTTCTTTTCTTCCTTTATTTGTTCTTAATCGAGTTTTTGGAAAAAGTCAATAAAAGTCAAAATTAAAAGTCAATTTAGCATTTGTTTAAATTATGTTTTAACTTGTTGATTGATCAAGTTTTATGTTATTTTAGCTATTTTCAAATCAGTTTTAGACTAGATTAATCTAGTTTTATGTTTAAATTGCAATTGGATAGTTTAAAGGTGTGTTTGGTTTAAGCCTATTCTCTTAATTTGAATCAGTTGGGTGAGTAAAATCTGAGTTCATCAATGTAGTTACATGTTTTTAAGACTTTCTCAATCAAGTTTCCAAGTGTGTCAAAATTAATTTGTGATTTCCATTGTTTTTCCATTTCTGCCTCAAATCCAGTTTACGTCAAACCATCATTAATGCAGACATTTTCAAGTTCATATCGCTTTATAGTTAGCATTAAATAGATTTTTAGGTTCATGAGATGCCCTAGGTTATATGTTGTAGCTTTATCTGCATTTGGTAGCCTCCTACTTGCTTGGTTTTGGTGTTTTAGTTGCTTCATTTGCCACTTATTTCTGCTTTGTCATGACAGATCCGCCCATCCCGCCTAGTTCTAAGGTTAATTTCGCTCCTCCGTGTGTTATTGTGATTGCTTTTTGTTGCTCCTTATAGCCATTAGTATTGTATTTATCTGTTTGATGCTCATTTGGTCCTAGGTATTGTTTAGCTAGCTTATTTTTCTTCTTAAAAGTAGCTTAGATATCCCTTTGTGTCCCGCCCATCGGTTTACATCTGCTCCAATCGAGACTTTCATAGCTAATTTTCCGCTTATTCCTTTTAATGTTTATGCTTAATTGTTGGTTCCTTAGATAGCCCATAGTATTAGTTAGATCAGTTTACTTTTATTTGCCCTTAAGAGCTTATTGTGTAGCTTAATTGTAGCTTGCTAAGTTGCTGATTCTCGTCCCATATATCTTTGTCATAGTCCATTTTAGTTTGAGTAGGCTTGTTCCCATCTGCTTATCTCGCCAAACCACTTAGTTTCTATACTTAATTTTGTTCCCTTAGTAGCATATAGTATTAAGTTCATCCGAGTTGCCTTAATAAGTCCATTAGAGCTTATTTATTTAGCTTATTTTAGCCTACAAGTCCCCACATATCCCCAATAGGTCGTTGCTATTTAACATCGAGATCGAGTTTTTTAGTTCTTTTGCTTGTGCTTATTTGGTCCTTTTAGTTGCATTAGGTAGCTTGTAGTTAGTTTAGTCTTTATTTAGCTAGTTGTAGCTTATGGTACCTTGTTTGTAGCTTTAGCTTATTTCATTAAGCTTTTCAATTCACTTTCATTCCCAAGTGCTTTATCCGAGATCTCTAGTTATGTTTGTTAATTTTCATAGCTTCTCAATTTAATTTAGAACTTTTATGTAATTTTCATAATTTTCCATGTCCATTTACTATTTTCTAATATTTAATTTAGTTTTTAGCAAATTTAATTAGCTTTTAATTCAAATAAATCGTAACATGGTCAAAAAATATAAAATTAATTTTCTTAGGTTTAGAATAATCAAAAGTCATAAAAAGTATTTTTCCAGATTTTTCCTAGTTAAATTAGTATTTTCTAGTCATTTAATTAGATTAAATTAGTTTTAAATTCATAATAAATAGAGAAAAGTCGAAAAATATAATTTCGCTTTGAAAATTATTTTAGTTAATTTAGATTTTTAAAAATATTGTTGCAATTTGCTTGCAAGTTTTCATAATTTTAGCTTTTTAATTCTATTTTAAAAGTCCAAAATAAGTTTTAATACAAATAAAATCAAGAAAATCAAAAATTAGTTTTAAATTTTAGATAATTTTCAAATAACATTTTAGTCTGTAGAAAATATTAGTTCACTTTTAGGAGTTTAAATAGTTTAGTTTGCAATTTAATTTACGTTTTAGTAATTACGTAATTTGCGCTTTTAGATTTAATTTGCATATTAGTTGTAATTACTTGTTTGCATCATAGATTCGATGAGTCTTAATTACCTTTTATTATAATTTCTTGCCCTATAGTTTAGAAATCATCAAAATCCCTTTTAATCATTCAAATCCGAATAACGCGACGTGAAGCTCCATTCATCCCTCGCTAGGAACGATCCGGGATTCAAACCTAATACGTTTGAGTTACCCAATACTACAAATACTCATAATTGGTTTTCCTAAATCATAACAATTAATCAAAACAATATAAAATTTTTTTGTCTTTATCAAATTTCACCGCTTATAACCAAATTAGACAAATTTTCGGATATGTAAATGCAAGACCAAAATTGAGATCACGTATCCGGTCTTAAAATCCCAATCAAGTTAACATCTATCATCAACCCAAAAATCCATCTCCAACAAACATTATATTCTTTGTAACACTTACGGCCCATAAGTGATCCAATCAATAACCACAACAAACCCTAAAAGACTTGGTTATATAACCGATAACCCTAACAACTCTCTCATCCACCCCATCAAATTAATTCGAACACCACACGATTACAAAACCCTTTGTTTCACTCAGCACTCGAGTGAATTACTCCACGCTTATCGTCTTCAAGATCATTTAGTAAATGGTCTCGGTAAGGTTTTGGCGTGTGTTAATTAGTCATTAAACGAACAAAAAAATGATTGTAACACTAATATTATGAATCATTTCTTGCTAGTTCGTATAATTTATGAAGCTAGGCTTCAAACAAATTATTGATCGATGAAGAAGAAACGTGTTTAATCTTAATAAAGATTTTGTTGAAAGCCATTAACACGAATCGAGATCTTTGTCTTCTTTCCTTTTTGTTTGTAGTTCTATTTTGTTTATGAGCGAACCAAGGAACAAGTGAGTAAATCGATTTGTTATTTCACTTATCCTTTTGATTCGGATATAGAATGAAGACATGTCTTAAACCATGGACCTATGATGACTATCTCATTAGTTTTAGATTTGGGCGAATTTTGTGACCCAATGAGATAGCTGAGGTCAACCGTTGTTTCAACTTTATTTCTTTTCCATTCTTGTACTTGGTTAGGTTATTGATAAGAGTTGATTAAGTGTAAGGTGAGGGTTTGGTTGTGTCAAGAATAGGATTAGTAGTTGGTTAATGATTGGTTTTGATGATGATAGATCGATCATGGTTATGGTGACACATAAAAATCGTAACGGTTTGAACCAAAGGTGCACCAACCGAGATCTATTCTTACGTTTTAATGTCGTTTGGATTTGATAATGGTTACCGGTTTTAGTCATTTACCATTATTCCTCTTCCTTTCTTTAGTTTTAATCGAAAAAATACCAAGGATGATTGTAAGACCGAGGTCGAATTATATTGGTATATTGATGAGGTCACGATCAAATGGTTTCGCTTCATCTTTTTTCTTGTCTTATCGTAAACCAAGAACCTTACTCGTAAAGATCTTACGCGTAAGTCCTTATGCGTAAGGTCTCTTATGCATAAACGATTAAAAAAAATCTTATGCGTAAACATAAAGATTTCCCAAGATTTAGACTTAAACAAAGTTAGCGTAAGCAAGGTTACGCGTAAGCAAAGTTAGGTGTAAAGATGGGTTCTTACGAATAACTTTTCAAGTTACTCGTAACTAAGTTTGTAGATGAGTCCTTAAGCGTAAAAAGGGTTTTGACCCTTTTGACTTTTTTCGCCACTTTTTCCGATCGGTTTCCGATTGACTTCAAAGACACCCGAAAAATGGTATAAAAGATTCATTTTTGACCCATTTTGACTATGAATGATCCGACCAAATGAACAAAATATTTCACGAGTGGTGGTTAAAAGTATTAAGCAGTTTACATGAATGTGAAAGGATGAGACTTTATTTGACCAAAAGAAATACAATATCTTAGTAAAACTGTTAATCCAAAAGAATTAATGAAAAGTTAAAACTTGGTAAAAACAGATTTACAAACGATTTTGACAAGAAAACATCACCAAAATATCAACCATAACTAAAACCGACCTTGCTCATGATACCACTTGTAGGATCGTTTTTATGGGTGATTTGGTGAATAGGAGGTCTAGGAAGATAAAAACATCTTCATCATGTTAGAGATAAAGTAGAGACAAGGAGAATACTAGGTGTTTTATTATTAGGAAAATGAAGTTTACAAAGAGTCTCACCCTCCTAGGAAAGTCTAGGAGGGTATTTATAGCCCAACACATTACATCTATTATAATATGACATATCTAGTCCATGTGTTACGGCTAACTAAGATAGATAATGTAATCCCGTAAATGTCGTTCCATTTACGTGTTAGGAGCGATTCCAACAGACGATCTACGGGTTCTTCATCATCATTTAGTTGCGGTTGAGCATTTATCAAGTCATCAAACCATCCAAACTCGGCAATGTATCTATATCTAGCCATTCAAAACCTTTGGTTCTTTTGACTTCTTTGTACTTTCCGATGTTGTTGCGAACATTGGTTGTGTTTCGGGTTGTTACCAATCATCATCACATGTGTAAAAAGTGTTCGACTGCATTGGTGCAGATCCCGATGCCTTTGGAGGTTGATTAGATGTTTTTGTTGTTATAGGGTGACATTTTCTTGACGACTAGAAGAAGACTCACCGACCTTTTTGTCCTGTTGTCTTGTTGATCGCAGACAGCGCTGTGGTCAACTCGTGGTCGTTTGTGAGATGTGACAACAATCTTACATGTCTCTTAGCTCTTTTGAGTTGCGCTTAAAGAGCATTGTAGACTCGCAGCTTTCTTCTTGATCATTACATTTTCAATGCTCGTCACCTTTAAGCAATTGAGTCTGTAATTCTTTAACGTAAGATTCTTTGGCTCGAATGGACAACTTGAAGAGTGAAGGCGGTTGTTGAGAGGACATTTGTCACAGTTTGTTGGAGGATTGGATCAATGTCGGACTTGACTTCATCTAGTACAATCCGTGGCAAATACTTCTTGACATGTATCCTTGTGTAATCCTTGATTCGTTTGTCCATATCTGTCTTTATGTCTTTAGCCATGAAATCCTCTACATACTTGTTTAGTCTGTTGTAGCTCGGCTATCTCGCTTTCTGTTAAACCCTTTACGGTGCTCACGAGGGTTTCAATTTGAGCTTGAGTTGTTTCATCTTTTTCCTACGAGCTTTAGCCACAACTTTCTTGATCTTTATGGTAGCATGAGATCATTATCTTTGTAGGCTTCCGAATGACTTGTGTTGAAGATTTGATGTTGATTGTGTTGGTGGAGGTGATGAGTGACTTGACGACCTTGGAATTCCAGTAGTGTCTTTGCTATGTTCCTTTTCCAAGTCCTTGAGTGATGGTGGAGGAGAAGTGTTGAGATTAAGATGGAGATCATGGTCGGGATTATCTTGGATGTAATCATCTCGCCGCTTTGGATTATATCACGCTTTTGTATATATCTTTTATACTTTTTATATTCTTCTTTTTATTTATTATACATATTGAAACTCATTTGTTACTATTAACTTATATTATTTGATTGAAATTCATATACAAACTTAGTTTGAGTTGAATTTGGCATCCCGTCGTCTGTAATTGAAAAAGGTTTAAAACTATTTACCAAACTAAATATTATATGGGATGCTTAGATTTCAACCAAATGAGGTTGTTTACGTTTTCAGTTGGAAAATGTCTAGTTGAGATGATTTTGAGGGTTTTATATTTGAATTATGATGTTTTGGATTATATCTCATATACTTGGTTCGATAATATTAATAAAATTGAAGGCTTGGACATTTTTGAACTTAGTTTATTGCCAACTAAACATAAAAATAAATTGAAACAAAAATACATTGCTTATATAGGAATGATTAGCAATAAGCCATCATATGGAATGCTTAGATCTCAACCAAATGAGGTTGTGTACGTTTCGGTTGGAAGAAGTCGATTGAGATGATTTTCTTTTGTTTTTTTTCTTTTTTTTGGATTTTGATTCATATATTTGAATTATTGTGCTTTGGTTTATATCTCACATATTTGTTTTTGATAATTTTAGTAAAATTGAATGCTCAACCATTTTTTGAATTTAGTTTATTGGCAACTAAACACAAACAATAAATTGAAAAAAAATACATTGGTAATATAAGAATGGTTAACAATAGGGCATTACTCAGAAAGATCTTACGCGTAAGTCCTTATGCGTAAGGTCTCTTATGCATAAACGATTAAAAAAATCTTATGCGTAAACATAAATATTTCTTACTCGTAAGCCAAGATTTAGGCTTAAACAAAGTTAAGCGTAAGCAAGGTTACGCGTAAGCAAAGTTAGGTGTAAAGATGGGTTCTTACAAATAACTTTTCAAGTTACTCAGTAACTAAGTTTGTAGATGAGTCCTAAGCGTAAAAAGGGTTTTGACCCTTTTTGACTTTTTTCGCCACTTTTTCCGATCGGTTTTCGATTGACTTCAAAGACACCCGGAAAAATGGTATAAAGATTCATCTTTTGACCCATTTTGACTATGAATGATCGACCAAATGACCAAAATATTTCACAGTGGTGGTTAAAAGTATTAAACAGTTTACATGAATGTGAAAGGATGAGACTTTTTTGACCAAAAGAAATACAATATCTTAGTAAAGCTGTTAATCCAAAAGAATTAATGAAAAGTTAAAACTTGGTAAAAATGATTTACAAACGATTTTGATAAGAAAACATCACCAAAATATCAAGCATAACTAAACCGACCTTGCTCATGATACCACTTGTAGGATCGCTTTTATGGGTGATTTGGTGAATAGGAGGTCTAGGAAGATAAAAGAACATCTTCATCATGTTAGAGAGATAAAGTAGAGAGACAAGGGATAATACTAGGTGTTTTATTATTAGGAAAATGAAGTTTACACAAAGAGTCTCACCCTCCTAGGAAAGTCTAGGAGGGTATTTATAGCCTAACACATTACATCTATTATAATATGACATATCTAGTCCATGTGTTACGGCTAACTAAGATAGATAATGTAATCCCGTAAATGTCGCTCCATTTACGTGTTAGGAGCGATTCCAATGACGATCTACGGGTTCTTCATCATCATTTAGTTGCGGTTGAGCATTTATCAAGTCATCAAACCATCCAAACTCGGCAATGTATCTATATCTAGCCATTCAAAAACCTTTGGTTCTTTTGACTTCTTTGTACTTTCGATGTTCTTGCGAACATTGGTTGTGTTTCCGGTTGTTACCAATCATCATCACATGTGTAAAAAGTGTTCGACTCATTGGTGCATCCCGATGCCTTTGGAGGTTGATTAGATGTTGTTGTTGTTATAGGAGTGACATTTTCTTGACGACTAGAAGAAGACTCACCGACCTTTTTTGTCTGTTGTCTTGTTGACCGCAGACGCCGCTGTGGTCAACTCGTGGTCGTTTGTGAGATGTGACAACAATCTTACATGTCTCTTAGCTCTTTGAGTTGCGCTTAAAGAGCATTGTAGATCGTAGCTTTCTTCTTCATTCATTACATTTTCAATGCTCGTCACCTTTTAAGCAGCTTGAGTCGTAATTCTTTAACTGTAAGATTCTTTGGCTCGTAATGGACAACTTGAAGAGTGAAGGCGGTTGTTGAGAGGACATCTCACAGCTTTGTTGGAGGATTGGATCAATTTCGGACTTGACTTCATCTAGTACAATCCGTGGCAAATACTTCTTGACATGTATCCTTGTGTAATCCTTGATTCGTTTGTCCATATCTGCTTTATGTCTTTAGCCATGAAATCCTCTACATCTTGTTTAGTCTGTTGTAGCTCGGCTATCTGCTCTGTTAAACCCTTTACAAGGCTCACGAGGGTTTCAATTTGAGTTTGAGTTGTTTCACTTTTTCCCTCGAGCTTTAGCCACAACTTTCTTGATCTTTATGGTAGCATGAGAGATCATTATCTTTGTAGGCTTCCGAATGACTTGTGTTGAAGATTTGATGTTGATTGTGTTGGTGGAGGTGATGAGTGACTTGACGACCTTGGAATTCCAAAGAGTGTCTTTGCTATGTTCCTTTCCAAGTCCTTGAGTGATGGTGGAGGAGAAGTGTTGAGATTAAGATGGAGATCATGGTCGGGATTATCTTGGATGTAATCATCTGCCGTTTTGGATTATATCACGCTTTTGTATATATCTTTTATACTTTTATATTCTTCTTTTATTTATTATACATATTGAAACTCATTTGTTACTATTAACTTATATTATTTGATTGAAATTCATATACAAACTTAGTTTGAGTTGAATTTGGCATCCCGTCGTCTGTAATTGAAAAAGGTTTAAAACTATTTACCAAACTAAATATTATATGGGATGCTTAGATTTCAACCAAATGAGGTTGTTTACGTTTTCGCTTGGAAAATGTCTAGTTGAGATGATTTTGAGGGTTTTATATTTGAATTATGATGTTTTGGATTATATCTCATATACTTGGTTACGATAATATTAATAAAATTGAAGGCTTGGACATTTTTGAACTTAGTTTATTGCCAACTAAACATAAAAATAAATTGAAACAAAAATACATTGCTTATATAGGAATGATTAGCAATAAGCCATCATATGGAATGCTTAGATCTCAACCAAATGAGGTTGTGTACGTTTCATTGGAAGAAGTCCGATTGAGATGATTTTCTTTTGTTTTTTTTTCTTTTTTTTTGGATTTTGATTCATATATTTGAATTATTGTGCTTTGGTTTATATCTCACATATTTGTTTTTGATAATTTTAGTAAAATTGAATGCTCAACCATTTTTTGAATTTAGTTTATTGGCAACTAAACACAAACAATAAATTGAAAAAACAAATACATTGGTAATATAAGAATGATTAACAATAGGGCATTAAATCATCATTAAAAGCCTTGGACAGTCAAAAGCTGTTACTATAGAGTAGAAATTTACTATAGACTATCAAATCAACATTTTGAGAAACACAACTCATCATGATAAATATTATGCACATTATAAATAAATATTAATACTACAACTTGTATAAGTAGATTAAGTATACAAAATATCCTTTTGATGTACAAATATGATTTTTTTTTTTATAAAAAAAATGAGCTATTGTAAAAAGGATTTTGATGGGCTAAATATAAATCATATATACATAAACGGACTTATTAATTTGATCTATATAAACACGCCTAATAATTAACCCTAACTCATTCATAAATGGACGTTTCATATCATTTTAATTGTCTAAGGTTTGTTTAATATAGCAAAATTCTTTATTAATGTTTAGATGCATGTTTCAAGATTTGATTTATACGTTTTTTACTACTTGAAGATACTGTTTTAAAACACTTCCAATGCGCTCGGATTGTCCTTTGTGCGAATTAAAACTACAATTATTGGATTTGATATTAATATTACAAGAAAATCTTCTTTAAAAAGAGGTATTTTATAAATCTTGCAAAAAATCATTACTATATTTTACTAAAGATATATGATATTGACAATTATCAACCAGGTAAACAAGAAACTCGATGGATGATACCTATCATGGCTTAAAAATATTTTGGATTTTGTATGTGTTTTACAAATCATTTTTGTTATTTTACAATAGAGATATTATATTAACCTTTTAAAATTCAATAACAGTTCAATGATATAAACTTAACAATATCGAAAATACTGTTAGGATTATAACCATACCATCTTGAAGAAAAAGTATTTTATATGTTTTTCACAAAATATTACTATATTCGTATACATATTTATAATACGCAGGATACCCGCGTGTTGCAGCGGCGGGTACCAAGAAATAAAATTTTTCGATGAATAATGTATTTTAGTTTATTATGTTCTTTTTAACAATAAATTTACGGACATCAAGAATTTCAGATAGCCCGTGCCGCTCGGGCTCGAACCCGCTGGCGGTGTCCGCTCGGGCTCGAGCCCGTTTGGTCCGCGCCGTTCGGGCTCAAGCCCATTTGGCCCGTTGTCTGCTTTGGGCTTGAATATTTGTATAATGTGCTTTATTATTTGTAGTAGCGAAATTTAATGCATGAATTATGTTTAATTTGCTTGTACAATATGCTTGATAATTTGTATTTCTTATGTAAGGGGTGTTTTAATAACTGTATTAATTATATTTATTGACCAGCTAAATAATTGACTACATTAAATAGCATTAATGTGGCGTTTTGTTGTACACTATGCTTCTTGTCTTGTACGTCTGAAAATTATGTGCATTAAAGTGTTGTACACTACGTTTCTTTTTTGTAAGTAGTAGTCACTAATAACATTGACCACTTTAATAGCATTAATGTTGTAAGTCTGAAAATAAGTCTGAAAATTACATCATGCTTATTTTGTTGTACACTATGCTTATTTTGTTGTAAATCTGAAAATTGGTTGCAGCTATTGTACATTGTGCTTAAATGGTTGTAGTTTTTGGTGAAGGGATGTTTTTAATAGCATTAATATTGTTTTATAGAATTTTGGTCTTAAAATGACACCACGCTTTATTTTGTTGTACAATATGCTTACTTTGTTGTAATTTTGAAAATTGGGTGCATTAAAGTGTTGTAAACTATGCTTAATTTCTTATACGTCTTAAAATTAAGAGTGAAGTGTCTTCGTGCATTATATGTAGTATAGATTTAAAAAATCAAATTGTATCAGGTTGGTCAAGAAGAAGGATACACTGTTAACTAGCTTTCGACTTTAAAGCTTAAAATAAAATAACAAGTTTCACAAGATCATCAAGATGATTAATCATTTGAAATTCAATCAGATACATCATAATTCCGGTGAACTAATTGAAAAAACGTTCGGTTCTGAATTTAAAAATAATGGACTTAATTTCATCATTATTAGAAACGGAAATCAACAAATTACAAATAAAACATCATCAAAAAAAGGTATGTTGTATGCGTTTCACAAACCATTACTATATTATAATATTGATATCTTATATTTATTAATGCATACACGTTTCATGTGATTTTAATTCCTTAAGGTTTGATTCATATAGTTTTTCTAATAAATATATTCACACAATCGTTTAAACAGTTTTAAATTTTACAAATTTATTTAATATACTTTTTGTTGTTATTATGTGTGTTTACCGTATTATTATTATTATTGATGTTTGTTTTACATAATTCTATGCAGATACGTGTTTTTAACAATTCGAATCTGGCATGGAAAATACTAAACAGACCAAACAAGATAAAGTAACAGACCTGAAAGAATTTGTCAAAGGTGATAAAATTGATTTACCAAATAACAAGCGTTTGAATTTGGAAGTCAATGCTACAAATTATGATTTGAAATTTAGTGATACAAAAAAAAGAGATGTTTCTGATGTTGAGGTGTTGAATGTTGAAGATTTCAAGACAAAGGCAAAAAATAAAAATAAAAATAAAAAACGGATGTTGACATACTCGATATTATGAGAGAAAAGGACCGGTGGAATAAATGGGAAAGGTAAATTTGCGAATCTCTACACTATGAATATGAAGATGATGACTGTTACTGCCCAATATGTCCAGGAACATGTAAATATATTCCTGAAGAATGTAATTGCTCAAAACATTAATTTACATTCTATAATAAAAAATGTTTTATATTAATGATATTTTCTTTTTAGTTTTATGTTAATGTTTTATACTAATGATAATGTCTCATGTACCACATCGTATAATGTTGTATTTATCAACGATGATATTTGTTTCACAAGCGTTCTGACACAATTGTAATGTATGCGAACCTTGGCGAATATAATCCATCAAAACCGTATGCATCAGAATTATTTCAATACAAGTGAATAGGAAACAACTTATCAGAAAATATGTTTTGTTTTTGACAGGTTTCATTTCTTATACGCAACCTATTTTTGTGTTTTTCCCCTTTTTCATTTTTTTTGATTTTTTTGTTTTTTATGTGATTTGTATTCACTTTTTAACTCTATTGAAATTTATATACTTTTAATTTAAATGTATTATTTCTTTATTTAACGAGTGGTAATCTTTTCTCAATAAGAAACGTCTTACTAAATATAAGAGAGACATTATAGAAGCTTTTAAAAACTATAGTTATCTTCACCGAGATTTTTTCTACATTTGAGTTACGTTTTAGAGTCTATATATACTCACCGAACAAAATAATTAACTTACTTCTTAACCTTAATTCATATATCTATATACTCGCATATACAAACTAAGATGAAATCGATGACTTTTATCAGTCAATTAACACAAGAACCAACTCCTTGCACTATCAAAGTAAAGTATTAAGGACATGGTGTTACAGGGAAGCGTATATGCCAATAACTCATCGCCATTTTGAGATTATTGTCTTAGATGAGAAGGGTTTTTTAAAATTTTTTTTTCTTATCGTGTTATACTTTTAAATTTATATTATATTCTGCTGCTTTAAAATTTTTGTTTATTATATAATTCTTATTTTTCAGGGCCACAAGATTCATGTTATCGTAAAGAATGGTCGATTAACGTTTCTTGATAAGTATTTCAAAGATGACATGGTGGTTCTTATAAGTGATTTTAATGTTATTCCCAATAACAAAAGTTATAAATACACAAGTCATCCATACACAATAAGTTTTGATAGATTCGCATATGCAAGTTTGATAAATACATTTAATGGTGATGTTATTAACACTGGATTTGAAGTAAACAAGTTTTCTTACGTAAGATCAATATATTTAGACACAGAATTACCTGCTGGTATGTGCTATAAGAAATATAATTATGTGTAATACCAATATTTTAATTTTCAAATTCACATATATCCTTTAATGTTAACATTATTTGTGTTCCAAATATTGAGGGAGAAATATTTGGTTGGGAGTGTGAACTTAGAGATTATGAAGTTTGTGGAAAACTAGAAGGGGGGTTGAATTGTTTTACCGATTATAACTTCGTTTTAAAGTATTTAGATCGACTTATGTCAATCTATTTGGTATGTGTGTTGGATATTGATAGATAAGCATATAAGTAAGTAATGCAAATGATAAAGAGTAAATGGACACAAAACCACGACACAAGTATTTATAGTGGTACGGCCACAAGGACACCTTCCTTGCCCTACTACACTCCCCGAGTACCCCACTCGAGAGTTTATAAGCACTACACAACACAAGCTCCTTATTGTGGCCGAGAAGCCTTCACAACGTTGCCTGCTCTTTATCTGGTACAAGGCTAGACACCGAGTTCTTCCACGAGGTAAAACCAAACCTATCACAACGTCTCCTACACTTTATCCGGTACAAGGCTAGATACCGAGTTCCATTACAAAGGAGGAACTACTACCCAACACTACACCACAACACAACTACCCAGAGGAGACACACTCCTTGTTACAACACTTAGAGAGGATATCAACATCCTCTAACCTAACCTACATAACTTGTACATCGATGCACCATATCGAATGTACACCTTTGGCACCGTTCACAAATGCCTTCAACACGACACTTTGGCACCTTTCACTAATGCCTTCAACACGACACTTCTATAGAGGGAGGAAAGAACGATCAACAAGATGCACTTCAGTGGTCTTGATGATGACGAAGCTTAGCAACTCATTACCTTGAGCTTGCACGTCTTCAAGAGGTGGTGATCTCGCCTTTAGAGGGACCAAGATAATCACACAGACATAAAACTACATAGAATGATCATTTGGATCTGTGGTTAGTGAGGTTAGAATATTGAGAGAAAGTATATCTAAGAGTGGTAGTGAGCAAGAGAGAAATGACTCACTATTTATAGACAAAACATGTCTACTGTCCCACGGTTCCAACAGATCCCTCACTAGAGGGATCCGGTTAGTGCAAATCCTGGGATCCGGCTACTGGGTAGTCCGGATTTCAGGTTGCAAACCGGGTTATGGGTTATGGACCATGGGTTATGGGTATTGGATTATGAATACCCAACAAGATGCAATGTACCTAGTCATTGGGTTATGGATCTTGGGTCATGGACTTTGGGTCATGGATCATGGATAATATCCAACATGACTTCATGCATGATGTCATGCAATGGGTCATGGGTTATGGATCATGCTCCATGGGTATGGGTTATGGATCTTGGGTCATAGGTCATGGACTTTGGGTCATGGATCATGGATAATATCCAACATGACTTCATGCATGATGTCATGCAATGGGTCATGGGTTATGGATCATGCTCCATGGGTATGGGTTATGGACTTTGGTTTTTACCCAACAACATTCATTGTACCTAGTCAATGGATTATGGGTCATGGTTCATGGACTTTGGTTTTTACCCATTACTTACCCATTACAACATATACAAAGTACATATACATTTCTATAAAAATGTAAACACTATAGTTGTTATACGTTTCTATAAGATATAAACAATATTACTTGTTTAGTGTTTTATAAAAATGTCTTTGGTTTTATATAGCTTATTTACTAAACATATTTTGATGGTTTTAATATGTTTAGTAAAAGTGTGTTAGTAAACTATTGGCTCAAACCTTTTACGTATTTCATTTATTTTGTTAAATGATTTTACGTTTGTTATCGACAAAACATTAGAAGATCGTAAAATATAAATAAACTTCTTTATGGTTTATTTGTATTAACAATCTCCCCCTTTTTGTTGATGACAAAACATAAGATTATTTTAAGAAGAAAATAAAATTCGTAAAAATTTGAATTGCCATTTTTACTCTCTTCCCCCCTTTTTTTTTGAAACAAAAAAAGCGTCGAATAGAAACTAACACATAGTGGGGAAAAAATGGTTTTGAGAAAAACTTGTGAAAAGTAACAAAATGAGAAATATTTAGAAGAATAAAAGTAAAAGGATGTAGTAAGATGAGAGAATAAAATTCTCGTCTTAGCTCCCCCTTGATGGATGCTTCACTTTGTTGAGGGCGTCAAGTAATTGGAAAGCTAAACAAGTGTATTGCAAGTAATTTTGCAATGGTTTCATCTTTGACGAAATGCTCCCCCTTGACGAGTGCTCCCTTTTGAAGAGGGCGTCAAGTATTTTGGGAAACCTATGTGAATGTATTGCAAGCGTTTATGCAATGCTTTCCTTTGACGAAAAGCTCCCCCTTGTTGAGGATGTCAAAGTCTTCATGTGTATTTTTGAAAATCTACAAACAAATGTTAGAAAACAAGTATATGGTGCATTGTTTCCTGTAAATGAGCTTTAAATTTGTTAAAAAAATTTGCTTCTGTTGGACGGTTTTGGCGGATCCTTCCTGTGAGGGGTCCGTCTAGGCTAAATTATGGGAACCGTGTACCTGCATTCTATTGGCAACAATGTAGATATAAATAGTGACGTAAACGTCCAAATGAGTTATGTATTGTTGCACCAAATATATTCACATATTACAACATGTAGTTTCATTCAATAAAACAAGAGAAATGATACACATATCTCTAAAACTAAGAAAATGATACAAACATGTAGTAAATTTCCTAACAATTTCTAAGTTGTGCTTAAGATTAGAGGAGAACACCACTTGCGCTTGTATTCCTAAGTTTTAGGGACATTTAGATTTGTTGACTTGATCAAAATGTTCGAGAAGGTGATAGAACATGAAACATAATTCGTCACGTACTTCATGAACTAATCCTTCGACATGTTGACAATGAAAAAAATCATTGTCATGGCTAGGGAATGGTGGTGGTAGGAATGGAGCAGTTTGACGTGGAAAGTTTGATGAGGAAAGGTGGAGGTTCCACAAAAGATGGAGGGATTTGTGGAGGCAAGTTTGATGAAGTTGGAGGTGGTTCAATTAAGGGCGAAGGTGGTGGAATATGTGTTGATGATGGAGGTAAAGAAGTATCTACTTCTATATGGTCTGGTTGTTGAGTTTGGTGATTCTTCATAATCCAAAATGGACTATTTGAGGGCGAAGGAGAGTAGGACACGGGTGCTAGTGTGGTTTCAAAACCAAAGTTTTGGTGAGAAGGTTGTTGTGGCACCATTTTCTCAATTAAGGAAAATGTCGGCAATGGTGGTGGATGAGAAGGCCTAGGTGGTAAGTCCTCCAAGTTGTAAAGGTTTGGGGATGAAAGTGGGGTGGTGAAAGAGATAGCTCTAGGTAATAGAGGTGATGGTTTAGTGGAGGTAGAGGTGTTTGGTTTAGGAGGTATGGTAGTGTTTGGAAACGTTTGTCTTGTGGGAACAAACCTTTTGGGAGTTGGTTTGATTGGTAGAGTTGGTTGTGAGGGAGTTCTAGCGTTTGAGGCTTTGATGGGTGATGATTGGTTGAGGAGATTTCATGAACAACCTGAACAATTTTCTTGGGAGTTCCTTTGGTTGATGAGTTAACATTAGGATCTTTCCTCATGGTGAAATGGTAGAAAGGATAGGTGTAAAAAGAAGACTTTATCTACTGAGAATGAGTGTGTGAATGGTGATTTGGAAGTTCTAACACAAGTGGTTTATAAAGAAAGAGATTTGGCAAGTGAATTAAAGCTTAAACAACTAAAATCTTTCAAATTGCAATGATTTCAATGTATAAGAGTCAACTACAGAGTTGTACTGATCTAGGGAGTCTTTTAAGACAATGTGAAGTGTTTATATTAACAAAGAGGGTTTGAAATGATTATATCAAGTAGGATTGATTTGTCTGAGTAGATGGTTCTCACGGATCCCTCACTTGAGGGATCCGGCTAGGCTAAACCCAGGGATCCGGCTCTTAGGAGCCAAGGATTGATGAGGTTCTAGTAAGGAGTAGTACCTATATATCTTGAGTGTTTTTAGTCTCTTCAGGTGTTTTAAATGATATGAGACTTAAATGATCAAGCATAATGAGTGAGGATAACTAATGATGTCTTTTATGGAAAGAAATGGAGTTTTCATGAACACCAATGGGTGATCAAGGATGACACTAAGAATTTTGAGGGTGTCAAATGATGTCAAATGATCCTAGAGACCAGATGGTGATCTAAGGAAAACTTAGAAAATTCTTTAAAAATCACAAGAAATGAAAAACTAGTTTTTGGACCATTTCAAGATCAAGATGACTAAAATCAATTTGCTAAAATTGAGAAAAATATCAAACTAAGTGTTTTGAGATGAGAGGAATAATGTGTGAACATTGGAGCAGAAAGATGGTGAGTTTTGAAATAATGATAAATCAAAAATATCATGAATGTGATCCTAAGCCATTCATGAGTGAGTGTGAGATCAACTGAGGCTAAGGAAAGTTTAAGTGATCTTAATGAAGCATGTTTAACTAGTTCAATAAGGTGTGGAAGGTTGGGTTGATGTAATGAAAGAAAAGAATCACTTCTGTTTGCCCGGATCCCACGGATCCTTCACTTGAGGGATCCGGCTAGTTATAAGCCAGGGATCCGGCATCTGGGACAGACTTCTTAACAATGAGTGTGTAATTTTTTGTTCTAGGTTCGAATTCTAAAACTAATGATTTTCACAGTAAACATACATGTATACAAGTAGAAACATAGTAAGTATAACATATAGAAACAACCTATGGGTGAATAAACAAGATAATGACCATATATTAAAATGAGAACAACCAAGTAAGTCTTGCACAAAGTTATGCGCATACATTGTTTTGACAATCATAAAATATCCAAAATAGCCATAAAAGAAAGTCATGGGGTAAAATGTTTCTTTTATCAATCTCTTCACTTCTTCTTCTTTCCCAAGTTCATGAGGAAATGAGTTTGTAACATATTGGTTTTCACAAACACACAAATAAGCACAATATAGGCGTATGGTTTGAGTTTTAGAGAGAGAAAGTAGAAGAGTTTTGGGAACTTAGTGAGACAAAGAAAAATGATATTATGAAGCTCTAACCCTCTACCTTGGGAGGTAGAGGGTATTTATAGTTTCTTACAAGACACGCCACCTACGGGCTGTGGATCAGGCATACAGTGGGTAAAGACCCGTCCGTCCTCCACGGTGTTACTTAACAAACTACTTACAATATTACATGACTACGACTACGAGCTTTCTAACGAATACATATACTTGAGGTGACCGACTCTTTAACTACCGGATTTTCTAAATCCTAACAATCTCCCCCTAAGGGAGGTCACCTCAATTTACATTGAAAACAAAAAGATGTTACATTTTTTTTTGTTCTTGGATTCTTGATTGAGTTCTTTGCTCTATAGCCCGTAGTCTTTAATTCTTCATGTTCCGCATGTTATGTTGTTTCAAGTGGAGGTCTTTAACCGATCTACGTGATGGTGAGTATTGAGCCAGTTTTGAGATCATCAGCCACAACAAATCTCTGACTCATCCTTTTGTTGTAACGCCATAATGTGATGTTGTGACTTACGGACCGACATGCTCACATTCTGGATCATGATATCTTTTCATCAGAGTAGCGGAAGCTTATGTTGATTCATGATATTTGCATTAGCGTAGCAGAAGCATGGATTGAAAATATCAGAGCCACTTGATGAAACTTATCATGATTTCTTTATAAGTGAATGCGATGTGTGAGCATGCGGCTATGGATTGACTCCTCAATTATGATCAGCTGCAACCGTCGGGTGTTCCTGCATATAACAGTTAGCAATAAAGTGCACGAAAGTGTCTTTGATCACTTTCGTTGAATTGAGGTGCACGACCCACGGTCCCCCTTTGATCAGTACAAGTATTGCCTGTGATCAGGTAAAATTCCGAAGAATCTCCTTGATAGGTGTTAGGTCACTATGTTTGTAACACAAGCATCAATATAAGAAAGAGATGAAGGAAGGATCGGATGAACACTACTCAATATGCACGTATGAATATATGGAAGAGTTATGCGTATGCTATTAAGTAAAATGAACAACCAACTCTCAAATGAGAGTTACAAAGGTATTTATAGGGAAGGAACTAGGGCAACACACTAGCTCCCTTCCTTTCCTTATTGGGCTTAGACCAAGGCTTATGGGCTTTCTACATAAGCCTTGGCATTAAAATTAACTTAAAAGCCTAATTAAGCACACTATTACATATAGATTACAAACACTTGAAATATAATCTAGGAGTGATTCCAACAATCTCCCCCTAAGTGTTGGTAATTAATGATTAGAGTGAACAACGTTGTAGGTGCTGATGTAATAGTTGCTTTGACGTCTTCTGACATTCTTCTTTCTTGTGAGAAGAAGTGTCTTGATTCCAACAATCTCCCCAGTGTAGGGATCTTGTTTACTTTGAAGTTTTTCAGCTTTGACGTCTTCATTTTATTTGTTCTTTGATCTTTGTTCTTTGTGGTGGTAGTGATAGTATGTTGTGGTTATCTGCATCAGGTCCGCTTCGTTGCTCCAGTGTCTCCACGTCTTTCTTCAACATGCTCACATGCTCTTTAACGTTGAATTTCAGTACTGATGTAGTTCTCTTAGTCTTTAAACTTTGTAGATTCTTTGACTTTTGACGAAGAATCATTCTGACTTTGTGTTGCCTTTGGGGAGAACTTCAATTAGTGTTGTTGTTGGTATGAGCATGTGAAGAATCTACACGATCTTTTCCTCCTGCGAGCATCCATAAGAAGAAAACATAAAACATGGGTTATAAATAATCCGGTAACTTACAAGTTTGAACTTGAGTGTGTTAACGACATAGTGTGAAAACACGTCTCTAATTCTCATGAGGTCGTTCTTGAGCTGAGTCCCACAGTGAGATAACGCGATGTGCAAGTACATCTACGCGAGTGGTCGTTGAGGTACACGAAGTATCACCCCATGAATGTAGACCGTTTGAGACACACTAAGCGTAACCCACAAGGAGTTACCGAGTGACTGCCGTCGTCGTTTTGATGTTGACCACGGCGGGAGTTTCCATTCAATCACCGAGGATCACATGTGAACCTCTCATAAATGTTCTCGACAGTTGCTAAGATCGTGTAGGACTCTATAATTGTATCACTTGCGTCCTTATTGTTGAGCGACAAGTGATGAAATGTCAAGTGTATCTAAGAGATCTTTTGATGAATCTTGTGGCCTAGACTCAATAGTGCGCTTTGGTTTTCTTGGCGAGAGACTAGGAGAGGGTCTCCTTCTTCAATACCGACAATCTCTAGAGAAAGCCGATGGTTTACATAGGGTTCCTGTGAGAATGAAACAAGCTTCATTGAGAGAAACTTGAGTGGCTAAGAAGGTTTAGTGCATGTCCACCGGGTCCATGGCGACTTTGATCTTCAATACCGGTGTCATCTAGTGACAACCAAGAGCATATGAATTGAACCCGATGTCCGCCTTAAGTTGAATAACTGGAGGGCTATTTCTTTTCACCCTTTTCTTTACTTTTCTTTTTAATTCTTCAACTCCTTCTTTCTCTGATTCTCATTTTATCCCTTTTTATAATCATACCTAAGGACTTCTAAATCCTAACTATTGGTGGTGTCCTTGGGTAGATCCCTCCAACTCTGGTGGATCATAGGACGGTTATTCCTAACCTTAGTCACCTTATAACACCATGACTAACCTATGTTGCCATAAAACCATTTTCATGAAAGTCTCTCAAAGTGGTTATGAATAAAAGAATTTTGTACCACTGAAAGAGTTTTATATTTTGCGTAAATACTCCCCTCACACGTGCTTAAGTATTTTGACAAAATCGCATGGTGAGAGAAGAAGCGCACTTTTGAATTGATCAACTCAAGATAGACAATTCCCTGCGAGACATGGTTACATCACTGACTAGGTCAGCTTGAAGTTGTAAATACTCCTTGGAGAGGAGGTTTGACCCGTCAAGGTTCATGTCTACCAAGAGTTTCTCGAATGGTACATTCTACTAAGACAAGTCCTTTGCGAGACACGTTTAAATTACTAGCGAACTAGCTTGAAATTATTACCCGTCCCGGACAAGTCTTTTCGAGTTACTAACATTTAAGAGCTCGTCAATTCATTGGTTAAGTCTTAAGAACGAGGATTCAATAGCCATTCACAACATATTTCTTATCACATAATTTTTCTCCCCCTCAAAAATGGCATATAAATGTTATTTTTGACGAAATTTAGATATCGAATATGTCCATTTCGAGTTTTGTGGGAAGATTTCCATGAAGAACAATTTGTGAACAAAGTTTTAAGTAAATACTCCCCCTCAACAAGTGATATTAACTTTTGAGGTTTTGAAAATCATTAGGGGAAGTACTTGTTCTTTTGAGCAAAACTTCGAAAGTGAAAGTTTTGATTAGTTTTACTCAAAAGTAGGAAGCTTTCGCTCCTTTGATAAGGATTGTGGCACTGAAGCGTACTACAGGGTCCTTTCATGACACGTACGGGTTGTACACTGTTATGTGTGCACAAGCCATTGTCAATTATAGATCACACATCTAAGAATATATAATGAAAGAAACAAATCAAGGGGTACCAAGAAGTCCGTCAATAACACCAGGAGTTCTGTATAGACGTTGGTAGCCTGTTAGAGATATGCTTTGACGTCCTCCCACGAAACTCTCCAATGTCCTCATCTGATCCCTTCGAAACAACCTTTCATCAATCCTGGTGATGATCTTCTTCACATCCCTCCTGTCCCTAGAATTCCACCTTTTCTTTGACCCTATGCCTTCATGAATCTCTTTTAACCGATATGCCAAACCATCACAAACCTTCTTCAGTGTATGATCACAAAACTTGTGAAGCTCCTTGCACGCCATGAAGCAATTTCGGTAAAGTTCACTATGGTAAACTACCCCAAATGGTTTCTTAATGATGGTGTACTAAGCAAGATTGTTTATGTTGGGAAGGTCTAGCTGTGGTTTTGTGAGATTAACATGTTTCTGGTATGATTCCACGGCAAGTTGAATATCTTATACACGTTCTTGGATCACGATGCTTCTGATGAATATTAGCAAGGACTTGATGTACTGAAGCTGGATGTTCGTTGAGAAGTGTCGCATTCTTCCTTGTACCTTGGCCAGATACATGTCTTCAATGTCCTTGAGCGACAATCTTGGAAAATTTGCTTCAGAAAAGTCATATTCCTCTTCGTCTTGACGTTTGACTCTAATTGCTTTCAGGAATGAGTAGTCCCATTTAGACGACAGAGTAACATTCATTATCGCAACGATCTGTTGTTCACTGAACACTTCCTTTTTCGATTTTAGCACCTGGCAGCTCCTGTAGTAGATTCTTCGTCGTTCTGGCCAATGATGAATCCCATATAATGCATCGAGGTCATACTTTTCCACTTTTTCAGCAAACATTCTTGTGGCTTCTTCCTCGATGGCTATCTTTGTTAGAGTATATTCTTTGGGAAAGGAAGGTGAGTGATGTAGCGTATTTCTTGGTAACATCGCTACCGTGTAGAAGAACTTCCAAGTCATTGTTGAAGAAATAGCGGTAGGGAATCTTGGGTTTGGTCCAGTCTGTGTAGTATGAAGCTTTGTCTGGTCTGGTGAAGTCAATGTTTGATTCAGGATTGAGCCAATCAATGTTGTTAGACATGGCTCGTGCTATGTTGTGGAGATGATATTCGACTTCAATTGCACTATCGGAGCTGTCTTTTAGTAGTTGAAAAGCTTCGTTCTTGATGCGTCTCAATTCTGCTTTCGTTATGTTCTTCACCCTAAACGTTTCTTGAATTTACTTGGCATGCTCCAATGTTCAACCATCTGCCGGTTCTTGGCCTTCTGGTAAGTGGGGGGTTGCATCAACAAGTTTTGAGAACCAGTCATAATCTTCAGTGTCATCATCATATATCCATGACACAACTTCTATCTTTTCTTCTTCTTAGGCTTTGGTGATGATGATGGTTTCTTTGTTGATGTAGAAGAAGAAGTAGGTTGTTGTTGGGGCTCGGAATATCTTCATCGTCACCACGATTATTCAAAGTGATCGCCGGTTTTCTCAGTATGTGGTGGTGACTCGAGTCCCGAGGTTTGTCTTTTCAGGAGAACGTTGTGGAGATCTTCTTTGGGTGGGGGTCTTGGGGGTGGTGGAGGCATGGAGGATTAATCGTCATTTTTCTTCTTTCGTTTCGCCTCAGAGTCCTTATCCGCATCATCATCATCTCTTGGACGCTTAGCCTTTTCGGCTGCCGCTTTGCATGAAGTTTTGAGTTGAAATTCCATCAATGCCTCTAAAAATTTAGCTTCGTCAGAAGTAAACATTGTAGATCGTTTAGAAATTTGTAAGACCAGCTTGGAAATCAATTCTGCATCGGAGACAACCGTAGGCTCACTTGGTTTGATTTGTATAGCTATAGGAGTAGATTGCATTGTTTGCTTGACCAATTGCATGAGATGTGGATAAAGTTGTCTGGTGAACATCTCTCTTGTCACTCGAGGGAAGATTAATAGGAGAAACTTATGAGTGTATTCTCGATCGTCTTTTCCATTTCCCTTGGATATCTCTATTTAGAAACTGTTGCATCATTCTCTTTCTTCTAAAACTTCGTTTATCATGTCACGAAGAATGTTAACTCTGTCGGCCAGTTGATTCAGTTTCTTGTTGACCACGTCTTTCTTCCTTACTTGCCTGACAGCTTTAACAATCTTTGTTTTAGCACGTGATATCCAAGTATCGGTCGGTTTCTTTACCTATTTGGATGCGGATCTGGTGGTGTCTTTGGATGGTGGTGGTGAAGAATGTGAAGATTGTCAGACGAAGATGAGTCATGAGAAGGCTCAGGGTCCTTTGGTGGCTCAGAAGTTTGTTCCTTGCTACGTGCGGGACTATCTAGAAGATAATCATCGGCTTCCTTTTCAGCTTTAGCCTTTTTTTCCACCTTAACCCTAGCTTCTTCATCTGCTTTAGCTAGAGCTTCTTCTTCTACTTTATCATTAGCAGCAGCCTCAATATCTTCATCAATAATTTTCTCTGTCTTCTCATTCTTCTTTTCTGGTTCCTCAAAGTCAAAAATGATATTATCCTCTTGTTACTTTTGTTGTGATTCGTGGGTGGTGGTACCAGTTTCCTTATCGGGTTGATTAACCGCCGAAACCGGTGTGGTTAGTGCACCACCACTTGACCTCGAGGCCACGAGTACATTGAAGATTGAACTCCTTAGCAACATGTTGTAATCTGAGATTCTTTAGCTTCTTGCGGTATTCTCTTTCTTCATGCTATGGCTCTTCATCTTAGCTCTCTTCTTCCTCTTGCTCAGCAACTGGAGTTTTCCCTTTATCAGATTTGGGACTGAGAGGTTTTGCTACTGTTAAAGTATCATCTGTTGGAGTTTCAGAGTAGATAACCTCTTCATCCGTATCAGTGTCCTCGGAGTCCTCGTCCATCAATTTTGGTTCAGGTTTAGGATTAGGGATTGCACCCTTTGATGGAACTTTCCTTTTCAGGGTATGAGTCCTCTTTGGATACTTACGTGTACTCTCAGTGTAACGCCCCGACCCCACAAGGGTAAAGGAATCACAAGTAATGGTGTCATATCAAAGCAAACATATAAACCAAAAGAAATCTTCAACATAAATATGGAAATAATCCAAGTCAAAAGACTTCAATACATAGGTCCCAGCGGAAAATAAACTCCAAAGAAATGTCTAAAACATAAAGTCTAAATGGTATCATAAGATCAAAGCTAAATCTCTAAGGTAAGTCCACTCAAGACTCATCCCAAAGCAATACCCGGCTCAATGCTTAGATACCGCCATGGAAGAAAAGAAAGTCTTGGTGAGCTTCAAAAGCCAGTGAGCAGATATACAAGCAAAAGAATACGAAACGATAACGAATACCAAATAAAGTAAAGAAAAACAGTGAAGTCATATTTATTTCAAAAGATAATTGAAATATACGAATAAGTTTTATAGCTAACTACCTCGAAGCCCGACACATATGCCATATCGAAACATATCATAATCACATAAGGCAACAATTGTAGGGAGACCTACGAGTTATGAAGGGCGTGCATGCACGCAGACATCAATCATTAGATAACAAATAGCATATAACGATAATATATGGCATATAACGGATCTAGGATGCATCCATCGCCCACGACGAGATATTCATAATATAATTCAAATTGAGCTCATACGAGATAATGAGATAAGGGCGTGGCGAACATCACTCTATCGCCCTATAGTCATGTCGAAGTGCATTTGTTGACACGGACATGGAACCCCATGACTAGTTAAAATTGGCTCGGTGTCAAACTATCGAGATCAAATAAGAATGTCATAAGCGACATAGATCATATTTTATCAAATGTTTAATCATGTTTTCAAAATCAAAGTCTTCTTATCATATAGTTCAAAATCAAATGGTTTATGATTCAAAAATCAAAGTTCAGATAAGCAACAGCTCAAATAGACACATTAGGGTTCATAGCAAAGGCTTAGGAAATCCTAATATGAAAACGAAAAGAAAACGTATACGAAACCTTTACTGAAAAGGTCAGAATATCCGTACCTTATTCAAAAGCAAAAGATCAAAAGTCGAAACAGGGAAGCAAAGAATTACTCCTTCTTCACAGAACCTATATACATTAATGTCGTATATTTTATTAATGATTCCATAATCGTCAAAATGATCCTTTAATATTTTAGGGTTTCCATAATTAAATGAGACTTAAATGCTTTAATATTAATGTAGTAAATTAGGGTTTCATATGTCTTTTATTAAAGTTTAGGGTTTCTCATTCTTTAATGTCTCATTAATATGCATTAACTTACATGTTACGTCTTTTAAATGACTAGTTACTTAACCTAACACGTCACAAGAATAATCTTTCCTTTTTATGTTTCAACGTACATGTTTATGATTTTATGTGACATATAATTTACTTATTACTCGTATTAATTATGCATTTACTCCATTAGGTTTAGCATAACTTATTAAATTATCATGTCAAAACTAGGGTTTATGTTAACATAACCTTTACTTAAGTAATGCATCTTCAAATCTCATATACATGTTTGGTTATTAGGGTTTTCGCATATTAGGGTTCAACACTAGTCTTAGCTCATCTTCTTACTTCACATATTCAAGTTATTAAGTTATATTCATTATTCAAAAACTAAACATGGTTCGGTCCTAATTACTATGTTTCGGCCCTCATTAAATAAACACAAATATGACCCGATTCAATATTACATCTTACGTTACATGTCTCTTATTAGTTACTAGTTAGATTAATTAGGGTTTCTCCTTGTTTCGGTTCACCACTCTCGGCCACAAAAGAAAACAAGAAATACGCGACGAAACAAATATATAACTTGACATAAACAAGTAAGGTACGTTAAAGGAAGACAATTAAACGTTATACCTTAACTTGATTGAGCAAAATTCAACACCAAGGGTGTTTGTTGAGTCTCGGCCGAATAGGGAGAAAAAGTAAAAGGAAGAGCAAAATAACTAGGGTTCCAAACTTATGATTATGTATGGTATATATAGTTGTAGTATTTGAGTTTAACTAGGAAAGTAATTGGGTTTGGGTTTGGGTTTGGTCCAACCGGTCACACCATCTCACACGCACCACCATTGGGCTTCGACCCTTGTCCACACGAATTAAACAAACGCGACCCAAAACATTTACAAAACATTAATTCTTCGTCGTACCAAAATCAATTACGTAATATATATTAGTTAGGTTTTTAAATATTCGCAAGTTAATCTTTTTATTTCTTTAAGTATTAGAAATATATTTTACGTATTTTATAATTCTTAGTTCCAAGGGTATTTTAGTCTTTATTCGGATTTTAAATTTTCAGGTTTTACAATTCTTCCCCTCTAAAGAAAAATTTTCGTCCTCGAAAATTGAATGAAACGAAATGGAAAAGAGGACGAAAACGAAATGAGAACATACCAAACTATTCAAAGAAATGAGGGTAACTAGCACGCATCAACTCCTCGGTTTCCCAAGTAGCCTCACGTTCAGGATGATTCTTCCAAAGAATCTTAACGAATGGAATAACTTTATTCCTCATAACTCTTTCTTGTCTTTCCAGAATAGCTTCTGGTTCTTCAGATAAAGACATATCGGATTGAATTTGATCAAACGGATAAGAAGCAACGTGTAACGGATGATAGTTGTATCCCCAGGAGTGATACATGAAATACGTCATGAACATGCGATAACCGAGGCGGAAGTGCTAAGCGATACGAAACTTCTCCTATCGCTCCAGAATTTCAAACGGTCCAATAAATCGAGGACTAAGCTTGCCCTTGATTCCAAAACGTTTCACACCTCTAAACGGCGAAACTTTCAAAAACACACGATCTCCAACCCGAAATTCTAAATCACGACGGTGCTTATCAGCATAACTTTTCTGACGAGACCTAGCTTCCTTCAATTTCTCTCTAGCCACAGCTACTTTCTCATTAGTGATCTCGATCATTTCCGGTCCTTCAATCAAACGCTCACCTACTTCATCCCAACAAATAGGTGCTCTACATTTCCTTCCATAAAGAAGTTCAAACGCGCCGCTTTAATGCTAGCATGCCAACTGTTGTTATAAGCAAACTCTACTAAACATAAATATTCGTCCCAACCGGTCCATTCTAAAGCACAAGCCCTTAGCATATCCTCTAAAGTCTCAGATAGTCCTCTCGATGACCGTCTGCTTGAGGATGAAATGCCGTACTAAAGTTAAGTCGAGTACCCCAAGCTTTCTCAAACCCTTCCGAGCTTGAAGTAAAACGCGATCTCTATCGGACACAATAGATGTCGGAGTACCATGAAGTCTAACGATCTCTTGTTGAAAAATCTCCGCTAATTTACCAATACCATAATCCTTTCGATTGGCAAGAAATGAGCGATTTGGTTAGTCGATCAACAACCACCCAAATCGCATCATGCTTCTTCCTAGTAAGAGGTAATCCGATCACAAAATCCATAGATATCTTATCCCACTTCCATGTTGGAATCTCCAATGGTCGTAACAAACCACTAGCCCTCGATGTTCAATCTTAACTCACGACAAATCATACACTTCGACACAAACGTCGCCACATCTTGCTTCATACCGTTCCACCAAAATCTTGCTTCAAATCCCTATACATCTTGGTAGAACCGGGATGAATAGTGAAAGGAGAACTATGAGCTTGATCATAACTTTCTCACAAGTACACGATCATTGGGAACACAAAGCCTATCTTCATACCATACAATACCGTCATTATCAACCTTAAACTCCGATGCTTACCTTCTTCAACATTTTGCACCACGCCCACACTCACCGTCATCTTTCCGAGCTTCTTTAATTTGCGTATAAGGTTCGACTCCACCTTCATACTAGCCCAATATCCATCAAAACCTCGTATACACAACTCAACATCCAAACTCTCTAAGTCACGCAAAACCCTAGGCTCAATCTTGATACTGCAAGAATGCCCGATTTCGGCTAAGTCGTCGGAACTCGTTAGCCTTACGGATGGTCTTGAATGTTGGTGTCATAATCCTTGAAGTTCTAACCATCTTCTTTGTCTCATGTTAAGTTCCTTCGGTGAAAATATACTTGAGACTCTTATGATCGATAAATATATCACACGCTCTCCATACAAGTAATGTCTCCAAATCTTCAACGCAAACACCACCGCATGACTAACTCAAGATCATGAGTTGGGTAATTCTCCTCATAAGGTTTTAGGCGCCTCGAAGCATAAGCTATTACCTTCCCATGTTGCATCAAAACACGCCTAATCCTTCTTAGATGCATCGTTGTAGATTTGATATCCTCTGAACCAGTTGGAAGAGTCAAAATAGAGCCGACACCAATCTCCGCTTCAATTCTTCAAAACTCTTCTCTCGTTCATCCGTCCATACAAACTTTTCACCTTTTCTCATCGGTTGGGTTAGGGGTAGAGCTAGCGAGAGAAACCTTCAACAAAACGTCTATAGTAACCAACAAGTCCAAGAAAACTCCCGACCTCGATCCACATCGTAGGTCTTGGCCATTTAGTGATAGCCTCAACTTTAGACGGATCCATGGTTATACCATCACCGACACGATATGACCAAGGAAAGCAACTTGTCTCAACCAAAATTCGCACTTCGAAAATTTGGCGTACAACTTCTTCTTCCTCAAAATCTCCAAAACTATCCGAAGATGTTCTTCATGCTCCTCTTCAGATTTAGAGTAAACTAAAATATCGTCGATGAAAACAATGACGAACTTGTCGAGAAACTCATGGAAAACACGATTCATCAAGTCCATAAACACAAGAAAGCGCATTGGTCAAACCAAAAGGCATAACGAGAAATTGTAATGACCATATCCGTACGAAGCGCGGTCTTAGGAACATCTTGCTCCCTCACACGTAATCGATGGTAGCGGACCTCGGTCAATCTTGAAAAGAACTTAGCTCCTTGTAGTTGATCAAACAAATCATCTATCTGCGGCAAGGATAGCGGTTACGAATAATGTCTGATTGAGTTCACGATAGTCGATACATAGGCGCATGCTTCCATCCTTCTTCTTCACAAACAAGGCAGTGCACCCATGGAGAAACACTAGGCGAATAAATCCACTTTCTATCATCTCTTGTAGTTGTTCCTTCAACTCCTTGATTCTACAGTGCCATACGATACGGAGCCTTGAAATCGGTTCGACACGAGTGAATTAACTCAATGCTAAACTCAACTTCTCGAGTGGGGAAGTCCAGAGTTCATCCGAAAAACGTCGGCAAATTCGCAAACAACCGAAAGATTATCAATGTTAGGACTCTCCAAATATGTGTCCTTAATGATGCTAGAAAACCTTGGCACCCATGAGCAATCATGATCCGTGCCTTCATAGCGGAAATGAGCTTAACAGTTTAAGGGTTGAGAACCATGATAAGCGAATTCAGGATGTTTCGTCTCCAAAGATCACCGTTCTAGCATGGCGATCGATTGAAGCTCGATGGTAAGCCAACCAATCCATGCCTAGAATGATATCAAAGTCGACCATATTGAGAGGATACAGATTTGCAAAGCGAATCGATCATCAAAACGAAGAGGACACTTAACATATTTATGATCAATTATCACATGATTTTTCATAGGCGTGAAATCGATAAGTGATTTGTTAACGGTTTGGGCTTCATATTAAGTTTCTTAGCGGATGTGATAGATATAATGGAGTGTGTGGCGCGATGTCAAATAAAGCGAAGACAAAGAAATCATCAATGAAAAGAGTGCCCGTAATGGTACACGAAGTGCGCTCCGCTGATTCTGGTAGTAGCATGAGACACGTCCAAGTAGTAGTTGGCGGCTTGATGTAGTTTCCGAGGCTGCGGATTCTTCTTAGGGCAATCCTTAATCTTGTGAGTAGTGGAACCACAACCAAAACATCCACCAGTGGCCTTGAAACACCGCCTGGATGAGCCTTTCCACAAGTAGTACAAATAGGTGGGGTGGCAAAACCTCACCGTCTCTGTGACTAGAAGATCCTGAAGCACGACCACGATTCGATCCTCGAGTGGGCCGATCCTGTTATAACGGTTATTGTTACCTTGGTTACGACGATCACTTCCATTCCTACCGGATTTCTATTATCTTGACCCTCGTCTCGAGCGTCCAGTGTCAACATTCCTTCCCGTGACCCGTGATCATAACTCCTATCCACTTGACCTCTCGAATCATAACTCCTACCGAGTTTCCTTATAGTCATTACCTTGAGTCCTACCTTGAATCCGATCACCATCGCGATTACGCTTGTTAGAACCCGAAACCTCATGAAAGATCTCAATGTTACGAGTGCGTCATTGCGGGCCGACACATTATCATACTCAATATTAAGCAATCGGTCCAACACCCACTTCTTGGTCCCCACTTGAAGTGCTTAGCTTGACGCCTACCATCTCCAAAGAATCACTCCAACAAAACTCACCAACCTCATAAACCTACTCATGTACTCATTAGAGTTCTCATGATCAAACCGGTAGATCGCTGATAATCCTCTCATACCTTTGCTTGCTCGGCATCGGGAAATGTGGTTATAGAAGATAGTCCGAAACTCGGTCCAAGTACAAGTCACAACAAAAGCGTCACCTCCTCTTGCTTGTTTCAATGCTTTCCACCAACTCAAAGCATCACCTTCCAATTTGAATGAAGCCAAACGAGTCTTAAATCCATCTCCACAACCCAAGATGCTCAAACGACTTCTCTATATGAGTGATCCGGTCCTCGGCCTCGGTAGGAGTAGCGGCGGTGCTAAGCGAAAGAGGCTTGACCATCAAACGCTCGAGCCAAGTATGAATACCGACGGGTTGAGCACCTCCACCGCTTCCCGAAGGTTCACCACCGATTCGAATATTGTTGATCACTGTTCCATCATCTCGGTGTAGTCAAACCAGGGAAAAGAGAGTTGAGAGCATTACAATCGCGACATCCATGTTAACAACATCATCGTCTCCATCCGCGCCACCAAGAGTACGAGTTCGAACCATCTAAACGATTAGCAAAAGAACAAGGTGAGATACGAAATGGAAGTACGAAGGAATCCTAAGGTCTACCCAAATCCTCACGGTCAAATCCTAAACTCTAAGGTCTCGAAACCTAGGCTCCATATGTCACAGTCCCGACTACAAGTCGTAAACACAGGCTCGATGCCATAAATTGTAACGCCCCGACCCCACAAGGGTAAAGGAATCACAAGTAATGGTGTCATATCAAAGCAAACATATAAACCAAAAGAAATCTTCAACATAAATATGGAAATAATCCAAGTCAAAAGACTTCAATACATAGGTCCCAGCGGAAAATAAACTCCAAAGAAATGTCTAAAACATAAAGTCTAAATGGTATCATAAGATCACAGCTAAATCTCTAAGGTAAGTCCACTCAAGACTCATCCCAAAGCAATACCCGGCTCCAATGCTTAGATACACGCCATGAAGAAAAGAAAAGTGCGGTGAGCTTCAAAAGCCCAAGTGAGCGGATATACAAGCAAAAGAATACGAAGCGATAACGAATACCAAATAAAGTGAAAGAAAAACAGTGAAGTCATATTTATTTCAAAAGATAATTCAGAATATACGAATAAGTTTTATAGCTAACTACCTCGAAGCCCAGACACATATGCCATATCAGAAACATATCATAATCACATAAGGCAACAATTGTAGGGAGACCTACGAGTTATGAAGGACGCGTGCATGCAAAGATCATCAATCATTAGATAAAAATAGCATATAACGGATAATATATGGCATATAACGGATCTAGGATGCATCCATCGCCCACGACAGATATTCATAATATAATTCAAATTGAGCACATACGAGATAACGAGATAAGGGCGTGGCGAACATCACTCTATCGCCCTAGAGTCATGTCGAAGTGCATTTCTTGACACGGACATGGAACCCCATGACTAGTTAAAATTGGCTCGGGTGTCAAACTATCAGAGATCAAATAAGAATGTCATAACCGACATAGATCATATTTTATCAAATGTTTAATCATGTTTTCAAAATCAAAGTCTTCTTATCATATAGTTCAAAATCAAATGGTTTATGATTCAAAATCAAAGTTCGGATAAACAACACTCAAATAGACACATTAGGGTTCATAGCAAAGGCTTAGGAAATCCTAATATGAAAACGAAAAGAAAACGTATCTGAAACCTTTCTTGAAAAGGTCGAATATCCGTACCTTATTCAAAAGCAAAAGATCAAAAGTCGAAGCAGGAAGCAAAGAATTACTCCTTCTTCACGAACCTATATACATTAATGTCGTATATTTTATTAATGATTCCATAATCGTCAAAATGATCCTTTAATATTTTAGGGTTTCCATAATTAAATGAGACTTAAATGCTTTAATATTAATGTAGTAAATTAGGGTTTCATATGTCTTTTATTAAATTTTAGGGTTTCTCATTCTTTAATGTCTCATTAATATGCATTAACTTACATGTTACGTCTTTTAATGACTAGTTACTTAACCTAACACGTCACAAGAATAATCTTTCCTTTTTATGTTTCAACGTACATGTTTATGATTTTATGTGACATATAATTTACTTATTACTCGTATTAATTATGCATTTACTCCATTAGGTTTAGCATAACTTATTAAATTATCATGTCAAAACTAGGGTTTATGTTAACATAACCTTTACTTAAGTAATGCATCTTCAAATCTCATATACATGTTTCGGTTATTAGGGTTTTCGCATATTAGGGTTCAACACTAGTCTTAGCTCATCTTCTTACTTCACATATTCAAGTTATTAAGTTATATTCATTATTCAAAAACTAAACATGGTTCGGTCCTAATTACTATGTTTCGGCCCTCATTAAATAAACACAAATATGACCCGATTCAATATTACATCTTCGTTACATGTCTCTTATTAGTTACTAGTTAGATTAATTAGGGTTTCTCCTTGTTTGGTTCACCACTCTCGGCACAAAGAAAACAAGAAATACGCGACGAAACAAATATATAACTTGACATAAACAAGTAAGGTACGTTAAAGGAAGACAATTAAACGTTATACCTTAACTTGATTGAGCAAAATTCAACACCAAGGGTGTTTGTTGAGTCTCGGCCGAATAGGGAGAAAAAGAAAAAGGAAGAGCAAAATAACTAGGGTTCCAAACTTATGATTATGTATGGTATATATAGTTGTAGTATTTGAGTTTAACTAGGAAAGTAATTGGGTTTGGGTTTGGGTTTGGTCCAACCGGTCACACCATCTCACACGCACCACCATTGGGCTTCGGCCCTTGTCCACACGAATTAAACAAACGCGACCCAAAACATTTACAAAACATTAATTCTTCGTCGTACCAAAATCAATTACGTAATATATATTAGTTAGGTTTTAAATATTAGCAAGTTAATCTTTTTATTTCTTTAAGTATTAGAAATATATTTTACGTATTTTATAATTCTTAGTTCCAAGGGTATTTTAGTCTTTATTCGGATTTTAAATTTTCAGGTTTTACACTCAGTGCTTGCAACACTTCCAGCACTGCCAGATCTCCTTGTCTTCTTGATAGATACACCAAAAGACTTTTCATCTATGAACCCCACTTTGCCTGATGCCACTGCTTCCAGATAACGTTTGTACGATTGAAGTTCCTTGATCTCGCAGTGAAGGCAATCCGCAAACAAACCTTATTTCTTCGTTGTTGATTCTTTGAATCTTCGACATTGAGTGTAGGCTCAAACAACACGAGTGATGTTTGGGGTCATCAAGTCTCAAAGGAATATCAGGATTATTCCCGAGAATCCTCTGGATCAACAGTTTTGTGTATCTGATGTAAGGGATTTTGGTGCCAGGTTTCCTGAAATATGACATCATGTCATCCCAAATTAGACTTGCGAAATCGATGTGCATCAAGTTGACCATGCCCCAAAATACTTGTAGTTCCATGAGCTTGGGATGCTCATAACCACTATCACGTCCAGAAACTGATTTGGTGATCATGATGTAGAGGGTTCTCCATGGCTGGAGAATATTCTTAAGATCTACAGAAGAGTGTTTGGTGATAATCCCAGCAGCTTCATCATAGCCAATGTCGACCATGAACTGGAGAGTGACCTTTTCCGAAGGAGAAGCAACATAGTTGGCAGGGTGGATGGTAGGAAGAAGGAGAATATCCCTTAAGTCTGATGGAGTGATGGCGACTTGTTTGTTGTTGAGTATCACTGTCACAGCATCTTGACCTTTGACCTTCTGCATGGTATGCCAGAATTGGTGAACATAAATCTCCGACACAGTTGCAGAATTAGTGAGCATATTCTTGTAAGGATGAGTCTTCAGAATATCCACAGCAATTTGACAAGAAGACTCAGAACATGTGAATTTATCAAAATCGACTCTGAGATTGTTCTTCCCAATCTTCATTACGTAACCGGTGGGGAATAGGTCTTCCATTGTGAGAACATTTGGGGCATCAACGTTTTGCATTGTGACGTCCATATTGTGATCTGAAAGATATTGAGCCAAAAGAACCAACATATCGAAAGACATTACGTTAGTCAACAGTTGATTTTATTTTCCAATTATTGAATATGTTATGTTGATGAATGTTACGAGTCCAACGTCACTTGTTTGTCCAATAGTCCAAAGTAGTCGTGATAAGTTTCGTGAATTTATCAATTTTGAGTTTTAAGGTCCAAATTTTCACTTATATACACAACATATTAACCATTGTAGCTTATTAGTGACATTTTGATTTTGTGACGTTATGATTTATTTATTTAAAAGTTTGTACGCGTAACAATTCATGATTATGGTTAAAATTAGGGCTTAAGCATAGAAATTGCAAGCTTATGCATAAACAGTTGGCCATACGCGTAGGCATAAGCTTATGCGTAGGAACTCCTCTTATGCGTAAGAGATATTATGCGTAAGGAAAGAACCCTAGGCATAGAGCTTACGCGTAAGCGCATGTGGGAGCTTATGCGTAAGGTTTACTCATAAGGGTAAACCTTATGCGTAAGACTCAAGTTTACGCATATCCTTCACAGGATACGCGTAGTCCCCTTGTAGAATCTTACGCGTAAGAGTTACGCGTAAGATTTCTCTTACGTGTAACTTTCTACGCTTAAGATGATCCTTATGCGTAGGAATCCATGGTTTACCTTGATTCTGAATTATTCACGCGTAATAACCTGAAACAAATTCATCATAACACATTCATTAACACATTATTCAATCCCTTTCATTCACACATGATATCACATTCAGTTTATGGTTACACGTAGATTATACTTAGGCGTAAAACTAAAACCATAGGGTTTAATTCTTACGAATAAGAATTATAGCCATGGAGATGGCACCAAATTGATTATGGGATAACTTAGAGGCCTAATGATACGATTCCAACAAGTTTTAACACCTAAAGTCACATGAATCAAGAATCCCCATTTCTAACGAGTATAAACCCTAAATCTCAATTTCTCAAAAATTCGAGTATCTGGGCATGATTCATGGGTGGTTTTGTTCAATTAAGCATGTACCAAACATAAAACAACCATCTAATTATCCAGAAATACTCTCACAAGAAAACCCCTAAATCCACGCATAAACCCTAATTTTTGAAACATGATTAAAACGTTTTCTGGGTGGATTTTGATGTTGGAAATGTTTATAACACTTGATTTTAAGCATTTTGACACAATAACTTTCATCATAAACACCCAATGATGATTTTTTATTCATACGCATATGCGTAGAATAAAAAATCACTCCTAACTTAAAATCTAGTCGTTGGATTTGTTTAAAAATCAAAACCAATGTTTAGAAAATCACTAGGAATCATAAATCACTTACAAAGTTGAAGATTATAGCACGGATTTGCAGATTGAATCTTAGGCGTAGGATTAGTTAGTTGAAATATTTAATGTTTGAATTTAATGAATTAGAAAATTAGGTGAGGTAGTTTTGATAAGATTAGATTAAACTTTTGACAATTTTGGTCCCTCCACCTCAACCTTTTTCATCCATAGCCCTTAACTTCCATTTTGGTTACGTAAAGCAAGATATTTTTTGAAACGAAACTTGACAACACTCCTTCTCGACCTTGAAAATATTGAAATTTTAAAGGTTTGAGCCCGAGGAGTGTCAATGAACCAGGCAACGTGTCCACCATTATCAAAGATACTACCAATACAGGGTAACATGCAAGTACAAGGTTTTATGAAGCGTAAAATATTTAATTTCTCCCCTCAACACTTGTTCGGGAAAATTTTGAAAAGTTTGATGGAACACAGTGTTGATGAAAGATTTGTACTTGCCATGTTGAAAGAAATTTGGATAGAAGAATATTTTTTTATTTATAAACTTTATATTTTGTATTTTGTTTTTGATAAATATTTACAAAAGAGATTTTGGTGTTTGACCGGTTTTAAGATTGTTTTAAAAGTTCGTCCAGTTCCTCGAGTCAAACACCGCATACCAATCCGGTGGACCAACTCGATAAACCTAGCGGGAGCTAAGGCTTTGGTGAGAAGGTGCGCCAATTGGTATTCGACCCACAAAGTATAATTCAACGGTACCCTTTTCTACATGCTCCTTGATGAAATGATATCGAAGATCGATGTACTTTGATTTCGAATGTTGAACGAGTTGCGAGATAGCAATAGCACTTCAATTGTCGCGATGCATCGGGATTACATCAAATCACGTAACCATAGTCTTTGAGTTGTGTTCTCATCCGGATGACTTGAGCACAACACGACATGGCTACATATTCTCCTTTGGTTGAGTCTGATGTACAATCCTCGCTTCTTTGATTGCCATGACACCAATTTATCACCAAGAAATTGTAGAGCTCTCAAGTACTTTTCCGAATCTAAGCAACTGCGTGTCGAAGATCTGAAAAAGCTATTAGTTCAAAACCGAATCCTTCTGATACAGATTCCCAGTTAATGGTTCCCTTGATGTATCGGAGGATTCTTTTAGCCTCGAGAGGTGAGTTTCATTGGTCTCGATCGATATCGGAGCAAAGATATACAACAAATACAATGTCGGGCCCATCGGTCATTAGATACATGAGAGACCCAATAATACTTCAGATTTGGTAGGTCAACCAATTTCCCATGCAAATCAACATCCGGTTTCTTGGTATGTGCCATTGGTGTGGCATAGGTATCATGTGTTTACATTCCATGTTTGTTTAAAATTTCAAGAGCATATTTGGACCGACTTAGGAAAATACCACGGGTGATTGATGAACTTGCAATCCAAGAAAGAATGTAAGTTCGCCCATCATGGACATTTCAAAATGTTTTTCATAAGTTTTGAAAAAGCATTTGAGTATTTTAGATGTGTTGACCCAAAATGATGTCATCCACATAAATTTGAACGATTAAAATGTATTCCCGTGATATTGTATGAAAAGTGTTGGGTCGACCGATCATTTAGTGAAATTATTGGCAATAAGAAAGGATGATAACTTATCATACCACGCCCGGGGGCTTGTTTGAGACCGTAGAGAGCCTTGTTCGGTTTGTAGACGTGATTAGGGAACTCGGATCAAAAATCCTTCGGTCGACTAACATAGACCATTTCTTTCGCTTTTCATTGAGAAAAGCGGTTTTGACGATCCATCCGAATGACCGTGATGTTCATGTGAGCCGCGAATGCCGAAAGATCCGAACAACCTCAAGTCTAGAAACCGGTGCGAACGATTCCTCGTAGTCAATCCTTCTTCTTGTCTATAACCCTTAGCCACCGACATGACTTATTTCTAATAACCGTACCTTGACATCCAATTTGTTTTCCAAATCCATTTCGGACCAATAACATAGACCCAGCTTGGTTTTTCGACCAATTCCCATACTTCAAGACGTTTAAAATGATTAAGTTCTTCTTGCATGGATTCAATCCATTGTCGTAAGTCATTGCTTCTTTAATGTTTTGGGTTGGATTGACAAACGGTAAGTTCATAAATGCAATGTTCACCGTCGGTCCGAAGGTGTTGTCTAATTCTGATCGGTTGATTTGGGTTTCCAATGATGTTCACAAGAGGATGGTCTTTAGTCCAACGATGTGTGGAGGGTTGATGTTGATATACATTGTGCGATTAGGAGGATTCAAATGGCTTGTAGATGATTCCGCAACATCGAAGTGGCGCTTTCATTAGCAAAATAATTGAAGAACGATTGGATCATAATCGTGGGTGTAGGTACTTCTTGGTTCGAAAAATCATCACCGGTTCAGCGTCATTGGATGCGGTTTGTTATTACGTTGTTGTTGAATCAATTGAGGTGCTTCTTCAACAATTGTTGTTGTTTCGTGTATCGGTATTGGATTATTATCGGGTTGAGCGGCGAAACATTAGATACATCCGAGCACGTTGATCAATATCATCACTAAATAGAGGAGCAAATAAGCTGCTCCATTTGACGTCGAGTAAAATTTGTAAGCTTGGTTCACCGATGATGGGGTTTAGGGAAAGTTTAGACGGTTTTGTCCGGGTTCCAAGTTGTTTTGCTCGAAGCCATTTCAAGAAGTTCATCGAAATTTGCATGAATCGCTTCCATAATCTCCGCAGTACAACGATTCCGCATCCGGTAACCTTTAGAGTTTTCACGATCCAACAAAACTCCTATGTCGACTTTAGCTTTGAGCTTACCAAAGTCATCGCGATCATTATTTGGGTAACAAAGGGATCCAAATACATGAAAGTGTTTGAGATTTGGTTTATGGTTGTGGATAAGCTCAAAAGGTGTTTTGTTGTGGCGTTTAGTAATCATTGAATAGTTCTGAGTGTAGCATGCAGTTGAAATGGCTTCAGCCCACAAGTAATCTGGAAGTTTTGCATTAATTAACATTATTCTTGCAGCTTCCACTAACGTACGGTTTCGTTTTTCAACTACTCTGTTTTGTTCTGGTGTTCGTGCAATTGATGTTTGATGCTCAATTCCCACTTTCTCATAATATGCACAAAGAGTTTGATTTACAAATTCAGTTCCTTTGTCCGATCGTGTTCAAGTGAACTTGAATTTTTGTGAGAAAGGTGATGATCATCCGTGGAGCTTGATCTTTACTTCAAGAAAATAAACCCAAGTCCATCGTGAATAGTCATCTACAATTACCAAGATGTAGCGTTTGCCGTTAATCGCCCCGTGACACGTGTCGGGCCACACAAGTCCATGTGAAGAAGATGAAGCACATGTCGTGTGGTGTGTTCCACCTATGAAGGAAAGTGAGCACGAGTGCTTTTCCCTTGTTCACAAGTTGAGCATAGGTGATCTTTAGAATACCAAAATCTTGGGAGACCTTCAACAAGTTTGTAACGAGCAAGGTTGGTTAAGGTTTGAAAGTTTAAGTGAGAAAGTCGACGGTGCCATAGCCAGGATTTTATAAATTTTGCCTTTGAGAGTAGACAGATGGGAGATGAAGCAATCATGTCTTGCATTGAGATTGTATAAAGACTTGATGTGCGAGTACCATACATAAGATCGTTTCCTTGTAGATCATGAATGAAACAAGTTTTCTCCCGAAAAGCAACTTCCAAATCTCCATCACAAAATTGACCGATCGAAAAGAGATTGTGACCTGGACCTTCCACATAATAAACTCGCTAATTTCGATGTTCCCATTGATGTAATCTCAAGCCCATGATATCCGCGAAGTGATCATTCCGAATCTGACAAAGGCCAATGAACTTTGAAACAAATTTTGATAACAGCTTTAAGATTGATCGTCATGTGTCGGGAACATCTCGCTATCAACAACCCAGAGGATGATCTCAGATCACCGCATTACACACAGACGACACGGATGGAATAGAAGTAGATGTGGAACCCAAAGAGTTAGAAGGTTCGATGCGCTTATAGGTGAAACACACATGTTTATGATTTTAGGTATCCATGTAAAGCCAAGTGTATTATGTAACCATTTACGCCATCTCCAACTAGTCTTAGCTTTGGTCTTAGTAAGTGCACTAGGTGATAAGTTCTTCCTAGGAGGTGAAGTGGGTTCTTAGGGTACATCAATGATTAAAGCATGAGCACTAGAAGGCGGTTTACCTAGCACAGAATTAGAAGCATTAGTGGGCCTAGAGGTATTCCGTTTTATATTGTTCCGCTTACGAGATAAGATAGCATTAGCAACACATTTATCATGACAACCAGAAAACATGCTTTTACGAAAACCAACACAAGAAGCTTCAAACATGACATTTAAAGTACTTAAAGATTCAACATTCGTTACATCACTTTTTCTACTACATTTTTCTAACGCAATGTCTAAAGTGGGTGCAACTTGAGTCTTATTCAAACTCCTAAGGTGTTCTTCTACTTCAGAGGTCTTTATTGTTCTTTTCTTATGTCGCAACTTCCTATTCTTCCTTTTGGTGCTCTTAAGCTGTGAAGTGCTAGCGTTGGGAAAAGAGGCAACTATTCCTGTTTCAATAGAGGTAAGCACATTAGTTTCTTGTGATGTGTCATTAGGCAGTTTAAGAATTCCTAGTGGAATTATGTTTGTGTTACTATTCCTATCTTGTTTAAGTTTCACCAATTCTGCTTTTAGATCATGGATAGTGTGTAACAAATCTTGATTTTCAGAGCGAGTGTTTCCATTTTGTCGTAAAATATCTTTGGTATATGCAAGATGATCATCAAGATCTTTTGACGCTTGAGCACGAGTCTTTTTGAGTAAATCAAATATGACACCATATTCCTTTTTAACTTTTGAAATTTCTTGTTCATATTTTGAATTTTGACACTTCAAAGACACATTTTCATCATCCAGTTGCTCAAGTTTTAGATTAAGAGTTTTTGTATGCAACTGACTGATTTTGTTTTGTAAAGCGAGTTCTCGATTTTGACAATCTTTTTGACACCATTGAAGACGACGTTTCACATTTGAAAGCTCGTTTAACAATTGCTCATTTTCAACTTTTAAAGACTTGATTTGTAACATAGTATCAGTATTCTCAACATTGTCAACAAAATCAACAGAATCAGCAGAGATATAATCAAATGCATATGCAACAGTATGTAACAACACAACATTAATGGTATCAAGACATAAACATCTTCTAAGAGTCGATCAACATCTTTTCTTAGCAATTTCTTTTTACGTTTAGTATTTGAAATCGATGTTTCTGTTTTCTCGAAAACTGTTTTCATTAGTCCAAGTTCCTTATGGAAACCCCTTTCCCAATATAGTGCACAATTTTTCAAATATCGAGCAGGGGTAAAGTCTTTTCTCAAAAATATCTCTTTGGGCTCACAAGTGAGGCGATTGAAAATGTTTCGGTCCATATCCATTTGTTAGGAATTAGAAAATTCCGTGTTGAAAGAGTCGGTCACCCCAAGTATTATCTAGCATAAGTTAGCTCGTAGACTAATCGTTAGTTACTTATTTAGGTTGTTATGTAGTTAGTCGATGGCGTAATATAGTTTAGTGCAACACCGTGGAGGAAGGTCGGGTCTTTACCCAATGTATCCCTGATCCACAGGCCGTCAGGAGGTCGTTTAGTTTGTAACCTATAAATACCCTCTACCTTGCAAGGTAGAGGGTTGGATGTTCTTTGGTAATCTAATATTCCACAAGTTTCTCTCACTAGAATGTCCCACTCTTTCTCTCTCTAAAACCATCTATGTGCTCATTGTGTTAATGTTATGATGTGTATGTGAAAAGTTATATCTTACAATTGGTATCAAGAGCCATGGTTAGATCATATCTTGCACATCTTTGGATTTATAGTGGTTTTTAGGTGGTTTTTGAGTTTGAAAAGTTTAGTGGTTTTGCATCATTTGGTTGATTTCTTGTGTTAAAGTTTGAATTTTGTTGGTACTTTTATGTTTAGAATCATCAAAAGTGTTTAGGTTTTCATTTGGTAAGCTTGAATCATCTTGGTTGGGTTGTTTTGGATTGAAAAGTGATGTTTATATGGTTTTCAAGCTAGCGACTTAGTTCACGGAATATTTTCTTGGTAGCGACTTGCTTCACATTTTGTAGCGACTTACGTTGTTGAAACTAGCGAGTTAGATCTAGCGAGTTAAAGTACAAGTAGTGGACTCTCCACTACGGGTAGCGACTTGTGGTAGCGACTTGGTGCATGCGAGTTGCTCTTTAGCGACTTGCATCGTTGGCGACTTGAGTAGCAATTGTCGATTTAATTTTGCTAGCGACTTGAGTGTTAGCGTGTTACCACTTAGCGACTTACATCTGGCTAGCGAATTGGAAAGCTAGCGACTTAGCGTGGTGGCGAATTAGTGTTGGCGACTTGGTGTAGTATTTTCTAGCGACTTGGGATTAGTGCTATTTAGTTGGTAGCGAATTGATTCTAAATTCTCTAGAGACTTGGGGTGTAATTCATAATAACACAATGTCAGTCATCACGGATTCTTTAATCACCAAAGTACTTGCTCTCTATGACACAACACAGAATAGTGAAACAGAATGCCCATCTGAAGACCTCACACTTAATGACTCAGTATCAATCAATCAGAACAACTCAAATAAGTCACTCTTAATATCTTCGGATGATACTAAGAATGTGGAATGCACCAAATGAGCCCTTTCAACATCTCGATCGACTTCTCAAATTACTCTTACCCACAACCATGGATCGAGCAAGTTGTGCCATCCTTCGTCGATTTTCCCACTTTAACAAGAACTGCTTTGCTTAACTTAGAACGATCGAGGTTTCAAATTAACAAAGAAAAGATCTCATCTATGATTCTCATGTCGCTCTCCAAACCATCGTCAACCAATTTCAACCACTTATCCGGAAGAATACTCCTCGATTTTGATGATATCATGACCGGAATGTCTTTCAAGAAACACACGGAATGGAAATTCATGAGTTCGAAACTCATTTATTCAAATTATGAGTAATATGGAAACATACATTGAAGAAGTCGCTAATGAGACTAACAAGTCAAGGAATTGAACGAGTGTCAAGAGTGTCCATGGAACAATGATGACGTGTCATGCTTCATTCCAGCTTGAACCAAAGAAGACACCGCTTGCGTAATCTCACCGTGATGGAAAAGGATGAAGAGAACAACACCGATCTCAAATTCTCGAGTCGAAAAGGTATCAATCAACAAGGTACACTTATCGATCACACTAATTCTCACAAAAGGTACATGACTCTTACCCCGAACATAACAATGTGGAATCAATCTTTGTTTTGTCCGAATCTAATGCAAGTAACATGGTTGAAAAAGGGTATATGATGAGCTTTCAAACAAATTTTCAATTCTTGAAAACACCGTATCTCTTTGCAAATTGAAATACAACATAAGGATGAAATGTTTTATGCAAAAAAAAGGTAGTAACTGGAACTTCCGAATTTAGAGAATTTTTGAAATTAATCGCTTAAAATCCCGATTCGGGACAAAGACTCAACCATAAGAAATCAAATCTCTTCTTTCGTAAGCCCGAATTATGAATGTCATGAGATGAGTGATACACTAGAATCTAGGAATTCTGAACTAGCTCTATGTGTGTCCAACCTTCTAAGAGAAAATGAGCAGTTAAGAAAGAACCTTGAGGAAACAAACTCTAAATTAGTCAATCAATCTAATCTCTTGATGAAAGATATTGACGACCTCAAAGCACATATTCAGGATAAGAGCTTCAATATTGTTGCCCTAAAAAATGAGCTCAGGAAGTATGCTGGAAATAGGATGAACACTAAGTTTGCAAAACCTTCAACTTTGGGAAAGTCAACGATTCAGAACCACTTGAAACGAACAGTTATTAAACAACCTAATGCCTTTAGGTCTGAAAGAGCTAAACCATTGAAATCTAAGCTTACTTCCCAAGTTGATAACAAGTCTGTTTTGTCAAAACCACCACTTCATTGCCTAGTTCGGATATGATGAATCCCAAGCATAGGACTAATGAACATCACCCACAAATCGAAATGCTATAAGCTTAACTAGGTATCATACAAAACATAGTCCGATGATCAATCCCCTAAGAAATTCTCGATCACAAAAGACAAATAGTCAAAACAAGGGTGTGCACTCATTTAGTTCATCTCATCGTGGCTTCAAATGGATTCCCACTGGCAGATTATTGAAGTATACATGACTTAAACGAACTTACATTCCTAAATCATGCCTCAAGTGGATTCCCACAGGTAAACTTTTCAAGATTGTAGAACCTAATAGGATCCCCATAAATGATACGTCTGGATTATACTGTGTTGAATCTAAATGTGAGACTAAACATGTCACTAACCCTTCTATGTACAAGTCTACATGTGCTTCAAGTACAATGTGCTCTCGTCTTTTCGGTACAATGCTCAACTCAATCAGAACTTCATGACTTGGTTCCCTCGAGATATGAACATAGCTCATTCAGAGCTATAGCTTGCCGAGCGATGTACTTCTTACTTTGACTCCTATTCATCTCGAATCGGACTCGCCCTTCCATGTCTTCGTATAAATCATTTTATCTATTTAAAAAAAAAAAAAAAAAAAAAATTATAAAATTTGTATATATACTCCTTTCAAAATTTTATCATTTTTTCAATCTAATAATGAATATACTCCTTGTTATCGATAACATCTACGGTCCTAGAAATGTCATTCAATAATGGCACGGGATCATAGATGAAGTTCGAACAAAAGATATATTCTTGGTAATATAATGGGATTAGTTAATATCAATCAATGATCTTTGATGACATTGATTGAGGGGGAGATTAGTTTTATATGGTCATGATGCTTGGTTATTTGTATGATGTGGTGGTTTCCTTCTTGTGTGACTAATCGGTTATACTCTTGAAATATCCGGGAATGGGTTTCTCCTCATTATAGGTCGTGATTGTATCTTGCTCATGAGATTTTCGATGTGTGCCTTCGTGGTAACGCCTATGTGTTGAAATGTTGAATTGATTCATGATGATCGATGTAATAATCAATGCTAGAGATGTTGTCTTATCCGTGTTAGCATATTATTACCACTCATTCGTTTATACCATAGGGACCAAACTTGTCATATAGTGTAAGTTATGTTGCATTAGCGAATTACCTCACCTCAGTTTTGAACCACAAGGACCAATTGTGTCATATTGCCTAAGTTAGTTTGCATACCCCTAGCGAGTTACCCATTAGCGAATTACCAGTTTACCCAAAAAGATTTTTTTTTTTCTCTCTCTCGTTCCTTTGTTCCTTCTTCTCTTCGTCATTTTATTCTTACTAGCGACTTAGCTTAAGGTTTGCTTCGATTCCCTCTTATCGTTACTATCTTATGCTTTAGTGTCCAGTTTCTAACTTATCTCTATATCCAGATCCTTTCGTGCTCGTGAAGTGTGATTAGTTGACTCTCTCGCTTAGGTTCGGATTTTTTATGTAATCGTGTGTGTGTTACTTATAAAATGATTGAACGAGTTTAAATTGTTTGGAATATATTGTTTGGATCATATTGGTTGGAATACATTGATGTATGGTTATGTGGATTGGACTGATGGGATGATGTTAGAAGTGTTCTTGATGGCGAGTTAAAATGTTCTTGGTAGCGACTTAGTATGAATGTTCTTCATGGCGAGTTATTGTTCTACTTAGCGAATACGTCTCCGTGGCTTAATAAGTTCACTATATTCCAAATGACTTGGTTAGCGAGTTAGTAGTTAGCGACTTGTATTTACAAGTTAGCGAATTAATAACCTAGCGACTTAGTTAACTGCTTTGTAGCGACTTAGCTCATTTACTGTTCATGGCGACTTGACTTTATTAGCTAGCGAATTAGCATAGCGACTTGGTTAGCGAGTTAGTAGTTAGCGACTTGTATTTACAAGTTAGCGAATTAATAACCTAGCGACTTAGTTAAATGCTTTGTAGCGACTTAGCTCATTTACTGTTCATGACAACTTGGCCTTACATGCTAGCGAATTAGCTTAGCGACTTAGAGTGCTAATCCTTTAGCGACATGTCTGTGGCTCGAGATGACGACTTGTTTTTACAAGTCTGCAACAGTATTCATTTTCATGTTGCGAATTAGTCTTAGGGTCAAGGATTATTAAAACGTTCAAAGTTTGTTGTGCTAAAGATGATCTCACTCTCTCAACACTTAGGATCTCCTAATTCGACTTGTTGAATCAACTTACTCTATGTAAACTGTTATGACATCTCTGTTTAGGCAAAAGGTACTTGGCTTCTCTCACGACTACCAAAATGTTACTTTTTGCCTCATACATATGTGTTATATCATTTTTACATGTGTATCTTGGCTCATGTCATGATCACGTTGTAATGCACTCTTTTGCCCTTTAAATCCCTTATAAGCTCGTTATGTAATCATTTTTCTATATGAATGTTCTTCATTGATATATCTTAATTATGTATGTTATCATATAGTTGAAAGGTGTCATGTAATTGTAATCTTTGCCACTCTATCTGTCTCCGTATGTGTTGGGAACTTCTTCAGTGTTACTACTTCTTTGTCATAAGGGTGCTCTCAATGCTGTCTCACTTACTATGTATCATCTAACCTGTTCCCATCCATTACTGTTGATTGTATGATTACTCAGAACATCAATGGCAAGTTCAATCCCAGAAAAGAGCGCTACCCCGTCAGGATCATCCAGAGTTCTCTCAGACGAAGAAATCCTTCCCAAAAGTCAATGGGCTGCTATAGGTAAAAGCAACTGTTATGTGGACCTTCAAAGGCTTCAACAAAATCCGATACTCAAAGTTTCTATCGACATCCTCAAAAACACAAACTTCTTCGGAGCAATTACCAAGCAATGCTCAATTCCATCCATTTACATTCAACAATTCGAACACCGCTCAATGGAACAAGATCACACCAATACTCTTGCAAACTGGATAATAGGGAGTTCACAATTGATTCTGATACACTGAGCAAGGCCCTTGGAATCACACCATGTAACCCTGACGTTCGTTCTGAATCTCCACCTGGTGCTGACGATCTGATTGTATTTCTAATTGGGTTGGGCTATCAGAATAGTATTTCAAGAGCATCTGACATCGTCACCGGACACATGTATCAACCCTGGAGAGCTATTACAACCATTCTGAACTTATGCTTATCTGGGAAAACTTCAGGGTTCGATAAAGTGAGAATACCTATCTTGCAAATCCTATGGGGAATCATTAATAGGGTTGATGTGAATGTCTCGGATCGTATTTGGGAAGAATTCTCGTTATCAATGAACACATTCATATCGATAGAACCTATTTCCAGAAAAATGCTCAAGCCGAAAGAAAACCAAACAAGCTTGTAATTCCCAGCGATCGATTCTCTAAGCTTGTTATCCAGTATTTGCAACAAATTCACAACTTCACTCCTAGGTCTGAATCAACTTTACACAAAGCAGAACATGAATTTGTTTTAGGAAACCTGAAATATGTTCCTAGAGGCTCGAATAAAGAAGTATTTGGATTGCCAATTCCTGATTGTCTTCTCACAGAAGATATCAAAAGGAAGGACTACTTCAAGCAATACATGAAAAGTGCAACCAAACTCTCTGCTGATGTCACACCCTCTCCTTTACAACCAAATGCTCCCGTGACCAAGTCAGCCTCACAAGCATTCTATGCCTCTCTTCCTAAAAAGAGACGTGAAAGTTCTCAGCAGTCTGACACCACCTCCAAGAAGCAGAAAGCAAAAAGGAAGAAAGTGGAAAAGGAGATTGGTGAGAACACCGAGACACCAAGGAATGTTTCGTGTTAATCGATGAAGATGATGCTTGATCGCAACTTGGAATTCAAAGAAAGCCTTGAAGGTCGAATGTGAAAGCTCCAAGGGTGGAGTTGTGTTAAGAGAACCCGCTCAACTACCTCGACAAACAAACCCAATTGTACTTGACAAGGGTAAAGGAGTTGCAAGTGTTGAAACCGAACAAGTCGCTCACATGTCGTTAACTATCTCATCATCTCCATCAAGCACCACAAATCCATATGAGTCAAGAGAAGAAATGATTCATCTCATGCAAAAGAACAACTGGAGTGGTCAAGGTGCTCAAACGCTTAAGGAATCTCTTACACTTGGTGAGACTCAATCGACTTGAATGTCGACACTCTGTTACAAAAGGGCTCATGAGAGAACCTTGAGACAAGATCCGATGAGACCTTGAAGATGGATGAACCAAATTTGTCTACTAACTCTCTATCCTCACTTAAGGATCTCGATGCAAACTTCTTTTTGGAGACCAATACATTAATGACAAACCCTAGATACCGCACAATCCATGTATAATGTCAAGATTCAAAGAAGACACGCCAACCATTCCTCCAATGTCGCCTTCTTCATTATCAACTGTACTTCCACCTCCCATACCAACCGAATCAACCGTATAAACACCACCAACATCGCCACCAACTCCCGATCCCGTCATTATAGTTGCGGATGTGGATGCTCCACCGACTTCACCTCCATAGATTCTCACCTCGACCAACCACCGGATAAAGCTATTAAAAGGATAGAAGCTCGGAAAGGCAACTTCCTAAATCAGAGATTCTCCGTGGATCGTGTCTATAGATTGAGCACCTCAACTTCAATGAAGTCAGCATCGACGCTATTGAAGGAGAAGTCAAGGATGCGGTGGAATGGGCAATGGAGGCTCCACTTCTTAGACGATTCAAGGACCTCCCATCTCCGATATGAGAGCAGCTCAGTGTGAAAGGATGTATGAGGTCAAGAGGACAAGCATGAGGTTCACAAGAAACTCTATGAGGCACTTGAAGAATCCATCAAGTTCGACAATTATGAGCGCTTTAAGATTGAAGTCGGAGAAAAGGAAGCTAAAATGAAAAGGAGAACAAGTGTAATGGAAGCATTGATAAAGGATCGCAAAGATCCACCTCTCCCCACCACCAACGGGAGCTGGAACTCGGATCCGTAATCCTTCTACAACAACCAACACACCTCCATCACAACCACCATCATCACCGCCAAATCTTCCAATCAATCGATCCAACAAAAGAGCGAGTAATCGAAAAAATCTGCGCACGGACGACGGTTGATTCAAGGTTCACATCCACGCCCACCTTCATCCTCGATGATCAAATGGTTAACGAAGAATCTCGTGTCATGGTGACTCGAACCGATGAAGATGATGCGTCGACAAAGCATATTCCAAAGCCATCGAAGACGGTTTGACTCTTACATGGTGGGGAATCGCACTAGCACATCCGAGTTGCACCTTCAAGAGACACTATTCAAAGTCGCATTATGGAAGATAGACCTCCTTCCCGAACCCACATGGACCATCCAGTCGACTCTATGATTCCCGACAACAATTGGGCATCGCTTATCACCAATAACTACGAAAGTCCAAATGAAGACTCTCTCTACACTACATCGGTGATATGGGAAGCTTCATAAGATGGTTTTGTGAGCGGAAGAGCATCTCATCCATAACACCAAGAGATCTTGAAGGTCAAGCTTACGAGATTGTCAAAGTCTTCCACTCGGATGCAAATCATCTCCAATATCGATGGAAGAATGCCATAAGATGCTAAATGACCAAGTCGTTGATCAAATCGATCGCTTCAATGTCAACAAATCTCTTCCTCTTGGTGGTGAACCGGTCGATGACCATTCGTGCATAATTCTTCTTCAACCACGACTTGGACTATCTCGTGTGCTCGCTCTGCTGAAAGAAGACCCGCTCTTTCAATATCAAAATGAAAGTCGCAACCTACTCGATCAAGGGCTTGAGCGGATGGTTCTGATCAATTCGGGCGAATGAAGAACAAAAGTATGATATTGCGCCTTCTTATGGTATTTCCACTAGGTGGTTCAAAAGAAGAAGTTCTACATTGAAAGACATGGTGTCGATAAAAGACGCAATGATGTCGGATCAAAGTCGCAAATCTTAAGTGTTGTTAGTGTAGAGATCTTCCCTATTTATGGATATGAGTACTTGAAGAAGATTGTCCTTAAAAGAGTCGACTTCAAAGTGTATACTATTGAAGAGAACGACTTCAAACATCTTCGCCAAATGATTTCAAGATCTCTATCTCTTAAATCTTCAAGGACACCTTGAGCACTTACATGACGTGAGAAAAAGGCCCTCTCAGAGTTGTCACTCTTTGGATCGGGGCTTAGTCATTCGAAACGAGTTGAGGACTTTCGACTTGGCATTGAAAGCTACCAAACCGTGGTCAACCTCACAAGTCCTCAATGGAATGCACTGGGCATGAATTTCATCGAGAATACAAAGTTCTTGACACCCCTAGAGCCGCCATCTTCACCGACAGATATGGATCGCGTATGCTTATGCGTCTATGTGAACTCTACAAGTTTAGTGATGGTACGCTCAAATTAGTCGAAGAAGAACTTGACACCGAGTGAAAGAAGCCAAACTTGATATGAGATCTTGGGTTAAAACTACTTTCGGGATCGATGATGACGTGAAGAGATGTGAACATTTCATTCTTTGCAATCGACGAAGACTCAAGACACGAAGGATCTTCCGCAGCTTGAAAGCTTTGTTGGTGGAAGGCTCCGTGATGGTCACTACAAACTTCTTCGAGAACCGAATGAAGAATTCTTGAATACCGCTTATGTTTTGTTAACTTTGTGTAATATGTGGTGTAATAAATATGAACAATCGTAATACATGTAATAGTGCTAGGATTTGTACTATGGTTTCCCTTGTAAAAAGGGGAAACATCGATGTTGTCCATTTTGATCATATAAAATCGGACACATTTTTCTCCTACAAATATTTTACCTCATACACATTTAAATCACTTGAGATCCAAAATCTCAAAGGATTTAAGATTTTGATCTGGGAGAAAATGTGATATAAATATGAAAGATGTTAAAAGATAAGATGACCAATTTTGTGCAAACTTCTCTCTTATATGTGCTAAACAATTTTCGAATCTCAAGCATATTTTAAGGGGAGAACTCTCTTTGAAATTCAAGTCATCGTGGTACCCAACACTTAAATCTTTGCAAAATTCAACTTTAAATGTTTTAAAGGTACCTTGATCATATGGCTTCTAATCCTTTGATGATAAAGGGTTCCTCTAGTATGTGCAAAATCTTTTCAAACCTCGAGGCACATATTGAGGGGAGCAAATTTATGGAAACCTCATCCTTCCTGAAATGCTATACCTACTTGATTTGATGTGGGAAGTGATGTTGATATCTTTAGAAAATGGTAATCAAAGAAGTTAATTCTTTCTCTTGCCTCCGTGTGCAAAACATTTTCAAATACTTGATGCACATGTTGAGGGGAGTTCTCGTTCTAAAAATATCAAAAACAATTCGGTACAAAATGCTTTGATAATATATCACAAGTATCCAAGTGATTTTTCAAATGGTTTTCAATTGGATCCAATGGCGGTGAACAATACCAAATAGACCGACCAACTTTACTTCATGTACGGTGATATAAGGATGATAAGGTTAGGTATGTGTTCCCATGATCCGCCGTAATCGGAGGGATCTACCTAGGGACAATCCACTAGTTAGTGTAGAAGTCCTTAGGTATGATGATAAAAGGAGAAAAATGAGATATGGGAAGTGTGGGACTAAGACCGAGCTAGTATCGGAATAAACCCAACAAGGTTCTAGCTATGAAGTCTCGTTAAATCAAGGGTTGAAGAATTAAAAGAATTGAATGAGAAAAGGGTGAAAACAAATAGCCCTCCATTTATTCAACCTTAGGCGTAAACCGGGTTCACTTCATATGCTACTTGATGGTAACATCGGTATTGAAGACAAGACGTCATGGACCCGGTGGACGCCTCGCACTTCAACTTTCCAAACCACTCAAGTTCCTCTTAAAAGGGCTTGTTTCATTCTCACGGGAACCGACATTATCTATCGACTTTCTCTTAGAGATTGTTGATATTGAAGAAGGAGACCTCTCCCTAGTCTCCGTTATAGGATCCAAATATGCACAAATTGAGTCTAGAGCCACGAGATCATCAATAAATCTCATTAGGACACTTTCAATGAAGACTCTCGCTTCACACAATGTGGAAAGAGAAATTATATCTTGAGTCCCACGATTATCCTTGTGGTATTGCCGTAACATCCGAGTGATGTGTTTACATATTCACAATGAAGATGGAAAGCCTCGGAGCCAACATCAAACAAGCTCACGGTAGGTGGCATGTGAGATCTATTATATAGATCAACCATGTGACAACCGAATGAAACAATGGGCGATTCAATCTCTTGAATCAATCACGGTTCGAGTTATGGATTGACGGATACCTTTGAAAACCGGTCTTTGTGCTTAAAACTCTTTTCTTTAGCACATCGACCGTGTACTCATTTTTTCAAACCAAAGGTGTTTTTATGATTGATAATTGATTTTCAATAAAACCTTCATTGTATTGCAAAAACAATTTCTATTGAGCAATACACGATTGTTTTTCAAATCTCTTTCATCAATCGGTGGACTTAAAATTACCGTTCACTCACTCCGTGTTGTCTTCTTTGAGATGTTCCGGTTTGAGAACAACTAGAACATTGCGAAACCCGTCAAGGAAATTCTTGAATTATACCGATCACAGCGGTACATGTCTCGATCAACGGGAACCGTGGGCGTGTACCTCAATTCAACGAAGTGATCAAAGACACTTTCGTGCGATTTATTGCTAATCGTTGTATGCGAGTACACCCGACGCTTGCGGTGATCGTAATGAAGCGGTCAATCCATAGCCGCATGCTCACTTAACACATTCATCTCAAAAGAAATCATGATTAGTGCATCAATGACTCGATATTTTCACTCCATGCTTCGCTACTGCTGCGCCAATATCATGATTCAACAAATGCTTCCGCTACTCGATGAGAAGAATTCATGATCCGTAATGTGAGCATGTCGGTCCTTAAGTCACAACACCACAAAGGATGCCTCGAGATTGATGATTGCGATGATCTCAAAAGATGGCTCCTTATTATTATCTCATGGATCATTAATGACCTCCACTTAAAGTACAAATTTGTGCAGACTTTGAAGTTGCGCCACTTATGCACAAAGTTTGCAATGTTGAAGTTGTTCTATCTACGAGCTCAAGAACAAAGTCAAGACTAGAATGCTAGGATTTGAAATGTAAAATATGGGGTGACCTCCTTGGGGAGATTGTTAGGAATTAGAAAATTCCAAAGGTTGAAAGAGTCGGTCACCCCAAGTATTATCTAGCATAAGTTAGCTCGTAGACTAATCGTTAGTTACTTATTTAGGTTGTTATGTAGTTAGTCAAGAGCGTAATATAGTTTAGTGCAACACCGTGGAGGAAGGTCGGGTCTTTACCTAATGTATCCCCGATCCACAGCCGTCGGAGGTCGCTTAGTTTGTAACCTATAAATACCCTCTACCTTGCAAGGTAGAGGGTTGAATGTTCTTTGGTAATCTAATATTCCACAAGTTTCTCTCACTAGAATGTCCCACTCTTTCTCTCTAAAACCATCTATGTGCTCATTGTGTTAATGTTATGATGTGTATGTGAAAAGTTATATCTACGGTTGTGATTGACTCACCATGTTTATAAACAACATTTTGAAACTCTTTGATTTTGCTTTGTAAGTTGACAATTTCTTCAAGATAGTCATCTATTCGCTTTGAATGCATTTTGTACTCACAGAATCTGTTTTGACAAGTTAACAACTCGTACTTGGCTTTTGAGTTTCCAAAGTAAGAGCGTTAATTTGTTGTTTATGATCATATTTCAGCTTGTTCTATTTGAGATAACAAAGCATTCTTGGATGCAACTAGATCACATATATGTTTTTCTAAAGATTTTTCGCTTTGGTAAGATTTAGCAAAAGCGACTTCAAAACCTTTTTCACGCTTTCTTGTGTTTGAAAAATGTTGAGTTGAAACTTTAAGCATTCATTATCCTTAGTTAGCAGTGCATTTTATCCTTTAATTGCTTATTTATGTCAAGGCATTTTCCTTCGGGATTTTTGGTCCTTAAGTAAGGTCATGAGCTCAATATCCGGATTAGACGAAAGTTCACTTGTTCAATGTGAGTCTCAACATGATCATTATTCGGATCCTCAAGTATAACCACTGAGTCAACTTGATTGTCAAAGGTAACCATAAGGTCATCTTGATCGTCAAATATAACCACGGATCTATTTGATTATCATCGAAATGAGATGTAGACGACTCATGATGAACACTTTGAGCCTTGTCGGATGCGAGATGTTGGCAAAGATATTAGATCATAAATGAGTATAGTTTGATCCGACATTGAGACAAGCCGTCGGTGTCATACATCGAGCATGTGTCACTCATGTAGAGTTCTTGCATGTTTGCCATTAACATTACAAATGCATTAGCCTCGCAAATCCTCCATATCATCATCCGATTCCGCATTAGCCATGAAGCTCGTTCCTTGTTGGTAAGAGTTCCACCGACTTCATCCTTGAGAGCACTCATAGGTCACTAGTTTTACAAACACAAGTTATAAGAGAAGAGATAAAAAGCGGATGAACAAGTATCACACACACACGTTATACTAAAGACGGTTTAGGTGTAGAGAGTATGCGAAAATAAAACTTGAACAACCAACCTCAAATGAGGGTTTACAAGAGTATTTATGAGAGAAGCTGTGGCAACACCCTAGTTCCCATCCTTTCTTATGTGGGCTTGGGCCTAAGCTTATGGGCCTTCTACATAAGCTTGACCTTAAACAAACATAAAGGCCATAATAAAGCTACCTATTACATATGAAATATAAATACTTGAAATAATGTTTGGGAGTGATTCCAACAATCTCCCCAAGTATATATGAATGTAAACGGTGAAGGCGTTGATGTAATAGTAGCTCGACGTCTTCGACATTCTTCTTTCTTGTGAGAAGAATTGCCTTGATTCGAACAATCTCCCGGTGTAGAGAGATAGTTATCTTTGAACAGCTTATGCTTTGACGCCATCATTAACTTTGTTCCTTGATCATTGTTCTTTGTGGTGAAAGTGATAGTATGTTGTTATCTCGCATCGATCGCTTCAGTGTCGCTTCACGCTCCAAGTGTCTCCACGTCATTCTTCAACATGCTCACACGCTCTTTGACGTTGGAAATCAATAACGATGAAGTTCGTAAGTCTTTGACTTTGTAGATTCTTTGATTGATGAAGAATCATTCGATTGTGTTGCATTCGAATAGAACTTCCATTAGTGATGATGTTGGCG